>VZRF01010615.1:286650-400320 GCA_013396875.1 Vireo altiloquus | reverse complement strand
GGAAAAAAAAAAAAAAAAAAAGAAGAAAATAAATAGGTAAGTACACTCAGGTTTTGGGATGTTTTTAGTGACTAATGAAGTGACCAAAAGCATTCTTGCTCTTTCTGAACCATGGTAGATCTGGTTCCCAAATGAGAATCCACTGTTGTGCTGTGGGCCACCTTGCAGAGCTGTCCCTCAGCCTGGTGCATTTTTAATCACAAATGTGATTTTAATTTATTGCTTTTTAATCCTAGATGTATTTACATTTTTAGAACTCAATTTGTGCGTTTGCTCTTTGGTGGAGCATATTTTTAGTGTCTCTTAATTATATCCTAGTAGCCAGATAAAGTTTGGAGTTCTGTGGGAACATTTTCCCAAGCTGTTTCCTGTGGAATTGGTCGGAAGCTGCCTCTTCCTCCAGGTGTTGTGTTAGTAACTGGAATTGTGGTGTACACAGGCACCTATTTTCTGTGGTTTATTCTGGTATTTATTCAAGCTTGTCCATTATGTTCCAAGGATCTCAAGTAAGCAATTTGTTTGTTTAAAGAGAATTTTCAAGGTAAGCCAACTTGTTGAAACTGCTTGCTGGGAAGTGTTAAAAGTAATTTCTCAGCACTGGTAAAACTTCTGCTCTTTGTCTTGACTACATTGCTTGTGGGCTACTTAGAGTTTTCATGTTCTGATACAATCTACAAAAACTCTAGTTAGATAATATAATTTTTTTATTATTTTTAATGACTGATTTTTTTAATAATCTTAATTTTAGTAAAACATTTTTTCATGAAAATGCAGGCTTTTGAGAGCTGGCAGACAGTAAATCTCATTTGGAACAGTGTTTATTTTTTCAAACACAGATGATCTTCTTGTCACTGAGCAAAATCCTGACTTCACATTCTAGTCAATCAGGACTTAATTTTTTTTGATTGTAAATATTTCAATATACCTTTAGTAAAAACAAATTGCTCTGTAAAGAGGATGTTAAATAAGAGTTTAAAAACAGCTAGGTCTTGTAGTTTTCACTTGTTTTCCTTTCACTCATCTGTGGAAGAAAGACTGTGTGCACCTGGATCACTTATTCTACTTTGTTTTCCCCTAGTTTTGCCAACACACTCTCCCCACCTGTCAGAAAACTATAATGCAAGAGCGCTCTGAACATCCTCCCTTATTGTATCAGCATGTATTCTAAATTCTGTCAAGAATAATTTAAACATTTTTGAGGGAAACTGCATCCTTTGAAGCACTCCCCAGTGTCTTGTCTTGCTTTGATATTTTTAGTTGAAAGGGTCTGTAGCGAGGCAGTTGCAGGATAAGTTGCTAAATCATAATGCTCTCGAAAAGCTGCTTGCCTCTCTGCCTTCCATTGTCTGCTTGTATGATTTTATTGTTCTGATTTTTGAAGGGTTTTGGCTGTTGGCTGAGTAGGGAGCTTACTGATAGGTTTATTCAATCTCACACGGTGTTCCCGCAGCCAAGTGATGATGTTACAGTCTGGATGGATGGGCAGCAAGGTGCACAAATGACCAGCTGGGTGGGAGGTTGGTGCTCGATGGGTCATTCCCTCCCTGGGGGCTGGGGCCAGAAGCCACCACTCTGTCCTGGAGGAGGAGATGGAGGGCTCTGGCACTGAGCTTGGAGATGACCCCAGCCCCAGGGAGACCCCTGAGGGCAGCGAGCTGGTGCCAGCCTGCAGCACATCTGGCAGCAGGGAATGCCACAGCACCCTGGGCCGTGTCACCAGGAACGTGGCCAGGACATCAAGGGAAGGGATTATCCTCTACCCAGCATGTCGTCATGCCGTGTCCAGTTTCAAACTCTCCCAGCACAGGAGGAACATCAAAAACCAGGAGTAAGTTCAGTGAAGGGCTCCTTGAAACTTTGGTATCTGTAGCAAAAGCAAAAAAACCCACAAATATGTGTACATGCAATTTATGGTCCGGTTGGATGAGGCTACAAAAAGCAAATGAACTCTAGAGGGCAGAAAAAGGGGCATTTTTTTGTGTTCTCTGTGTCTTTCTCTCTTTAGACCAGATGCATTTTAGGTTCTCATTCTTCACATGAGATAAAAAGTTACATAATAAATTAATTGAAGGGAAGTAAACTGGTTGTGTAACAGTATGAAAGCACCACAAAGCCATCCATTTGGACAACTTGGTTTTTTTCGTGTGAGGTCTAAGGGATGTGTCAGCCATGTAAACAACCAGTGTTTTCAGTTGCTGATTTTTTTTAATTATAATTTTTTTTAAAGTAATTCTCCTAACTTTTTTGTGAAATCTGTTGTGCATAGCTGGAAAATGTTTTCGATTAAAGCATAAAATGGTCACTTTGGTGGTTGGATAGAATCTCCAGGTACTGTGGCAGAATTTTAATTTGTTGGAAGTGTCAGCCAGGCCTAGGAGTGGTATCAGGAAATGGTGTCCTCTACACTTGAGTTGTATGGTTGTAAGATTGTAATTTGTTCCTTTGGAGTTTGGATTCTCCTGGTGTCTGGTTCAGACTCTGGGGATACAGGGCAGGGGATTCAGGCTGTGGGTTTTACCCTTACAGGGAGCAGGGTGAGCCGAGGGGCTGTTCCTGGGTGTGATGCAGAAGGCTCTGCCTCAGCACTTTTTTAGAAAAAAAATTGCCTGATTTTAGTGTCTGTTTTCTTTTTTAGTCATCTTTATTTGTGTCATTGTGGCAACTCCTGCATGTCTGCATCTAATGGTGCTTTAGCATTTTCTGTGTAGTCTGTATTTTTTTCTTTCCTGTGCACAGCAGTGTGATAGAGAAATAGGTGCAGTAGCTAATTGAAAAGTACAATTTTAGGGTGAAACGAAAAATACAATAGTATTTTAAGTGTGCCAAGTCTCAGTTTGCATCCTGGGAGAAATTCATATGAGCAGTGTTTGATGGCATATGGATGATACTTTTGTCTTTCTTGGAGCTCCTTTGGTGCTGTCTCTATTTAGTGTTTTATAAACTACACTTGGCTTATGGAAAATGTAATTCTGATTAGCTTTGTGGAAGAAACAATACATCAGTTTTCTTTGGTTTCATGTTTGACTGCCAGCTTCACCTACCTGTCCTTAGCATTTCTGACAACAAACAGAAACCCCAAATGCAGCAGTTTGGTTTTGCTTAGCCAAGCACCTCTTATTACGCATGGCAGGGCGTGAAATCATGCAGCAAGGTTCTAGATGTTAACTCTCTATCTGACTTTGGAGAACAAGTCCATGACTGCTCTTCAGCTCACGTGTTTACAGTTTCCTCTGGAACATGCCAGCACAGCAGGCAGCTGTTGCCATTTGGCTTTGGCCAGTGACAATTTCAACAGTTTGCAGGACATTTTAGGCAAAAGTTAAAAACAAAAAGCTCAATGTCCAGAGGGAGATTGTATCAGTCTCATGTCACTTGGATGCCATCTCTGTTTTGGGGTTAAAAATATCCTGAATTACCAATCTAGAGTGCAAAACTGTCAGAATATATTATGAGAGAGACAGAAAATTCCTGTTGTCAGTGAGCACCGCTGGCTTTTATTATTACAATTGAATAGCATTTCTGCATCATAGACAATGTTATTAATAATTGCTCATCATCCAGGACTGCAGTAAAGGAGTTGCTCCAGGGGACACAGAGTCATCGTACACCACAGTGTAATTGATAATAAAGACATGTTGCCTTCAGGGAAGATGCTTTCCATTTTATACACTGATGTTTTGCTTCTGCAATCTCCTTTAAGAAAGAGATTTCAGCTTATTTACTGATGTTTTAATGAATATCTGTTGTGTCAGTCCAGTTTCCTGGCTTCTTTTGGCATCTACCACTGCTCAGTTGCTTCTGTGTATGA
Source organism: Vireo altiloquus (assembly GCA_013396875.1). NCBI lineage: Eukaryota > Metazoa > Chordata > Aves > Passeriformes > Vireonidae > Vireo > Vireo altiloquus. The sequence goes on along the minus strand of VZRF01010615.1, from coordinate 396,512 downwards.
TCTGTGACCTTGATGCAGGCAACAGAGTGAATTAACTGCTCTCTGATGTTTTGCCTGGTTTAATAAAACATGTTCTGCATTTGGGTAATAATCTCCATAATGGCAAATGCTTTTAATGAATGTCCGTGTCATAGAATATCATTAACATAACGTTTTTCCTGGAAGACTGACACAATGCTTGTCCTAGAAAACCTTACACTCCCTCAGCATTTATGCAAGTGGATGCTGTACTCCAGCTGTGTCTGTTTGGCATGGGAAAGCTTGGACATTTTTCACCCAGTGGTATTTGTTGGAGCTTTCCCTAACGGGCAGAATGGAACAGACCAGCAGCTCTTCTCGCCACCCCCGTCCCTTCCATCAGCAGCTCAGCTGGAAAATTCCTTTTTATTGTAAGCAGAGTGCTCATGAGACCAGAAAAGTGAACAGAGAACTCTGGGAAAAGGGTTCCAGGTTATATATTCCTCGTAAAAAGCAAATTTTCAGAAGTGTATTCTAGCAGTCTGGCTGCAGTCAGTACTTCAATAGCAACTGCATCTTTTTATTCTAGAAGATATTTTTCTGCAATAAACAGCACAGTTCTTTTCTTCTCTGTCCAGTCTAGAGCAAAACAGGGGGGAAGTAGTTCTTCTAATGGTATTCTGTCTAATATTTCCTAATTCTGTCTAATAATTTCTTTGCTGTATGTATGTGTAAGATTCTTCAAGGGATTTTTCCATTCTTTCTGGAGGCTGGCAAAGCCAGAATTTCAGGCACAGGTGCACACACGCACGTTATGTGTGTGTATTTATATGTATGTACATATAAGTGCATATATGTACATGTATGTATCTTGCCACTTGCATTGTGGGGGAAACATGCTGCAATATTCAAATTGAAAGTGTTACTTTTGTGTGCATTAGGTGCATACAACTGCAGAAACATCATTATCTGAGTTTTTTTGGGCAGAATTCTGAAATTCCAGTTGTTGGTAGACAGTGCTCTCAGGTGTTACTGTTCATACAGCTCAGGAAATTTGCATTTTGCCTCAAGATAAATAGTTGACATCACTTTAATGTGAAGGTTATCCTGCCTAATATGGTATACCTATGCTGGTTTAAAATACAGTTGCAAAGCACAGAGACCTCCTTTTATTGCAGCCTGTGTTAACAGCCTGTGTTAACAGTCTGTCAGAATTTATTGAACTGGTTCTGTAGGTTTTAAATTCTGAGAGTGGGGGGACCCACCTGCAGTATTTGATTTGTTTCTTTGTTCTATGCTCAGCTGAACTCGATGCCGAACATGCACAGAAGGTTTTGGACATGGAGCACACCCAGCAGATGAAGCTAAAGGAGCGCCAGAAGTTCTTTGAAGAAGCCTTCCAGCAGGACATGGAGCAATACCTTTCCACAGGATACTTGCAGATAGCAGAGAGGAGAGGCAAGTTGTAAAATACCTTCTGCGTAATGCACAAACTCCCAGCTTGGAGAGCACTGTTGAGGGGGCAGAGTTAGCTTTTAATGCACAGAGGAAGCACTGCAAAAATGTCCAAATTCTTCCTCAGTGGAATTGGAACTTCAGATAAGTCTTTTAAATAAACTTCATGTCCCAGGGGCACTGGATACCTTGGAAGATTAGTCAGGCTCTACTCCTTGTCTGAGGAAATGCAGAGCACTGAACTACATCTGGAACAGCATTTTTCTCTGCAGCTGAAGAGTGCATCTCTGTAAAAGTATGGATGGAGGCAGCTGCTTTGTCCACTGGAGTTCCAAAACCTGGGATTGTAACCTGGCAAGGAGATGCCATAGCAAACTTGGCAAAGTGCAGAGGAAAGCTCAGTGCAGCATTTCAGAGCAGTTCCCAGGGGCAGCTGTTCCCACTGGTGTAATTAGGACATGGGAGGTCACATTAAGAGCTCTCATTACAAAATGACACAAGTCTGGCATCTCTGGACTGGTTAAAGCACAAGAATGCCAGAGATTACAGGCACTTCTGTGTGGGAGGCTTCCATCTGTTGGACCAAAATGCAGGGATTGTTGGATGAGTAGAGAAGCCAGTGGGAAATGATGCATTTATGTGGCAGGAAAAAAATTAGAGATTCTGTACCTGCTCCAAGTGCAGTTCTGCTATCATTTGTAATGTCAGAGCAGGGAATACAATCCGAGGTTTCCATTTCTCTGCATGAATGCTATAAATACTCATCTGCAAGATGCTCTGCATGGGTGGCTAGGGAGAGGTGAGATATGTAAATCTAAATTCCTGGTCAGGGGAGGAACTGAGTTTGAGTCTCCTGCTTTCTGTAATGTGTGGTCTTTTAGACTAAAAGTGGACAGTGTCATGGGCACTGGACACACAGCTTTGTTAAGAGTGTTAGGCTGCCTAACATTTGGGACTTCAGCTTTTTAGCATAATGTGGAACCCATGTTTATCAAAGAAAACTGTTTTAATGAAAGATTTGGACGCGCAGTAAATGTAAAACTGCAGAGCTATAGTGTATTTGAAAAAAAAAACCCAATTGAATTACAGGATTTCATCTCAGTTCACCTCTGAAAGCTTTCAATGGTGTAATTTTTAAATTTAGATAAACCAGTAAACTGTTCATTGTAACATTTGATATTAGGCAGCAACTGGACTTAACTCTGAGTGGCCTTGAACTTGTTTTCTGTTTGCATGTTTTGCTGCTGTTCAAGGAAGGAGATGCTCACCCAAGTATTTACTTCCCTTGCAAATTGTCAGTACTCTATTGACAGATAAGTAATTTGCTCCAGTAATTAATAATGTGAAATCCCCATGCTGAGAGAAAATACTAGGCATGAGCCTGGGTTTTACAGACCACTGACATTTCTTAGATTAACTGAGAGAAGAACAACAGCTGCTCTCTGTTAACATTAATCCTGATTTCAGAATTTCTGCGTCCCTTGTATATTGACATTTAGCGACTGTGTGCTTAAATGTGTTTGTTTTTCTCTACAAATACTTCTGGGTGAGAGAATTGAAAAGGAGCCTTCCAAAATGGAAAGTTTCAATCTTCGCCCCTGAGTCCCATCTCAGCTTATTTCTGAGAAGGTTATTGCTATAAATACTGCTGCTAAAAATGTTTTGGTTTACAAAAGCTGTAATGGATGTTTGTTAGTTTCACAACAAAGATTGCAGAGTGCTCTTGGATTTGGGCTGCTGAGATGAGGTTGCTGCTGAGCAGCTCCTGTGGATGGGCTCCTTCCATTCCTAAGTTTAATTATTGATAATGCAGACAATTAGAGCAGCCTCTGAAGCCTTGGTAGGTAATAACCTCGTGTAGCTGATTGTCAGTTCGCTCATTGTGCTGTTTCTCCTGCAGAACCGATTGGAAGTATGTCTTCCATGGAGGTGAATGTGGACATGCTGGAGCAGATGGACCTAATGGACATGTCTGACCAGGAAGCACTCGATGTCTTTTTAAACTCAGGAAGCGAAGACAATAATGTGCTGTCTCCCATGCTGGGTATGGTACTTGTAATGACAGCCTGCTTAGAGACAGTGCTAAACCACCACAACTGCTCTCATTTGTAATGGGTGGTGTTATCTCATAAAACATCACAATTGATGTAGGTTGACTGTTCTTCCTTAGTGCTTCCCGAAACATTAACATTTAGTTGCTGTACAAGGGAATTGCTGCAAAACTGTGTGGTATTTCTAAACACTCTGATTTTTCTTACTGCAGCTCCCTGTTGTATTCATCACAGTGTGGGTAGGTGATGTGTTACATGCTGGCTTGAGGTGCATTTTACCCAATATAGAGTTAATAGAGGACATTTTAACAAACATCAACAGAAAGCTTGCAGTAATTAGGCTTTTATTTTTAAGACTGCTGGCTTTGAGTTTGTCCAGAAGGTTGCTTGGCAAATTTGGACCAGTTGTATAATGGAAGATCTTCAGTGAGAGATACTGAGAGACATGGTTCAACCCAGCAGTTTACATATACACTGAGAATTAATGTCTCAATACTGGATCTTTTTTCTACCATGGAACTGTTTTCCTAGGTAAAAACTTCAGTGCTAAAATGCCTTTCCTCAAAAGAGCCAAAATGATTTTTCTTGCAGCAGATGATGAAGCTCCTTTAAAGGTCCTTTTGATTTCTTTTGAAAATACAGATAGAAATATTTTTATGGAAGTACTTACAGTACTCCCTGTGTACAGGTGATTAACACCTGCTGTGAGCATGAAAAGCTTTTGGTGAATGGCTAAGGCACAGTATAACTACTGAAGGTTTTTTGTTTCATTGCAAAAACTGAATTCAGATGGGTGGTTTTGGATAGACATCCACTTCATGCATTATTAAAGCTGATCATCATTTGAGCTTGCCAGTAATTACAGAATCTAGGACTGTTTTCCCCTTGCTGGCTGTTTGGCAGATGTTGGACCAAGAAGCTTCATGTCTTAACAGCAAACAGTCATAGCTAGATTATCTAAGGAAGTACAGAAACTACAGTTTTAACTAAGTAGACAAAATGCTTTAGCTTTTGAAAAAAATATATTATTTTATGCTGTAATCTAAATATTACAGCATATGTGTATAGTGTCTATACATTGCACATACACTGCAATATAATGTACCTGTGCTGTAATAATGTTCCAGCACTGCAACATTACTGCATTAGTGTAAGTCTTGTGAATCTTGCTCTTGTGGTTCCAGACATTTTATTTCCCTCTGATTAAGGGATTTTTGTGCTTGTTTTAAGAATCCAGCACCTCAGTATCAAACCAAATATGCAATAGTCTTCATTCTCAGAAAAATTAGATGGCTTAAAGGTAACCCTTCATTTTGCTGTTAGTGGAGAACTGGTTGTCAGGGCAAGGTTTGTTTGACAATTGTGCTGAACACCACAAAATACAGGTAAGTTATTTTAATAACTGGTAAAAATGAGAATCAGCTCAAGACATTGAAATGTTTTCACATTTGTCTTGCTATAAACATTGCCAGCTTGTGGGCATTGGCTTTGCAATGTTTCATGACAGGAAGTTAAACTGCAAAATTGAGTTAGTTCTCTCACTCCTGAAAAACTCCTCCTCTGTGTGTTGTGTAAATTATTCTAATGCATGCTGGTGTACACCACATAAGGCAGGTTCTCTAAAATTTCTAGTGTTAAATTTTAACTCAGGTACTAGAGGACCAGTCATAGGCAATGTGGTTTGAACTGCTCTGCAAACAGTCTGAGCAGAGGTAAGGTGTAGCTCATATCCATCTGACCCTTCTGAAACACTTCTCAATAAAATTTTTAAAATAATTTTTTCACTGAAATTACTCATGAGCTGAAGCTGGATGCTCTGACTATGGAGAAACACTTGTTAGGTGTAGGAGAGAAGGAAAAAAGGGCTTTGTTTGGCAGATCACACAGAAGGTGTTTAGATGTTTCCTCATTTTAACTCATTTGCTGTCAGGAACTGTCCAGGGAAGAGGATCTGATTTTGAAACCTGAACTCTCAAACTGCAAGCAAACACTTACACTGAACTTGCTTACAAGTCTTCTTTGCACAGGTTGTGGAGGAAGCAGAGTCTTAAAATCCCACTCCTGTGCACTGGAGCTGTGGTATAGCTCTACCAAAGGATTGCTTTCATGCTGTGGGCAAGAATTTTTTTTGCTTTTGCACCTTGATTTTTAGTCAAAACTGAAGATGACTATAATTGCCTGCTCCCTAGTTGCTTGTTTGGTTTTAAATTTCCAATTTGTGTAGTTCTGTTGCACTGCATTTGTTGGGGGAATTTTCCTCTTGGTGTCTCGCAAAAGAAGGAAAACAGCCTGAGAGTGACTCCCTAACCAGTGCTGAGCTGATGTTCATGTATTGACTTCTCAGTGCCCTTGCTGAGCCAGAGCTTGACTTTTGTTGTTGTTTTCTCAACTCTCAGGGCCCGACTCCAGCACCTACGTGAACGAGATAAGTCTCCAGGTGCCGAGCCAGTCGGAGCTGCGGCAGAAGCTCTGCTCCCTGTCGTCGACCTGCACCGACTCGGCCAGCCAGGACGCGAGCGAAGGAGAGTCTCCTGTTGTTCAGTCTGACGAAGAGGAAGTTCAAGTGGACACTGCCCTTGCTGCTGTAACTGAGAGAAAGGGTGCTTCAGATGGCAGTGATGAAAGTGACTCTCAAACTATTTGAATCTTAAAACCATATCCTTTAAGAATGACTTCTGAATGAATGAACAAATGAATGAAGAGCTTGCCTGTGTAACAATTTGCTAACCAAGCATAACAGCCAGATCTTTTTACTTAGTAATACTGCCTTTTTACAAAATTGCCAGTCATGTGGAGGTTGGTTTTTAAAGAAAAAATTATGCCTAAAGCACACACACTTTAACAGTAGTCTTGGGGCTCAGGGGAGCAGTAAAACTGTTGTATATACTATGTATAAGAGAATTTAAGGGGAGAGGTAGAAGTTACTTTGACCACTAACCTTTAAATGGCTGATTGGAAGTACTTAAGAGTTGATGTGTAATACTGAATCCAAATTGTTCCTTGCATGTTTTCAGCTGCTGCAACTGAAGATTTAGGATCCAAACCAAAATGAAGTTATTTTCTACTCTTTACTACCTACTGTCTGCCTCCTGCCTTTGTCTACTAATGCAGCAGTGTCTACTGTTCTCACACTTCTTATTCAGGACCAATTTAGTTATAGGTGTTAAGGAAAAAATAAGAACCCGAGAAGGAGGAGAGATGCATATGGAAATGTTGCACTCCTTGTGGAGCAGGTATCTTAGCTTTGTGTAAACTTACTCCTCTTTCAAGATAATAAAGTATTTCTATCCCAACCATGTCTTTTACTTGATTACCCAGGTATTTTATCCATGACAAATGAACAGAGGAGCCTAACTCAGAAACAAAAATGGTTATTAGGAGCACCAGTATATTGTGCTTTTCCATAGTAACATCTGTTTGACTACACTAGGGAGATAAACCTGACTTAATTATTAATTAAGTGCGTGTACTTTAGAAACCTCAGGACCTATAGGCATCGTCTCATTGCCCTTTTTTCTGCAGTCATTTTTCCCTCTGAACTCGAGGTGTGACCATGTCTAACGCCTGTTGCTTGTCAAGTCTCATACTCTATTTGCAGGGATCTGCTCTCCTTTGAGAAGGCTCCTGGCTCCTGCTCTTCCTGCACAGAGGGAAGGAATGTAATCAGAAACAGCGTAAGTAAAAGGATGAGCTGTGATGTAGATTCCTTCCAAAGACCTGCCCTGACAAAGCCAATGGTTGGGAACAAGGCATCTCCTGCTGCTTGCCAGCTGGGAAGTGGCCAGTTTCCTTAAGGATTCTCCTGTTAGCTGTTACAAAGTGTTTCCTGACCCCTGTCTGGGAAATGAAGGCTGGAAGCTCCCTACCTACAATCAGAGATTTACTATTTAACAAGGCAGCTATGGAAAGAATTTTTTCTTGAAGGAGCTTCCTTTACTCTCTTGCTTTCCAGAAGACAGACAAAATGTCAAAAAAAGTTTTGCTTTTTTATTAAACCTCGTAGTACAAACCTGGAAAGTAAACAAAAAACTGGCAATAAACAACATGAAGTCTTTCCTTACAAGGAAAGAGAGCAGAGCAGCGCTAATAAATTAAATGTCAAACTGTAAGCCATAGTCAGAAGTTTACTGTCAAGAGGGAAAAGTACACAGCAAGGCCATAAAAACCAGACAACCACATTTGAAAACACTTGACTCTGTTTATGTTATTGTTAAATATTCCAAAACAGTTCAGTCTTCTGCAACAACAACCAACAAATTGTATTATAGGACTTTCCTGACAGTCACCACTGGCAAGCTCAGTGCAATATGGGTAGCTACGGTATTGTTGAATTCAATTACGAAACAAAACAGTTTGTGAAAACATTTTCCCTTTTTTATTCCACACATACTGTACACACAACCAGAAAAGGGCAACAGCTACTCCATTATTATTTTTTGTTGTTGTTCAGTGATGTAAGCAGCACTTATAAATGTTACAAGAAAAACCCTGTAAGCATCCAATCCAACCGATGAAGAAAGTGAAACGTAAGGCTTTTCTTCATCTTGTCTCTTTGCCATCCCTCCCCCCACCCCAAGAAAAGGCTCAAGTATTTAAAAAAATTTACAGGCATATGTACAAAAGGTGTGATTTTTTTTGTTACAACATGAAGAGAAAAAATAGACAAGATGAAAGCAAATGCGTTTTCACATTCAAAAGAAATATGCAGACTTGCTAGTGGCTCTAAATGTGATCATATAATGAAACAAATTCAAAACGAAAATTAATGCTTGACTGTGTAAAGGTGTGAAAAACAGCAGTGGAATGGAAATGGAATGTTAGAAAGATTGCACGTCTATGAAAAAAGAAGCACTTATGGCTTCAATCACTTTTTTCTTTTTTTTTCTTTTTTTTTTTTTTAAGGATGCTATTGAAGGGTTTTTGATAAAGTAGCCAACAGCACCAAAAAATAACAGAATGGATTTCCTAATGAAATCAGGCACAGTTTTCCCTCACATGACTCCTCAAGGCAGGCAGTTTTTTTTCCTCCTTTTTTTTTTTTTTTTTTTTTAAATTTTTATTTTTCCCCCTCAAAACAGATGCATAGTGATGTGCTGGTAAAAGAGAACATACTCCAAATCTCCTCCTTTTGCCTACAGTTAGGAAACAAAGTCCATCTTCAGCTGCCATAACCTCCCAAAGAAAGTGTGTATTCTCCAATTTAAAAAATTACAAAACTCATCTTGCTGTGACAGAATAAAAGACAGCCAAAGTAAAGCAATTTCTTTCAAGTTTTTGTCTCCTATCCCTTTTCTCTCTAGAAAAATCTGCTCACATGACTGGAGAACAAATTATAAAACACATCAAACTTTAACCTATTCAAAAAATGGGTTAAAAGCCTTTTTTCACAGTTACCAAAAGGCTTTTTACTTTTTCAGCCATAGGGACAATACAAATTAATATTTTATCAGCCCCTTGCCGGTTTTAAAACAGTGAACATACGGCAGTTTAAAAAAATCGGACTGCTGTATCTGTCTATTCTAAGTACAAAAAAAAAAAAAAGTTCAACAGTTTAATGCTAAAACAAAATTAGTTCTCTAAAACCAGAAGAAAATCTTCTTTAGAGCTAGTGCAAAGACAGCTTGTATTCTACAGCAAGTACTCCAAACTATGGTATAATAATTACAAAAAATATATATAAATTGACAAAATGAGAGTGTTGGCATCTTCAGGATTAACTTGAAGCACTTTTGGATGAACTGGAGGATGAAAGCCTAGATGATGGCACGTCCACTGTCGCTCTCTTACGAGGTCCTCTTTTTGGTGTAGGCTTGCTGATACAGTTCTCAATGCTGCCATTTTTACCAGATACTTTTCCACAGATTTGATTGACCAGACTGATTATTTGTTCCTGTTCAGGAAGTGGGAAAAACAAAACATAAATTAGCATCTGCTCCTCCTCCAGAGCCACTTAAATGGGATAGTAATGGAGTGCTCAGAAATGCTGGGAAGCCCATCTTGAAACTGCTGGTACTAGTGCTGCTCTCCAAGAGCTGCCATGGTCATTTCTCCCACTGCTCTGCTACTTACCTTTGGGGCCAAGTCCCCTCACAGGTAAAGCCATGGAGCCTTAGCCCAGAACCCAGGCACAGTCCTGAATCACCAGTTTGAGTTCTGGGATTATTCATCATCACATTTGCTTGGAGCCATTACTGCACCTCTCATCTACATGTGCTTTGCAAGTCTGCCTTAAAGGGTTCTCATGCTGGACTGGAATAACTCAGCTGAATTTCCAGTTACCAATAGAGGGAAAGTATTCCAAAGTACAAAAGTTACCATAACATAACCACTGGAAGCAAAGCCTCCTGTCCCATCCCAACACATTAAGTGGCTTCTTATGTTCCGTGGCACATACTCATGCAGTTTAAGCTTCAGGTTTCATCTCTGTCATTGTGTTTCCCTCTGGGTTTTTTCTCTTTTTACTTAAATCATAATAAAGCACCTTCTTCCCACATCAAAAACAAAACCAAGCCAAACCCCCAAACCCAAGACCATTTTCCTGAGGCCTCAGTAGGACAAAGGCAGAGTCAACTCCCACATGTTGGTTACCCAGCCCCAGGGCCAGGGGGTGCCAGGCTCACCTCATCATAGCGGTACATCATCTTCAGCCCCCGACACGACTTCTGCTTCTCCACGTGCCGCAGGGCACACTCCAAGCAGAAGACAACATTTTCATTCTCCTGTACAACCTACAGAAAAGAGCAGAGGTGAGGGGAGAAGAAGTGCAGTTAAGGTCCAAATTGTAGCCATGTTCCCCACACAGTATTCAACTACAGCCTGAATTACTACACCTGGATTTTACTGCAAGCTAGTGGAAGGAGGTGTAAAGCACTACACATTGTGAAATGATTCAGGATGTGTAATAAGTAGAAAGAACATATGTCTTTTAGAGTGCTAATGTTGACAAATACATAGAATTTTAAAAAAGCCAAACAAAAAAACCACCCCACCAATAGTAATGAGGGCTAAACTCAAACAGTATACATTTATTGGCATCTCCTATGCAGTCCTAAAGATCTTCTGAAAGGAGTCATTTCCCATTACTTAAAATGCTGTCTTGATCAAGGATGAAATTAGCTTAGCCACAGGATTCCTCAGCTACTGTCTTGTTCAGCAGAGGTCACGTTTGCTTAGCTGGCTGCCTGCCAGGCCTGCACACTCAGCTTGGAATTAAACAACCAAGTTGGTTTTTTTTGTCCCTAACTACTGTTAAAGAGTGACACAGAAAATTCCTTCTCATTATTAAACTTACTCCAGAGCAAATGGACCAGAATTAAGAGGTTCTGGTTAGTGTTTTGGGTTTTTTTTCAGATAAACTTATTTTAAAGTTACTTCTAACTAATGCTGCTTAGTGGTTTAAAGACACATGTAAACTCAGCATATTTTATCCTAGGGAGGGAAATGGCTACATCTGATTCTATTCAGTTACATTTCATTTCCATTAAAAACCTAGCATCTATAACCAAAAAAATCCCCAAAAGATGACAGAGAAAAAGAACTCCCAAACCCAAAGGACTAAATATGGACGCATGTGCACTGTATTATGTTTGTTTAAATACCTGTTCTTGGGATTTCATGGTATTTAAGGTTGTGGGAGGGACTTTTGGTATTTTTAATGACATTGCTGTGTTTGTAGGTGTTCTGCATACAGCTCAAAGCCTGGAAGTGTCACCACAGTGGTCAGCACACCTTCAAAACCCAGTAGGCAATTCCCTCTAAAAAAGAGAGAAAGCTTAGGAGCTATTTTTGGAAAGGCTGGCCAACAGCTTGATGGATGGGATAAACCTCCCCTGCAATTTGGCCTGCAGGGACATTGTCTCAGCACAGGCTGTGGCTGCATGCCAGAGGCTCATGGCATTTGTCTGAGTTGTAGCTCATCCCAAGACCTGCTCTGCCATGACTTAACTGCTGCTGGCAACCTGCAGGTATCTTTGTTAGCCTTCCTCATGCAATGCAAACATCCCACGGGTGTCTGAGGGCAGCTGAGCGCTTGGTTTATCCCTTCTGGCAGGGTGGGAAGGCAGCTAACACTGCTGTCTTCTGCCACCACTGGGCAAGGCAGTAAACGTTCTGACAAACTCCATCAACACCTCTGTATCTTGCACGGAATGCAGGACATGGCTCTGTGGCCATGAATGGAATGCTGGAACAGGGGGACAGTACCCCAGAAGTGGCAAAGAATTGTACCCACCATGGAAAGATAGCACAGGTGCTGACAAATCTGACACCTCCTCTCTGACGTTTCTAACTGCAACCACTTTCGAGGCTTTTTCTTGCCATCCACGCCGCTGCTGCTGCTGTCGTGGCTGCCGTAGCGCGCCGAGGAGTGGAGACCTGCCTCGTACAGCTGCCGCCGCTGCCTCAGCTCCGTGTCCCTGTCAACGGGGGGACAATCAGACACTGGTACTGCCTCCAGCCACCACAGAGCCACACACAATCACCCCTTTACCACGCTCATCACTGAAACCTGAGCTCTGCACAGCAAAGCCCTGAGTGTTGTCGGAGGTTGGTGCCGTTCCCTAAGCAAGGCGGACACAGCCAGCACCTGGTAAATGCTGCCTAATTGCACAAGCTATCTCCGGATTTTAACAGTGACCACTGTATCAAGCCAATGGTTCTCAAACTGCTCCACAGAGAACTGGGGACTGCCGAGGACTTCCTGGATGTCGATGGTTGCTCAGGCCATGTGGAGAGTCGGGAGCTGTGGCTAACATGACTGTCATTCCTGAAGTTGCCAAAAGCCACCTTGAGGAAGAGGAGCCGTTGCTGTCAGGAGTAACAGCCCCTTCACCAGGAGGCAGAGATGAACCAAGGACCTGCTGCCATAAGGTGCTTCAGGCAGGAAAGGGGGAGCAGGGCAAGTGATTGTGCCAAAAGACGAAGATCTCACTGTACACCCAAGGAAAAAGAAGGAGATGTCAATTAAGAACCACCACCAAGCCCTCCAGCCGCCCTTCACCCGCAGTGTGTCTAAGGCGGACAATACCTCCTGTGCTGAACTCTACAGCTTTAGGAGAGTAGGTTGGGTTGGAGCCGAGTGGAAGACAGCAAGTGTGGAGTGAGCCGAGCAGATGGAGGGGGAGGATAAAAAAGTGCACCACCAGACACAGCTGAAGATGTGTGGAGAGCCAAGCTAAGCAAATGGCATGGGCAAACTGAGCAACCAAGGCAGATCAGGAGAAGAGGCAGCAAGAGACGCAACAAACAGGCAAAACAAAACAAAGGAAAAAAATATGCTACAGTGTTCCACTTCAGATGGCTTTTTTTTTTGCTTTTTTTTTTTTAGATTTTGTTGTTTGGGCTTTTGTTTCCTATAAGCAGCCACAGGAAGGATCGATATCCTCCAGTGAATTCCAACCTATGCATAAGAACAAGTTTGAGAACCACTCTGATAGAGGTCAATGTGATGGTCTAAGAGCAAGCACCAACATTTCTGTTTCGCCTTTTGTACTTGCAGACTTCCTCTTCAAGGGGAAAAAAAAGGCACTTGAAAGTGGTTATTCCCACAGGGGAACCACCTGCAGGTAAAGCAGTCAGCACACCTCTTTGCATTTCTTTCTGAACACTAAACAACACATGGGCTGTTTTCCCCTTCAGTATGTCACTGGAAATTTTCCAAATGAACATGCTAGTTAGTTAAATACAGTTTGTAGACTCCATTCATCAAAACTTTCTTGACATCTCGAGTATCAGTTGTCACAAACTTGAAAGATAGGTAGCAACTACATGGTAGGGAACAAAAGAAAAGATCATTACAAAGGAAGCCAGGCAACATTATATTTTCTTTTCTCACCTATCTTAAGAGAAACCCTGAATATGTGTCCTTAATACTGGAGAGAAAAAGGAGTGTGAAGTTTTTTTACTCTTTAAAGCACTGGCGTTCTAACACCAGACGTGTTACCATGCATGCACAACTGCTCACTTACTCACTGGTTTAAAACAAGACAACTTGCTGTGTACAAAGGACCTTGTGCACCTGCAGTGTAACAGTCTTGATGCTGAAGACAAGGGTTCCTGGTGCAAAACCCACTATACACGTGGATTCACAGTGACTACTGATGCCAAGAGGTTGAAAAACTCAAGGGAAGTGTTTGACCACTGGGTACCATGTAGTTCACATAATGCATCAGGAAATTTTGACTCTCAGCACCAAGCATTAATAAAATCCCAGTGCAAACTGTAGTTTCTAATTCTTTGATGGTGTCTAAAGCAGGGAATTCTTAGAGTAAGACATCCCAGCTATGGGCACTGTCACATCAGCTACAGCCAAGGAAGCTGCTGCATGTGTGCCTTTCTTCAGGTACATTTGCTGAGCTTTTGCTTGGTTAAGTAGGGGCATGGTGTGTCTGAAGGGGTTACTTACGTCATCCACCTCTGGAGTCTGTCAATGCAAACAAAAGAGGTACAGCAGGCCCCCAGTGCGTTACCTGAGCTCTCCCAGGAGCGATGAGATCGTACTCAGAGTCGGTCCGTTTTCTTTTTTTGCTTCTGCTGTTGCAATCTGATAAAGCAACTTTTCCATTGAAAATGGTTTGGCTATACGGCGCCGCTTCATTTCCTGGGACAGGAGGAAATTGCCTCATTAGTTCCCGAGCAAATTTGAAAATAAAATATTATCAAGAATTAATTCAAAGTTAATTAACTAATATTATTGATACTAATAAATTGAGACAAAAACCAGCCTTTTAAAACAACCACAAGTAAAATCTTTCCCTAGTCCCAGTTAAATGAAGTGTTTATGTTCCAAACACATCAAAATTCCCTCCCTAAAAATTAATTTTTCCTGTGGAGGCCCAGAGGAGCAACACCATCTACTCAAGCTCAGTAATACTGGGTGGCTCGGAGTGCAAAGAGTGTAAGATCTATACATATAACCTGCTTGAAACCCAGGACTGGTATTATTTCACATCTTTTAAAACATAAAAAAGGTAACAACTACCAGAACAGGCAGATGCCAGGGAAAACAGACAACAAAAGGCAGGCAAAAGAGGGGGGTTCAGGTCTGCCTGTTACTGGTTCCTCTCTGTGAAAGCTTTTTAAATTACATTTTTCACACAATACAACCTGAGTGATTTTGGTAGCTGAAACCCTTTTGATAATTCTTAGGTATGCAAATTCCTTGATTTAATGTGCAGGTGGGAAAAGTGTAGCATTTTCCCAGTACCTGCAGAGGTCAGTTTTGGCTTAGGTAGAGTCAAGAGCATTAAATGATGCTAACACTGGACTGTAACATGAGGGTGACATTTCTGGTTAGTGGTTAAAACGTGCCTAATACCTACTCAGCACACACAACCCCAAAAATTTAATTTTTTTACCTTGATTTTTTTTCACCCTGTTCTGTAATCCTAATTACATGCTCTTTCTTTTTTCACAACCAATATATCCTTAAATTAATCATTTTTAATAGCACCAATTGGATGTATTCAAGTGATAACTACCACATGAATAGCAGCCTTTGCTGACCAAAAAGGGTTCAAAAGACGTTCAGAGGTAAGAAAAGTGTTCAGAAGCTATTTGCTCTGCTAGACTCTGTGTGGGGTTGGAACAGCTGCACTGTTAGGAATGATATGGGAAGATTTTTCCATGTTAGCTTTGCTTAGTCTGAGGCTGTGTAGCCAAGAACAGACTCCAATCCAGGGAAAAACCCTGCAGGGGCAACATGCACAGCCAGGATAAAAGGTCACAGTGGGAGGCTGGAGAAGAAAGCAAGGTCAGCTCCAGCTGGGTGAGAGTTCAGGGACACTCTGAGCCTGAGCTGGGTTTAGCACAACTTGCTCTATCTCTGCATTTATCTGAATTTCTGAATCTATGTACCTTTTTCATATAGTACTGAAATACACAGGTAAGTATTTTACAAGAGACTTGTACAGCTGCCTAATTATTTCTTTTAGTGACATATTTTTCAATGTTATGAAAGTCAGCGAACATTCATATTATAATCATCATCAGCCTGACACTTTTGATCTCTTTTGCCCTCACACATCTCTTGGTCATTCATTCTCCAGGCTGAGTAGTACTCTTATATTTAATGCAGAGGCTAATTAATAACTTTAACCTTTGATCTCTGCTGTGCTTTTTCTAGTTCTTCTATATTCCTTCTGCAATTAGAATTGCACAAACCACCAAGACTACACAGTGCCAGAGCAGCGTTTCTGCTTTGTTATCTATTCTCTCCTTGTAATTCTTAACATTCAATGTATTTTTGTTATGCCACTCCAGAACCTGACTGGACCTTGACTGACAGCTCCATAGGAACTCAAAGATCTCTTTTCTCAGTAGCAAGAGACCATCATTCAGAACACCTCTTTGTATCTGTCACATTAGGATAATGTTTTTAAATTTAAATTTAACATTTATCAACACCGAACTTCATCTACCATTTTCTCACTTGGATCACTCAGTATCATGAAATCTTTCTGCAACACTTCATAGCTTTAATTTTTGCTGCCATTACCATTAATATCCTCAGCATAAAGAATTGGCTTTGCTGTTAACTTCCCTTCCTAGGTTATTTATGGATACATTAAACTGTGCTAGTACAAATTCCTGAGGAATGCAGAAAGATACCTTCTCCCTTCATGATAAAAA
This sequence comes from Vireo altiloquus, assembly GCA_013396875.1. Lineage (NCBI taxonomy): Eukaryota > Metazoa > Chordata > Aves > Passeriformes > Vireonidae > Vireo > Vireo altiloquus. Next base: position 380,421 of record VZRF01010615.1, on the reverse strand, counting down.
CTGACCCATCCTCTGCTTCTCTTTAAATCAGTTATTTTTTTGGTGTATGAACTTCACCTCTCAACTTATTTAAGAGCCTTTTCTCCCAAAAATGCTCACAGACTCTGTCAGCTGCAACTCTTCTCCTTACCTCCTTCCAAAAGTTTCAAGGGCTGGAGGCCATGACCTTGCTGCAAAAGCCACCATTGGTGGTTGCCCTGTTCTCATTCTTTTTGTACATTTACTTTTTCCTATTGGTATTAAGAAAGTTGTTCTCTCAAACCTCCTTTTGGTCTGCATTTCTGTGCATTTAGACACATCTTGCTGCAGAGGTTCTTTTACTTGCATTTTCATCTTCTGGACACAAAAGGGATTTTTTTGTCTTATTTCAGGCTCCCTTCTCCTGGTGTTAGCCATGCTGCATTTAATGGGCATTTGCCATTTGAAATTGTTCGTTTTGGGAGTTTTTTGCTAAGCAATGTGCATGTGCTCTGAGCCTCTAACATGGCATCTTTAAGCAATTTCTATGCTGCATGGAAACACTTAACCCTTCTTTCTGGGTTTATGTGAGGCTAGCTTTTAAAATGAAACACCACAGCAGAGGTTATTTTGCATTTTACTGCTCTTCCAAGGTTCATAATCTCCACTTTCCACCACAGCACAGCTCTTTGCTAGCAAGGACATCAGGTACATTTCTGTATGACATCTTTCCCTTTGGTTTCATCTGAAGGAGCCCCATGTGCTCAGGGCAGGACAGCTCTGTGACAGGAGCCAAGGAGTGGGAATCCTGTGGCCTTTTAAAGGCAAGTTCCTCACCCAAACTAAAACTGGAGGCAGGGGAAATACCTGTCCAGCCCCTGCCAGATCTTCCCTGGATGGTCAGGAGTACTGTGCTAATTTTTCTATTTATGAGATCAGCACACAGGGATTCCGTCACTGGTGACAGAGTTAAACCTGGATTATGGACTGTAACCTCTCCTGTGTGTGCAGCAGTGCTGCTCCAACTGGAAGACTAACTCCATCTTTCCTATGTACTTCTTCCTCTTGTATTACAGTACCAGCTGAGTCTCTTCCCACCAAATTTCTGGTAGGCCCTGTAGCACCAAAGCCCTCCTTTAAAACCAGTCATTCTCTCTCATTTCCAAACCTCTACCCAGAGTGCCTTCATTTAAGTCCAACATTCTGTACTTGAGTTTCCTAAATGAGTGTCACTGACTTTGCTTTATTTGAAGCTATGGAGTTACCCCTTTGCCACTCCAAACACTCCTCTACTGCAACTCTAGATCTTCTTCTCATCCTTACCTTAAAATTTCAAGAGCTCTTAGGGTGCTTTTTAAAAACCAGTGAGCTTGTTCCAAGTATAGTCTAGGTTAAACCTGACTGTCCCTTTTCACAGGTGTTTAGATAAACTCTTTTATTCCAACAAATTTTCCAAAGTGCTTGTAAAACCGAAATCAATGCAATTTCAGATGCAGAATTTCATTTTTCCATGTATTAAAGGAGATTGAGCAGTCATTCAATACAGAAATGAAACAACATCATTTTAGTAATATAAAGAGAATTACTATTAAAAAATCAGGTCACAGTATCACAGGATGAAAACAAAGGTAATTTATCAAACGCTAAAAACTGTCAGTATTGCTGTGGAGAACAAACAAACAGAAGGTACAGGTGTGTATCAGAGTTCATTTAACAGTCCAAAAGGGGAATCTTGCCAATTACCCAGAACATCTCACCACCTCTGGAAAGCACAATCCTGGCCAGCCTTGTGGCAAAGATGGCAAAGTGCCTTGTCAAAGTGGAAGAACCAAAGAATAATTTCCAAAATTAAAAGGAATTAAGAACATAAGACAGTTTGAAGACAGGGAAGGAAAAAAAAAAAAAGAGAAAGAAAAGAACAATGCAGTAGATGTTTCAAAAGTTATTTTGACACAAACTTGTTATCTGTGGTTCTTGTAAAGTTTGTGAGAGCTGTGACTTCAGTTTCCAAGGTAGGTTATCATAGACTGTGACCTGCTGGATTTTCAGTCAGCTTATATTTACCCAGTGCAAAGCTCTTAAAAATTAATCAAAAGAAACTGTTCTTCAAAATTTGAGGCACCAAGAGCTGTTTAATTGCTGCATAGTGATTTCTGTCTCTTACAGGAGTAGCATTTTCATGATATCAAACAAGTGTTCAGTAGAGCAATAAATACAGCATATGGAGTTAATATAATCATGTATGTTCAGACAGGAAAGGTTAGCTCAGGATTCTTATGCCTTACTTATAGATATACACAATCCCCACCTTCCCCCAAAATAAATATATAATAAAATAACCTTTTATTTCAAACTAAGTTAATATACAGTTAGTATAACCAGGCTGGAAGAATTCCATTTACCCTAAAGAAGCAATCCCTAACCATGGACGTATTCCAGTTAATTACTTAGTAACTTGGTCTGAAGCTGTAAAGGATAATTTACTAGTGGCTTAGCTATAAAACACTACCAAAATAGTATCTGTAACTCAGAGTGTATTTCAGAATGTTGGGAACACGATTAGTGACGTATATTCTTTGTCCAAGAACACAGAAATGTAGCCAGAATCATGATGACTGGACAATTCACCTGCTTCTGCAGGCAACCTGCCTCAGTCAGTTGTGTGAAAAGGAAATGGGAAGGTTATTTATTTACATCTAGTATTGGATGGGCTGGTCAGTGAACCTAAGGATTTTCAAGTCGATTAAAATTGAAATTGCCCTGATCAACAGCTTTTCCTGAATGAAGGGGCAGAGAAAAACAAGCAATACAGCTGTGAGTATTAACTGACTCTGCCTATCATAGGAGCTAACAAGCACAGTTATTCAGATATTTGCACCTGAGATTCTAATGTTTCTAGAAAACATCACTTAAAAAAAAATTAGTAAGCATCATACAATGTATAATCATTAGCTCTGAAGGGATTTTTGAAAAGCTTCCTTGCAAACTGGTCTGCAGGCATAACAGTCTTCTGAGTTTTGTTATATACACACAAGTCTTTAACTGTCAGTTATCAACTCAGTCACTTTTCTGAAAACACTGGATCGTCTTATGCCTTGCAGAATGTTTTCCTTCTTTTTGTTTATTTAGTAGTCCACAAAAACAGATGTAGTTGCACTAGTCTCACAATGCTACCAATCCTGGAATGTCTGCTTTGCTGTCCTTTTAGATGGCAGGGCCGTGAATCCATTTTAACTCTTTTTCTCAACTTACCTTGGCTGTTTTAAAGCCCATACTTGTCCACTGGGTGGTAGCAAAGTGCACCGATTCGGAAACACTATAGCCACAACACACTTTGGACACAAAGGATCCAGGAAAACAGACAACAAACTGCCCGCTCTGCTGTACAGTACGGTGCACCCTGATCCCCTCCTTACACAAGATCTCTGGGGAGATCTAGAAAGACAGAGGGAAAAAAAAAGAGAAAAACAATTAATTGGAACTTCTTTTTCAGTTCTCTGATCCTCTTCCTGGCTGGGTGCTGCCACATGCTACTGCTCATGGAGCAAGGTGTGCTCTGCCAACAGCTTCGCTCTGGTCGCTTTCCCTCTCCCATTCTGCACGTGCCAAACTTCAGCATTCAGAGTGACAATTGCAGAAGTGGCTCTCCTCAAACCAGTACTTTAAACTCTCACTTGCCCAATGACAGAACACTGTCTCTGCTACAGAAAGCAATGCAGGTCATTCAGCTTTCCAGCCAATCTTTTCTGACTTGGCACTGAATCCCTTGTGCTACTGCACTTCTGTGACCATGTTAACATGGGTAGCCAAGGGAGGGTTTTTTGTTACGGGCTCCCAAATTTATACTTAAATGCACTAAATAGAAATTGTTATCCACAAGACAAACAAAGGAGCCAAAAATACCTAAGTATTAGGCTTCTCCTATCCATGCTGGCATCATAAAATGTCAGTCATGGCAGATGTATTGATTAAATACCACTCCCTTTGTGAGGCTAAATACATTATAGACAGTATTAAAAATGGACATTTATTGCACTGACATGTTTATTTTTATATTAACACATAATAACAGCCCTGTTAGAAAAATACCATGTGGAAAGTAGCCCCCTCTGCATCACTGCAGTGTAAGACAAAACCAAAATAAATCCCCAACCAGCCTGCCTCCTGATTAGCCTTGGGTTCTCAAATGGGAACGCCTCTCCCAGTGTTAACCTACCATTACATTACTTTCAAGCATTTCCAGCCCTGGAGTGCCATTGGCTTGCAGCAGGGTATGTACCACATCATCAAGTTTGTTCTCCTCCGCAGCAGGAATGCAATACCTGTTGTTTTGTCAGAGGAAAAGAGAAAGATTTACTGTGGAGTAAATAATGGTCCACAGCTACACAGTACCAGGCAATTCAGATCAGCACATTGATTAGAAGAAAGAAATTAAACCCAGGCTTTTCCACAGAGTTCTTTTGGTAAAACACTGAAGATTGAAGGGAAGTTGTTTATTCAGAGTCAGTCTGATCGTGTTCAGCAAGTATCAAAGGACACAAAATCCCAATACAGAAATGTGAAAACTCAGTGCTCTGTAGAGTCAGAGGAAAGAAACCAGCAATAGCCTGCTGTTCATTTTACCAGCACCAAACCAGCTTATTATGGGCAGAAGTTTGCATCTTGTGAGCACCAATATATCTTATCTTTACCATAAAAGGTTGTATTTATTATCTGTGCATCAACCAAAGGATCTTCACATTTAATAACATTCTCTGTTTGTAACAGTCAAGAAACCACAAATCCCCTCTTACTGTTAGTACATGAAGTTGCCTAAGACCTTCTTGCCTTATTGAACAAATCCCACATTCCTCCTCTCCCTTGCAACAAAAGACCTGACTGAGAGCAGCCAAAGTGGCAGGAGAGGTTTCAAACTCTGCTGGGAATCTGCCAAGTTGCACATCCTCCTCTCCTTAGAAGCCAAGGAAGCAGCTGTCCTCTTGTGCTCACTGCCAGCACTGCTCCCTCAGCAGAAGTGACAGGAAGAAACATAGGAGTCTCGAGTCTTAGAGCCACACATCCACAGAACTGCTATTTTTCTGGATGCAGGGAGGAGATATGGTGACAACTGGTCACTGCTCTTGCCTGCAGCCTGTCTGAGGGTGATGGTTTATGTCCACCCAGAAGGTACCTGTTCCCAAAATTTGGCAGTTGGTATGTGATGACTGCAAACTTAGCAGCAAAGCTCAGTGAGAAACACAGTACTAATCCTGGGATTCCCAAACCTGTCTGGAGTTGCTGCCATGTTCTGCTTTATCTGTGACATTAGTTTATTTGGGTTTGCTATGCTCAAGCATGTAAAAAGCATCTCCAGCTTTTTCATTACTTCCCCGTTCACTTTAGGCAATGAGACCTCAACCTGGAGTCCATTTGCCCCCACACCAGACAGACACACACACACAGAGTTGTTTTTCCAAACCTGGAACAAGTGAATGATTTTGGGGAACTGGTATAGTCTTCCTGCCATTCATGTGATCTCTCCAGCAACTTCATGAAGTGTTCTGCTGGCCTCACAGCCCTTGTCAGGTACATGCTTGTAACACGCACTAACTCCATGTGCGTCATGCAGTTACCCTGACTGATGAGTCTGTAGGAAGCTGCACTTCCTAGGATTTGAATACCTCAATGCTGTTCACTGTACTGATGATGACTTTGATTTGTGTTTGTTGCTCTTCAAGCCAAGAGGCAGAAGACATGACATTATCTGCTCATACAGCTACTTACAGCCACAATATGAGCTCTAATGAGCTGGTTGCCCAGGTGCATGAAGACCAACTCTTTACATATATATTGACAATTATCAGGACCTTGCTAAAAAATCCCAGGGTTAGAGAGAGTTGAAGTGGAAGAACTTCATCTTGATAAGTAAGGATCAAGTCCCAACAGCAATTTTAAATGCATGTCATGTCTCAAATACTTTACAGTGCCTGTGTTGTTAAAGTGACAGCTTCAGTGCAGCTCCCCACGTGTGAGGGATCACTCTAGTTACACTGTAATAACAGATTTGAAACAGGGATGAATATATTTTAAATTTGAACCCAAACCATGGCAGAACCCACTCTTCTCTTTTGGAGTCATAAAATACAGCAGGAACAGACAAAAGATTCAAGCATGCAATCCCTCACAAGACAGGCACAGGAAAATGCTTGGGAAGGATGTGTGAAGAGGAGGAAGTGCATGGAACTGAGTACTGTGGCAGGACCAAGGGGAATGAGATTCTCTGCAACTGGTGTATGCTGCAATTGCACTCATCTGCAATTCCTGATGTACCTATAAAAATGGGAAGTGAGCAGCCAGTACAGACTTCTGAGTGTCCTGGGCAGAACAAGATTTCCTCCCCTCTTTTAATGGGCACTGAGGATCCCTCCAGAATAAAAAGGTTAAGTCACTGACCTCTGCCCTGCATGCAAATTGAGTTCTCCCCTGTTTAATCTCCAGGAGGTAAAACCTGAGAGATTAGAGAGGGATCTGAGCAATCTGCAAGTAAATGAAGTGGTTGGAGCACCACAGGGATCTGTCCTTGGAGGAGAAGATTTCTGGGCAGTGGATGGACTTGGCAAGACAGAGGAGAGGTTTGGAGCCCAGTGGCTGCTTTGTTGTCCCCAAAGCAGCTGAAGGCAATGCTGTCAGGGCTGCTCCAGGTACTATGCCAGACCTGCAGATATTAAATTCATCTTTTCCTAACACAGCTGGGTGCTTTATTGCACTATTAAAAGTTGTAATGAGCTAATGAATACTAGCCTGACACTTCAGGCTGGCACCCTTGCTGAAGAATAGCTTCAACAGACAAAGGAGTTTCACTTCCTTCTTATGAGTTATTCCTGCCTACTATCCCTGTTCCATCAAGGCAATCATCACAAAAACGCCTTAAGCTATGTACTCATCTGTAGAAGCCCATCAAGAAAAAGCAAATGGCTTCTTTACTTTTATTCTTCTTGGATTGGAAAAACAGGAATGGTAGCCTTTCCTAAAATTTGAGCTGTCTGCATGTAAGCCTGTTCAATCCCAAGAGTCACATGTTTTGACACACAACAGTACAAAGAGTGGCCTCAGAACTTAATAAGCAGATTCTTGAATGCCTTCTGTTTGGAATTTACTGTCATTTAAGACTAGATTAATGTCACAGATAAAAACAGACTCACCTAAGGTTGAGGACAACACAGCTTTCTCAGCAATTTGTCCTGATAGTGTACTATTATAAAAGATTACAGATTCCTGATTCACAGAACAGGGAGAAGAGCCATGAAATGCCCATGACAGAAACTGAAAAACTCTCAGGTGTGCAGCATAATCGAGCAGTTACCTTTAACCCTTGAAATGGGGTACATACAGAACATTTCTTCAATTTAACACATTTAGAGAGAGGAGATTTTGCTTTAATGGTTTTCTCCAAATTTCAAATCCTTTTTGTTGGGCCATGTGCTTTCCCAGTGACAGATGGATCAGCACCCCTGACACCAGCAGCACCTGAGAAATGGGTGAGAACACACTTTGCATGTGCATAAAGAGCAGTTCATGATGCCACTGCCATGATGGAGACTTCTGGGTGTAAAAGTGGCCCTGCAGACCTCCTCCTGTCACACCACGAGGAGTCAAAGGCTCAGAGAGTTCCAAGTTCCAGAAGGGAACCACTGGAACTGCTTAAAGGGAACTAGCTTCTCACTGTTGCAGGAGGGGACATTATTTCAGTAACTCTTCTGCTCTGTTTATTGCATTTTCTCTGATCAAGACACAACCACATAGCTTATCACTCATTGTTCTCACTGATGATGCCTCACTGATAATAACACCACTATCACAGGAGCCTGGCAGAAAGGCACATGACCTGCCAGCAACATCTGCTTTCTCTGATGTCTCTGTCGTCTCACACTGCAAACTACATCATCATCATCTGCAGGAGAATATATGCACTGAATTCAGGATTCACCACATTCAAAACCATTTATAAGCTGACTGCTGAGTGTATTTGAATGATGTATCTACAAAATACGACAGCAGCTGAGTGGTGATGTCCACATCAAGACACCAGAACAGACCATGGAAGACCAAGTGCAACTTCCCTTCCAAGAAGCAGGTTTTCATCTCCTAAGCTTATACCACATTTTCCCATTAAAACTGGAACAACATACACACACTGGACCTTCTAGGTGAGATTCCCTCATGTAGAAGTACTACACAAGCTGCTACTAATACCAGCCTACAGGCAGCCACTGCAGGGAATGTGAAGAAAACAAACCACAGGAATACCTACCAAATGCAATCAGCACCAGTGTGTAAGTAGTCAATGTATGGAAGGTGATTTTGGTCTCGAGACCAGCATGAGGTAGAAAAGACCATGCCAATATTTAGCCAAGGAATTGTCACTCCTAAAACAAAGAGATTGAAAAATGAGTTTTGAGTAACTTCAGTTTGTTCAGTAAAAGACAGTTTGAGAGGGCTTTCAAGTCAAAAATCTTATTCTGCCTGTAAGCTGACCCTTGAAGTTATAACTCTTCCTATCAGTGCGAATAATTCACAGGGAGAAATTTAACAAAGTCAGCATTTTCCACTAAAAAAAAATCTACTGGCCAACTGCAGTGCCCTTGATCATATTTGTTTTCCAATTGCTGTACAAAATTTATACTCTTTGGAGAATTTACAAATACCCGTAATTCAAGCTCACTGCCATTATCAGAGGAGGTTGCTTCACATTCTCAAGCATACACATAATTTTTCAACAGGTATCCTGTTTCTCAGCTGGTTTGTTCAGGCTCAACACCTGACCTTAACAGGAGATGCCACTGTGCTTTTAATGTTTCTTACCAGTAAATTGCAATGGTGTATATGCAGCTGGAGAACTTGTGACAATTCATTTAGAAAATGTGTGTGCTGCTTTTCCCAGTGCTGCAGACTACATTTTGCGAGTATGGAAGTTGCACAGCTCTGTCCTGACACAAAAAAACACTGATACCCTGGCAGGAACAGCAAGGGATACTGCAGTACCCAACCAGTTCCCCCCAAGAATACAGTCTCAATTATTCACTAATCCTTTATCTGCATGGCTGCCTTCACCCCTTTAAATACCACCTGCTACATACAACTGCTCAGTCAGCTGGGGAAGAGGGGGCCAGAAAGAGGGAGAAGCCTTTGGTGCCCACAGCACCACATTCAGAGGACACTTATAGCAGCTGAAAACACCCAGGGAATTGCTTACCAGGCACAGCACCAAGATGTCGCAGGATGGATCCTGTATTATTAGGAAGGACTGTGAGGTTCCACCCATGCCTGTTGGAGGGGTGACACAGAGGCAGACACAGTCAGTGCACATTCCCAGTGCCAACACTCCCACTGCCAGGCTGCCCTGCTGGGCTCTGCTCAGGAGTGAGGCAACAAAGAGGGTGGGTTTGGGGATCTAACCTTGAAAATGGTTCAGATTTTCCCACAGGAAAACCACTCCCATGGGTGTTGGTATCTACTTTTCCACAATGCACTGCTACATGGCAATCTTTCTGTTCCACTATCCGCCAGTATTCTTGCTGTGGTAAGAGAAAGCAGTAATGCATTTTTAAGTAGCTGAACAAGGTATCTATCATTAAAATACAAACTCCAGAAATTTACAAGGTTTGCATGACCTCAATGCAATTCAACATAAAATACTGCTTAAAAATAAAAATATAAATAATTAACAAATTGGGAAAGCAAAATTTAGATCTTCCTGGGTTTTGTGTTTCAGCAAATGTCAGATTAAGAATTCTTTCTCTTCCTCAGTTCATCAATCCTTTGTTAAAAATGTTCAAAAAAATTTTAAAAAGGAAGAATCAGCATCATGTCTATTTAACCATTTTTTTTAAAATTCCAAACCAGACAGCCTTTAACTGATTACAGAAATGCTTTAAAGTCAACTATCCTGAATCCCCATACTCAGTGCCCCAAAATAAAAGCTTTTACCACCCCTTGAGCTGGCCTCACCTCTACTTCAGCTACTGTAGGCTCCTTTGTGAAGCACATGTTCATGATGTTTCTTGCTGTTCGGTAGAAGGTTGTTAAAGAAACAGATCTACCCTGTGGAAAAATAAAATAAAATTAGAAGTGAAAATGAAAAAACACGCCTACATCCCCCCATGTCCTCACTCTTTTCCTTACAGGCCCAATCCCAGATGACAACAGAGGGAAAGAGGACAATGTCTGCAGAAGAGGTATGGGTCTAAAGCTCGTTTTGTTGCTGAGAGAAAATACCTCAGAAGATATAGAAATTTAATCACATGAACTCTCCAAACCCACCATATAAAAAGGCCAACTGAATGTTCCCAGAAGGAACACTGCTTTGTCCAGCACAACGCTTAGTGTTTGCTAAATACAGAGAATGGACATGGCTCAGCTTCCTATGACAGGTTGCAAAGACCCAGCAGGCAGCCAATCAAATCCAATACATTATCCAGGAATGTGGCTACGCTCTTCATGTACAAGGAGCAGGTGAAAAAGACTTAAATAAAACAGAAATGCTCAGCATCAAATGTTTTATGTGGTGGAAGAGGGTCACAAAAAGCAGAGTTTGGCAGAATTACTGTAATCACCTGCTTTCAAAAACTAGTTATGCTTAATTCAATAAAAGCAGTTCAAATGCCACGGAACCAAGACCTGTTATTAGAAGGCTAGGAAAAATAAAACACAGTAAAATTGCTGAAGGAGTGCATTCTTTCTTGGCACTTCTGCAGGAACTGTACAAGAAGAGGATCTTGGTTTTCTGCCTGAGCTACCCCAGTGTTTCCAGACACCTGCATTCCTGTGCACCTACACCACCAGAAGCTGGCAAGCATTGTCTCATGGCTTTGGAGACAAGAGCACGAGAACCCACTTGCTCCTTTCAGCCCTGACATCCTGGTGTGCCCAGACAGGAAAACCTCTGTTGCCTCCTCTGCTTCAGGGCAGGAGGAGGACACTGGGAAGCTGCGTGCCATGAGCTGGCAGGCACCACACGAGGGCTGAGGGCACTGCTGCAGGCAGAGACCAGCAGTGCTCTGCAAACGTGGAGCACGAAATGTCTCTGCTCCCTCACCAGATCCACCACTCCTTCCCACTGTGCCCCCTGATTGCTCATCTGAGCAACCACAGACCTAAAACCTCCACATAAATTAGTTTCATTATTTGGACTGTTACCTGTCTAGTTTTTCAATTATGAAACAGATGTGCCAAACCACCTCAGCCTTTTCTTGTGTTTAATTAATTTAATAACTACGTCCAAGAGTAAACTACAAAGAACTATAAAAGCAGCTTTCACCCAGAGGCCAAGTCTATCACTCTGCCATGCCCATACGGTTGTAACGTTGTCACTTTTTTAATTGAATGCTGCATAATTAGCTTCAGCAAAAAAAGTTTGTGAAATGCCCAGGGCCTGGGGCACTCTGATTCCCATAAACTTCAGAGCTGGAGTCTCTGTGATCCAATAAGCAATTTCCTTCATCTTTTAATGCCCTCGTGAATGGTTTATTGAGGCAGCCTTTTACAACGAAAGCTCTCGTAAAGCGCAGGGCCCACACCAAGTCACTGTGCTCGGGCACAGCCTCCACTGCGGGCAAACCAACCCTGCAGCAGCTGCCTCCTCTCAGTTACTTGCCTCTTCCTCTCATCTGATGCAGAAAAACAAAAATAAGGCCTCATCCTCCAAGATTAACCATGTCTTTCCATTTTTCAGATATACAAGAAAGAAAATAGAAATACATTTCTCTTTCTATTCAAGCAAGAAAAGAGAAAGTGGAAAACTGGAACAGTTTAACCCTTTAAAAATTGCATATACCCATTTCTTCCTCTGCCAAGAATTTTGTATCTTTTTAGTCTCCTAAAAACTGTAAAAACATTAAATGGCTGAGGGATTTTTGTTGTCTGTCTGTGCTCTTTGGTTGTTTTCTTTAATCTGAGGGATCTCATAACATTTTTTGATGACAACACAGAAAATAATTTAAAATGCTTTTATGGAGCATTCAAACCACAACACAAAATGAATTGCTGAGAAGCAAAATACCCTTTCCAACACCCTCAAAAATATTTCAGCAGTTCAACGACTGTCCTGAGAACTTCAAGCTACAAAGCAGAGTTTCTGTTGCTGTGACAAGAACAGAGGAAGGTGTAAGAAAAGAAATTTCTATTTCCTCCCCTGATTCTTCTCATGTCTGATGCAGGGGCCATGAGAGCCAACCCAGGGAGAGAACCACCACCACCAAGCCTGGAGGAAAGGCAGAGAGAAGGACACTACAACACTATGAATGTTAAGACATTTAAAGCAAACAAATATGAGCTGAAACCACAGATTTCACAGCAGCCACAGGTGGGAAGGAATGGCTCCTATTAAGTGGAGTATGAAAATGCCAAGTCCCTGAGAAGAGAGCTGGAGAAGAGAGCTCAGCATAGGATTTCCGTGACAGTTTTACGGAAGGGCTGGCAAAACTCTCATTGTGATTTCTTCTGTGTGTCCCTCTAATGGGTCTTCTAATAAGCCTTCAGTTTGTTCTGTATGGAAACAAATGCTGCTTTCAGTCAGCACCAGCACAGATTTTAAAAATATTTTAAGAGCTAAAACTGGGCAAAGAAGAGTGAAAATCTTGCATCCTTCTTTAATGTCGGCAGTTTACTTCACACACTTAAAAATGACAACATTTTAATCGTCATGTAGAAAAGCCAGTTATTTAGGAGTAAAGCAAGCAAGCACAGCAGCCTGCAGCACACACTTAAAAGCACAGCAGACCTCACAGCCTGGGAAGGAGAGACACTGAAAATAGTTTGGGAGTCCTGGCAGAGAGTAAGCTGAACACAAAGGAGATTTACTCTAACCTTGACATGTGATAAGGTGGTAACTGCCCCTGGAAGACTGGATGTCTCTTGCTAAAAACAGCTCAAGCATTTGCTGACTGCAGAAATTACTGTGAGAAATCCTATATGGATGGCCTCTTTGTAGTCTGAAGAACAGACTTTATGGCCTAAACTGGACTACAGCCATATGATTATGATGTGCTGCCTCCAGCCCTCAAGATATTGACCTGGGCATTTTTCACAGACATGAGTTTGTCGGCTTTTTGTTGTTTATGTGTGTTTTTCATTTTTAATTAGAAGTAGCAATGTGCTTTAGAAAGGAACCCTTACAATCCCATCATCTGTGGAAACTGTAACATGAGGGCAGGTTTGACTTTCGAATCACATTTAGAATTTTCTCAGGAAAATGTTATTAGCTAAAGGACACTCCCCCATCCACACACAGAGGATTAAAAGGCTTGTTTCATTAAATGCCACGAAGCACCCTCTGCTTACAACTGGTGCCAGCACCACCTTCCCTCAGTCTTTTAAGCCTAGTGATGAACTACAGCAATTTTACATCTTGTGGGCTACTCTGGTGCATCAAGCTTGAGACATAATTTCTGTGTCTTGAGGCTTGCTCTAAGTGACATAACCACTATTAATGCATCAGTCCTCCTACAGGACTTTCCCCTGAGTGCTGTGAAAATGAAGCTTCATCTCTTTCTCTGCACTCAGGCTGACCAGGCATCCCACAGTGCGTTCCACGGCAGGGATCTCTCCAGAAATCCACCAGAGATTTCCAGCTTCCCCCTGCCTTCTCTCCAGTCCATCACCTGTGACAGCAGTTCCCAGTCTCTGCCCTACAGAAAACGTGGTATGGGATCAATAGAAGCAAGCCTCAGTGTCTGGGAAGCTGCTTGTGCCACAGTGGACAATCCAAGGCATTTTCTGAGTGGCTCCATGTGCTGCAGCTGCTTCGGTGGGTGAGGAGAGCTCTGGCCCACAGGCTGAGTGATGCTCCTCTCTAACAGCCTCTGTGCTCAGGACGAGAGTATTTCTACCCAATATTGTCAGACTCAGACAGGGTCTGATGCTGCCAGTACTCCCAGTGCATTTTTGGTGACAGAGCAGAAATTCTGGGAGTTCTCAGCCTTTTGGGGTAAAGGCCTGGTACTCAGCAGACTCAGACTGGTTGGTTGTACCAGCTGCACTTTGATTGCTTTTTTTTTTTAAATTTTTTAGCTCAGATTGGGATAGTTCTCACATGTTCTAATCTTGCTTTTTGAGAGACTTTGTATCTACTGAACTTTAAAGTGGGACTTGCACTGGAAAAGAAGAAAAAGGCATTCCCCCACTAAGTTTGAGGTTGTTCATGCAGCAGTCAGGGTAAGGTGTACCAGGGTAAGGTGTATCAAGTTTTTCATTTAACCGTCATTAAGCACAGGCTATTAAGCACAGAAATGCCACTTCACTATTCACAAAAGCTGCTGTCATTAGATAAGCTTCTCTCCAAGGGCAGCATAACACAAAGATTGCTTTTCAAAAGTGGGATTGAGGCCAGAGTCCCCAAGAAAAAGAATTTTTGGGCTGACAAGTCATAACAGGCTGCAAAAGAAAACTGAAGCAAGCTTTTAAAGCCCAAGTCATGAGCTCATGAAGTCCTTAAATAGCTTAACAATAAGTCATTCTGGGCTATCTGGCTTCATTTCCTGGTGATGGAAGCAAGATTGGAAGGGTAAGAACAGCATATTCCTTTACTGGGCACGGACACTCAATGCTATATTTCTCTCAGAGCGCAGCTACGCCATTCAACACAACTCAAAATTGCACTGTGAGTTGCAGTGCCAAGTCTTGCTCCAGAGCAGGAGACTGCCAAATAAAATACACTGAAAGAGTCAGCATTCCTTTGTAAATGGATGTACTCTGTATGTGGAGGACTAAGTGTCCATGTGACTGTTAGTGCTGAGCAAAGTCTGGCATCGTGGATGAAAATACTGTTTGCATTTCAATTTGCCCTTTCTAAATGTAGTAGTATTTCTAATGATGTTAGTTTCGATGCGCAGCACTACTTCACTCAACAAGAGATTTGCCAGAAGCAGGAATGAGAAAGCAGAACATTACTTTAAATGTCGCTAGAAAATGAAAATAAAATCTGTGTCTGCAAGGATAATTGGGCAGAGATATTCCGGGAACCTCTCACAAGGAGATGAAGGGGGGCAGAGCCCAGTGCATCTTGTTATGACAATAACGCCTCCCAGCTTTTCCAGACATCCCACAAGAGCCAGGCAGATCAGATAAAGCCACCAGACTGCCTAGCCATGATAACTATGATAAGTGCTGCCTTGGGGATGCCACTGCAGCCCATCAGCTCCCCTCAGACGGCTGGGTGTGCACCCGGACGCCACCCACACAACAGCATCATCGGCTCTACAAAACAGACCGGGCAGAGCCAGCCTCATTACCTTGTATATACACTTGTGTAAGTCGCTAAGAACTCCCTCCTCCTCCTCCTCGTCCTCCTTCGTGGTCTCCTTTTCCTGAGCAAAGAGCCGCCGCCTGCCCGTCTTCAGTGGGACATCGACCTCTTTTAACTTGTTGCGGAAGCCATTTTTGTGAACCACGCCATTGATGAGTCCATTTTTGGGCTCAAACCGGGGCAAGGAATGGAACTTGTAGGCATTCTCTGAATGTCCCTCCAAAGGTCCTTTCCTCTTCTCCAGGATTTCCTTTTCCAGCAAGACCTCCTTCTCCAGTTTCTTGTGCTCCTCGGGGGAGAGGGAGTCGTAGGAGAGCAAGTACTGGCAGTAGGCTTCTTGCAGCTTGGCCAGCCTGTCCTGTGCAGTTTTGGGGATGCGCAGCATGTCTGCCAGCTTGTTCCATTTCTTGAGGTCAGTCACTTGCTGCATCCCCCCCATCTCGTTGATCAGCTGGACGAAGCAGGCCAGGTCGAGCTCGCAGCCTCCTGGGGTTCACATGTGCCAGGCAGCAGAGGAAGGGAAAGGGAAACACACGAGTAGATTAGGAAAGCTGTGGGTAGCTCGTTATCAAATGCCCTACCAGGCTGGGCACACAGGGAACATGAAAGTTCCAGGCACCTGGGCACCAGAGCAGAATTGTCCCTCTCTTGCATGCCTCCTGCTAAAGAGAGGCACCCACCACCGTTTTCCCAGCTTAATTCATTCACAGGCCATATTCTGCTACTTACAAGAGCCTTCCCTATGATTCAGTTTGCCCTCCTCCTTGAGGTTCATTCCCTTCTCAGAGCAGCCCAAGCCATCTCCTTGCAACGTTATCTATGCCTTGGTCATTACCCAGTGGCTGGGGAGATGAGAGCTGCCCAGCTCTGTAAAAGGCCACACACCTCACCCACCAGCAGTCCCACATCTGGTTCATACCAGGAATAAACAAAACCAGTGTCAAACTGGGGTAGGGTATTGGCCATCAGAAAGACAAAATACCTTTCTGGAGGTGAGATATCAATTATCTAAGATCTGCACAACACTTTGAATGAAGTTAGTATTCAAAAGGAGCACAGAAACATTATTAATTTCACTACAGGTAATAAAATTTATATAAAAACTAAAGGGAGGCAGGGGCTTGTTTGGGGTTGAAGCCAGCAACTGCATAAAAGTTCCAGACACATTATTCTTCCAGTCTGAGGCCATCCATATTTTATACTCCATTCTGGTTTTGTATGTTTTCAGATGACTAGNAAAAAAAAAAAAAAAAGGATTATACAAACTGCCGCATAAAAAGCAGCCAAATGGATGAGGAACAATAAAAGAAACATCATAAATACTCTCAAAGCACAGAAATAAATCATCAGTGGAAAGAGTGAAGAAACAGCCCAAAGACCACCTACAATTCAACAGAGCACTGTTCAAGGAAAAAAGAAAATTAGTACAAAACCAGCGTCAACATCTCTGCCGCCACACTGTCTCCCCTTTGCCTTTTTCTTTGAGAAAAGCAAAGAACCATTATGCCACAGCCATTTCAGAGCACACAGAAATGCTATTGCTACAGAGCAGGGCAAGAAGCAGCATTATGGTAAATGTTGACTGTAGGATGCACAGCTGCATCACCCTCAGTCATATCATCTTGCCTGCTAGTGCAAACAGTATTACTTTTTCCAAACTACCCAGTGCTGCATCTCAGATGCTTCACTGCTGATTCCAGTTTTCCTTCTTCCCTCTGTTCTCCCCTCTTCCACCACTTGTGCCGATCCAGTGAGGAGGGAGGCTCAGCAGTGTAAACCTGCATGCAACATTTTGGGACAACAACTGTGACTGAGACACAGCAGCACCACAGCTTGCTCACATTTATACAGCCCACACAGCACAAGGCAAAGGTGTTTGGCTGCAGACAAAACCAAGCATAAGGCCTTGGGTAGAATTTGATAAGCGTGGAGGCAGAACCATGAGGCAGGCAGATTTATCCTATTTAGTACATTTGGGGGAGATTTTTAAAAGGTCTTGAAGCTGAGAAAAAGCAAACACCACTGGGAAAAAACCAAAATGAGTTTGGAAATTTTTCTTTCTTTCCTCTTTAACCTTCCATACATAATATAATATAAACATAACTTTCAAGATGGCTTCTGTTACTTTTTTGGTCAGTGGTTACTATGCGCAGGTCACAAGCTGAAGCTTGTAACTCAAGGTGTAACTCAAGCTGAAGGTGTAACTCAAGATGGCTTTCCATGCCAACAGATTCAGCAATCTACATCAAGTTGGGTAACATACTCCTAACTTGGAAAGAAGTGTGGCCCAGATTCACCCTTATATGTGTTCTCCCGTGGGACAAACAGCACACACTCAGTTTAAAGTCCTAGCTTCAGCAATGTTGAAAATTCAGTTTTCTCCCACACCATGGAATGATCACTCATAATCACTCTGCAATATTAGAGCTCGAGTAGTACTTCATTCAAC
The DNA here is from genome assembly GCA_013396875.1 of Vireo altiloquus. NCBI lineage: Eukaryota > Metazoa > Chordata > Aves > Passeriformes > Vireonidae > Vireo > Vireo altiloquus. The sequence continues at coordinate 362,734 of VZRF01010615.1, read as the reverse complement.
CAGAGCCTACAGCTAAGGTTTGCAAAATGCTCTCAATTATAATTCCATTTCACACAGTCATAACTTTTGGAAGCATTTGTATCTCAGACTGATGTTTTCCAGGATCGACCTAAGCTTGTTGCTTAAACTTTTCTTGAAAGACTGGAATAAAAAAAAAGAGAAGGGGAAAAACCCATCAACAACGACAAAAAAAGGAGTTCTAACCTTTTTAAAAGCACTTTTACCAAAATGGCCTAAATAGGAGATCTGGCACGCTATACAGAAGCAGTGTTTAACTTTTGTTGGTTTTTTTTAATTGCCTTAATTTCCCTACTTTTAAATTGCTTACTGAGAAAGCTCATTTTAAAGAAGAAAATCTTAAATCTTCAGGTATGCATTTAATATCAAATGCTGGCACTACACAAGCCAGTTGGCAAAAGTCCCACTTAATTCAATGGAAATGTGATTTGGCCCTGAGAAAACGGCTATGTATGCATGTCTACTTAAATAAGCGTGCATTTATCACCACAGATTATTTTATATGTTTCCTGCTAGAACCAACAGATTTTTCCTCTGCGCACTGCTGATCTTCAGCTTCTTTTCTCCATTTTGTTTTTGATTTTAAACACAGGATAAGCAGGAAATTAACTGCAGAAAGGATAAATAGGATGCAAATTTGTAAGAGACCACTGTTTGCTCTGGTTATATGGCACCCAACAGAATAGCATCCTTGCCTATTCATTAGGCTCTTAGGTGCTTAAATAATACAAATAATTAACAGTAATGCCATCTTAATGCCGAGTTAAGGTATTTCATTAAAAAGTTAACATTGTTCCAGGAGCGTTAATCGAGCTGTCTTGCACATTTTCTTCTCTCTCTTGCCAATGTAAATGTAATTCATTATTCTTTTCTATTAGCATACAACCATTGCATACATTAGGCATACAAAATGTTCACTTATTGCTGCTTGAGTGATTTTAATTTTCAGATTTCCTTGAACGTTTTTGCACAGTTACTGCAACAAAGCACTAACCCCTCATTCCTTCTTCTTAAAATTTTGTTATTTTTCTGCTGTGCCCTGCATCAGTTCACCATAAAGTCGGCAATCATTTTGTGTGCTTTTATGCATTTTCCCTCACTTACCATATGTGATATAAAATAAAGTTTAAAAAGGAGGAGGCGGGGGGAAGGAAGTGTTGTGAATCGTTTAAACAGAAAAGCATGTCCTTTAATCCAACCAGTGTCGAGAGCTGCCTCGGGTCGGATAACGCCTCAAAGCCAAAACTCTAGCCTCAAGTTGCAACATGCAGGTCCTGTGGGCTCTTGACTCAAAACACCTTGAAAACAAAGTGGAGAACTAACAAAAATTAAAACCGCAGGTTTCTTACTATGTGGTGGCTGCAAAGGCAGTAGAGACGGAGGTAGCTCATTCAGTAGTTCATTTGTATGCTACTGTTGTCATGTTTTTACAAACTATTGTCACATTTTTGTCATGTGTCATATCTGACAGCAGACCATAAACCAAGAATTCTGTTAAATAAGTGATTCTCACTCAGGCATTAGCCCTGGCAGACACCTGCTGGGAGAAATAATGAAACCTCCATTTTGCAATCAACTACATTTTACTGCCTATTCTTGACACTTAATGGTTGTTAAATGTCAGCAGGTCACTGCAAATTTGTGATTTTAAGTGTCTGAGTACCCAAACACAAGTCAGTTCTGAGATATTTTCTTTCCCCTTTGGTTAAATGTTTTTAAAGGAAGAGGGGAGGAGAAAATGTATTAAAGCCTGGCAGCATTGCAACCTGTTAGGAAAACGTCTTTGGAAAGGTCCGAAAAATATTCTGAGACAACCTTTAAAACAAGGCTATAATTATCCATAGTTGTACTACCCACATAAACAGCAGGGAGAGAAGGAGATTCTGAAATCTGCAGACCGAGGTCCCACATAGCACTTTGTTTTTCTCTGGGTCAAACAGGGAGGAAAATAGCAATATAAAGTTGCCCTGGAAAGCTCTCCAACAACCTACCTGCATCGTGCCTGGCCAATGGAAAAAGAGAGATCCAGAGCTATGCAGTGTTAATTGAACAGGAGTCTGGTTAAGCATAAAGGCAAACGGAGCATAAAGTCGTATATGGACACTTACAAGCAGCAACAAAAGGCCAAGGAATCACAGCCCTTACCTATGAGTGGGAGTTCATCCATGGTAATGCCCTGAGATTTGAGGTGCTTCTTGATACAGGCCAGCCGCTGCACGTTGGGTCCCCAGCGCCTGCCTAGCTTGTGTATGTGCTGAATCTGTGTCACAAACCGCATTTCATCGTTTAGCTTGCACTCAGGTCTCCAGTCTGGAGGAGGAATCACCCTGCACATCCCATACTTCTCTACCTGAGCTCGGACTGACTCAATGTATATCAGTGGGTCATGAAACTCCTTGGTGGAGGGCCTAAGGATGGGAATCTCCCCCAGCATCCCCCACCCAGACTTACTACTACCCTTTTCGTGCTTTCCCATTGAGTCTTGTGGCTTGTGCAAGGACTCCGCTTGAGAGGTAGAACGATTTTCACAGGAGGCATTTTCAGTTTTGCCATGTGCTTGTTTCCCTGGCGTACTCTTTCCAGCAGTGGCTCTTTTCGGCCTATTTCTTTCCAAACTCTTCTCTGGCACTTCCTTTCTAAGGTGTCCATTCAGCAAAGGCTTTTCTACTGCTGCCTTTTTGCTGGCAGCTTCTGCCAAGTTGACGGCCCCTTTCATTCTCTTGGTGGGCGACTGTATTTTGTCTATGTGATTCGTCTCTTCCAGCCTCCTCTTCGAATTGCGCAGCCCCTCCCTCAACTGTCTCCCCACCTCCTTAGTGCATGTCTTTTGGTTCAACTTGCCATTGACTTTTACACCATTAACAGCGGTATTGTTAGACTTGGATGCTCCAAGGGATAGCACCTGTTTGCGGGTTTTTGCATTGCTACTTTCTATTTTCCCTGAGATTGTGTGGTTGACAGGTGAACTGGGTTTGTGGTGATTTAGTTTGGTTTCCTTGACCAGTTCTTTCTTGGCTTTGGTGTATGTGACAGTTCCCTTTGTCACTGTTGCAGTGTACTTCACAGTTTTGGACGGTGAAGGTCTGACTTCTCTCATCTTTTTGGCACTGGCTGCATTTGCACTCGGAGATGACATTCGAGTGACCCCGTTGACTTTAGAAACCTGAAATGCCACAAGTGTTGCGGGACGAGCAGAAGGAAGGAAACAGAAAACAGAAAAGTAAATTAATAATGTGACCGCTCAGCCCCAGTGTCCCATTTGCTGGACAACCATATTCTGCAGTGCTGACTCCTGGCCCTGTCATACAATCTTCATATAATGGTTTACACACAGGCAAGAGAGGGGACTAGGCATTTATAATAATTAAAAAAAAAAAAAAAGGTTGTTTTTTTTTTTTTTTTAATTTACCAGAAAGACCCCAGTCTTGCTTTCAGAGGGTACAAAGCCTCTGGCATTAGGAAGGGTGAGGTCCCTTGTTTGCATTACCCCCTTCCTTGTCTTCCAGAAAGCTGTTACGGTATTACAAAACACAGATAGTTTGATTTACAAACTAATACCTTCATTACCTCTTTTTCTGGCCCTCAAGACACTCTCTCTCCACCCAACTTCCTTTAAGTGCACACACATTTCACTACTTCTTAGCAAAGTAGGCAGCATATATTATCTACTCTATCTGGAATCTGCACATTTTGCAAGAACACACACTGGGAATTCAAATCAATTTACCATCTATCCATGGATACATATAAAAAGAGATGTGGAACACATAATACACCCAACAGATCAGCATGGCCATGAAGGATCCAGTCTGTCATATATATTAAATCTTGTTGTTGAAGTCAATAATTTGAAATTTAAAAAATGTATGCCATAATACAATGGTTTTTTTTTTAAGGTTTCGTATCCGGGAAATTTTGCTAACACATACTCTATTAGATCATATTGTGTCAATGCAGCTTAGAATTGCTGGACTCTTATGCTTTCTGTTAGACATTTAAACCCAGTTATGAGACTAGAATTTGTATTTTAACTACAAGATGTATTAAGGACCAAAAGCAACCCTCAAGTACAAAGGGAACTGAGACAGCTCAACATGGCCAAAGCTAAACCCCACTACTTAAAAAACAAAGTTCAAGTTGAAACCTCAAACAAATTTCAGCATTTACACAACTTTAAACATTGACTTCTCACCTCCTTAAATGACTGTGAGGATAGAAAAACACACCCTAAAGTCAGGAACATTGATAAAAGTGCTCAAAGTGAAAGCACACAGTACAATCACCCCTTATCAGCACTCAGGTAAGTAACACCATTTCCTGCAGAGTTGTAATACTTTCTCCTGTGGGATTTTGAAATCCTTGCCATATTGGTAAGCATGGCAGCTTCTCTCAAATAAATGCAAGAACTGCAGTCACTTTATTATATAAAATAGGGATCAAATAGAGGCAGAAAATACTGTGCTATGGTCTTGCACAGTAACTTGTGGAAGAGGAACTGGAGATTCTGCATACACACACATACATGTGTGTGTTGTGAGTCTGTTTATGCACATTTTCTCCTCTGTACTCCAGAAGCTGGAGCAGGAGTAAGGTTATTTTAAAAACCACCCCTATTCTTGTCCTTCCTGTGCTTGCAAGGTAGAAACGCTTAAGGAAAATCCAGTTAACTGATGACATGAGTTTTCACCTTGAGCTTTTCAAAGATGTATGAGACATCATCTGGAAAGCAAACACTTGCAAACAGAAATGCATTTACCCATTTCCCTTGAAATTTAAGCAGTACTCTGTATTTGAAATGGAGGCCTGGGTTTGACTTTTACAGCACTTTTCCATGCTGCAGAACAGACATGGGTAGAGAGCTGCTGAGACATTGCCTCTTGCCTGCAGCAGTCACAACAAACGTTGAACATCCCTGGCTTTATAAATAGCCAGGAACATTGATTACAGATTTCATCTAGATTAATATAGAGAAGAATTGATTGAGAACTGGAAGGGGAAGGTAATCTGGGTGACAGTGATCATGAAATGGGTTTTCGTTTCTAAGATGTGACAACAGTAGAGAAAGGATGACAAACTTAAAAAAAAGAACAAAAAAACCCCTGAAACGAAACAAAAGAAAAGAAAAATCCACCTGAAAAAATCCAAACCAAAGCAATTTCCACTCAGAAAAAAGGTACAAAGCACAGGCCATTATGGCTGCTCACAAAATTCTCTAACGACTGGAAAATTAGGAAATAATCACGGTAAAAAGTGGTAACACAATTACATGACTAAGGGCAACTATATGGGAAAAGAAAAAGCACCCATTAAAATCAGGAATGCCAAGGAGCTGAAGAAACTTCAGTTAGCAGGAGACTAAAATAGAAAAAAAAATATAAATACCTTAAAAATACAATATAACAAACAATGGAAGAGATAAAGCACAAGGAAGGAAAACAAATAGCCTGACTAAAGTGTTCCTGCTTCTTTTGCATTAACCTTCACCAGAAGTGCCACTGACTGAATATTTATCAGGTATAGAGCATAATCCATTTCAGCAAGAAGGCTAGGGAAAGCAACCCCAGTAAGCTAGAAGGTACCTGGATGACTTAGGGCATGACTCCTGGAAGTAAGTTGGGGGCAGACAGAGAGTCTGTCTAATTTTAAACCCTAAAATGATTCTGGAACAAATCATCAAACAGGTAATTTGCAAATACACAAATGACAGTAAAATAATGTTAAAAACAAACCAACAAAATCTTTGCCAAAATAGAAAATCAAGTAAATTTAACCATCTTCCAACAGACACCTGGCTGAGCAGGTAAAGAAACACCTCCGCTTCAGTAGGATTCCAGTCACTGTCTCCTGGGACATTTCATCAAACTCCTGAGACACATCCCAGACATAATTACTCTAAAGTGACTTCACAAGGGACTAAAGTAATCCTCAAGAAAAGTTTTCATTGTTACAGTTCATTATTGTCCTGAGAGGGCATTTCATGTGGCTTTCTGCAGGGACTTGGCTTAGGCTTGGTTCTACCATGTATTTTCATTATTGTAAAATTTTACAGTGAAATGCACCTGGAAGGGAATGTAATCACTCACAGGACAAGATCAAAATCAAAGGCAATCCTGAAGAACCTATTTCATTAGATTTCTACAGTAGGAGGAAGTGCTATTTTTAGGAAGCATAAGATCATATATATGTAAGGGGAAGAATAACATTTGGGGACCACAGCGAGCTTCAAAATGCAATGGCAATACAAATCACACAAATCACTTTCTGAGACCTATTATTAAGGATGTCAAAAGCAAAGGGAGGGAGCACAGGCTTTCCTAAGAATAGCTGGACCCAGCACTGGGGCCACACTGTGAGAAAAATTTAGAGAGAGGAGCAAGTCTGAAAGAACACAAAGTACTCAGGTATTTGGAAAATAAGATCGTTGCTGAAAAGCCATGGGAGCTGGTCTTAAATACCCTGAAAGAGATCACTATGGGACAACTCTGTAACAGTCTTCTGATGCAGAAGGAGCTCCTCTGAAAACATACAGTAAATGCTCTTTCCATGTTCACTGGCAAAAGCAGGAGGAAAAAATCCCTCTAAATGTCTGCAATGATCTGATGTGCAACTATGAAAACTTGCTCATTAGTAGAGAACGAAAACACTTGAAGAAGCTGTCAATGGACATTGTGGAGTCTCTCCTACAGAAGGTTTTCAGAAGGTTTCAGGAGAGAGTAGCTGTATTACTGCAAGGTCAGGTATAATCAAGACAAAAACCTCAGTGAAGAGTCACGCTGCATGGAGACACCTTGTCACTCCACCCTGCCGATGATTTTTTCAGAGAAAGTTGTGAAATCTGAAAGGCCACCTGGGGCACTCCTTCAGCAAGAGGTTGTGACAAGGGGCTGAGAAAAGAACACAGGAAAGTGGCAATGGAAAAAGGCATTATCCTCACAGCTTCTCCTTTTCAAAGGAAAACATGTCATCAGCACCATCATCTTTAGGACAGAACCTCCAATCCTGGATGGTAAGCACAGTATTTTGAATTTTTATTCAAACTCATCATGGAGTCCAACCATTAACCCAGCACTGCCAAGTCCACCACTAAATCGTAAGTGCCACAGCAACAGGTCTTTTAAATACCTTCAGAGATGGTGACTCAACTACTTTCCTGGGCTGCCTGTTCTAATACCTGATCCCTCCTTTTCAGCAAAGAAATTTTTCCTAATACCCAATCTAAACCTACCCTGGTGCAAATTGAGGCCATTTTCTCTCGTCCTCTTACTTGTTATCCAGAGGAGAAAGCTGACCCCCACCTGGCTACATCTCCTTTCAGGGAGCTGTAGTGAGTGATAAGGTCCCTTCTGAGCCTTTTTTTCTCCAGGCTAAACACCCATAGCTCACCCAGCTGCTCCTCATCAGACTTGTGCTCCAGACCCTTTCCCAGCTCCATTACCCTTTTCTGGACATGCTCCACACCCTCAGTGTCTTGTGGAGGGGCCCAGAACTGAACACAGCACTCGAGGTGTGCCTTCCCCAGTGCTGAGTGCAGGGGAACAATCACTGCCCTGGTCCCGCTGGCCACACCGTTCCTGGTACAGGCCAGGATGCCATTGGCCTTCTTGGCCACCTGAACACACACTGGCTCTTGTTCAGCCAGGTGTCAATCAGCAACCCCAGGTTCTTTTCTGCTGGGCAGCTTTCCTACCTCTCCAGATGCCCCTGTAGAGCCTTTCTACCCCCAGCAGATCAATGCTCCTGCCCAACTTGGTGTGGTCTCTGAACTGACTGAGGGTGTCCTCAATCCCCTTGTGCAGGTCATTGATGAAGATGTTAAACAGGACTGGCCCCAACACTGAGCCCTTGGGAACACCATGAGTGACCAGCTGCCAGCTGGATGTGAGGCCATTCACCGCCACTCTCTGGGCCCAGCCATATAACCAGTTTTTAACCCAGCTAACACTGCACCCATCCAAGCCATGAGTAGCCAGTTTCTCCAAGAGAATTGTGGGAGGTGGTGTCAAAGGCTTTACTGAAGTTCAGGGGGGCAACATCCACAGCCTTTTATTCATCCATTAGGTATGTCACCTAGTAGGAATAAAGTGATTGACATTAGCTTTACGTGATCCAAAGTCTTGAGCCAAAGGTGAAACTAGGGATATAAATAATCTTATCTTTGCTTTTCAGCAATGTTCCCAGTTTTGCTGACATATACTTGTCTTCAAGCCACTCTTTTTTCTCCTTTACTGATCACTTGCCCTGCAGTAAAACACGGTATGTTATTAAATTTTGTTGTCTTAGGAAAAAAAAAAAAAAAAAAAAAAAGGACCAGCACAGTCTTGCAGCAATTGGTTTGTTAGATTTGAACTGGCCTACATACACACCTCTGCATAGCACCTGGGATTCAGCCTCCAAAAGCATACACAAAAAATAAACAACCTGCTGGGTAGCAACCACAATGGTAAGAACAACATTAGCGATCCTGACAACAGTTTTGGTCCCAAACAAATCCAAGTTATGCAACTGATCTTGAATTCATTCATAAAAATAGTTCTGTGCTGGTAAGTTGTGCAGAGGTAAATTACCATATTAGGCCAAGAGAGGGCCCCATTGAACTACATTTCCCTTGCTCACAACCCTTTAAAGTAGCAAGAATTTGGAAGATGGCAAAGGAGAAAGCAAAAGAGATAAGGAACCTGTTACGAGTGCAAGGGAATACCAGAAGAAGAAAGACAGAAAAGCAGAAAAAGAGAGAAAAAAAAGAAAGTATCTGGTAATTTCTAGTGTTCTGCCTTTATTTTCTGTAAGACTTAACAAAAACACACACAAATCATGCAAATGCAGTGATCAAGGAACTAAAATATAGTGGAAGGAAGAAGAACATGTGGCTAGTACCCTGTGAAAAAAAATCTCCTTCTGGAGAATAATGAAAAAGTCAGAGACTCAGGACAACAGCTGGAAATTTAGCAATGTCACATAACTGGTAAGTCTAGGATTTTGTACAAAGCTAAGGTTTTCTGTCAGGGAAAACATATAATCCACCTTTAGTAAGTTAGAGTCACATTTTTATTAAAATTCTAAGAAAGTATTTATGCTACTGCGGGTTGCAGAAGAACATTTAGTTACCTAACTGTTTTTTAGGAAGAAAAGAAAAAAGAAAACATACATCATCTATCTTGACTTAAACCCACCTTGATTTTCTGAAGCCTGGGGACCACCCTTGGTGAGGTGTCCATGTGGTGTGACTGCTGGTTGTACAGCATCACTTTACATTTCTCTCCATTGTGTGTTGCACAATTGAAAACATTTAATACTCTATGAAGCCAAACCACTTGGATTGTGGACAAAACTGTTCTACACTCATCCTTTTCCTTTCAGAATCACCTTCCAAAGTGGCAGTTGACTTTCACAAAAGTTTTAACCAACCAAACTCTGATGATACAACTTTAAAGCATTTCACACCAGTGTTCCAGTAGGTTAAAAGAAGGAGTGCATCCTTACGTTTTGGGAAACTTGTTCAACACAATGAGCTCATGACAGAGCATGTCACAACAAGGACCATAGGATGCTGGTAATCACAAAAATGAAATCCAAAAGGATGCAAAAGAAGGCAGACATTTACACTGATGTGTAGATAAGGGAAAATTGCCATGGTGGAATAAAGAACTGAAGTCTTACAGAGATACAGACACATAACTGTAAATAGCCTTCAGGATCTCAAATTTGATTTAGAAGGTAACACAAATCCCGTGGAGGCATCTCATGAGAACTTAAACCACCACTGAAGCATTAAAGGTTTCCTCAGCAACAGCATCACTACTTTTCTTTTTGCCATTTTTAATTTCAAACCCTGTGACTCAGAGGTGTCATTTCAAGGCCTTGACAGCCCCCTACAAGATGGCAATTCCAGCTCCACTGAAGACCAGGTCAGCCTACTTAGAAGAGAAACTTTTAGATGTCAGCAAGTAAAGGCTGTCTCTAGGCCGTTGAGAATTAGTAACTGCAAAACAACCAGTCAACCAACAAAAAAAATACCCAAAACAACCCAACCAACATCCCTCCCCACTCCTCCACAAAAAAAACCCCAAAGCCCCAAAAGGCCTAAGTGCAGCAAGCTTTCTGTACTTCATTGCCCTGGTGCAGGTACTCAGCTAACCCAGCCCTGGCCTGATTAAGGACAGTCACAAACACTGAAAGATCTATCTGCTAAACTTTCACACCCGAATTCAAGTTAGGTTGAAACAAATCTCTTGTGGAATTTTTTTGCTAGCCTTGAAACATGGAACTCCATAAAAATCTCTCCCACCATGTACCTCCACTGGGAAGGAGGCGATATTTTTGGAGCATCTTTATGCATCAGGCAAAACATTTTTCCCAAGCTCTGAGGTTTGTGCTGCCCATGTGCAAACCAAGGCATGTGAGTGCAATGTCAGGTTCTCCACAGCACCAGTGAGCCTCCAAGATAAGCCACACAGAGCAGCTCCTTCTTCCATATGCTGCCAGCCTTGGCACTGTCAGCATGGAATGCCAATCAGGTTTCACGAACAGCAATGCGAACTTTACTCTTTCATATGGATACACCAGATAATAAAAAGACAGGTTTATCATACTGGTATCATACTTTTATATGCTTTTCATACTGACTTCCCACGTATACATACACTTCTCTTTTTTTCCTTTTTTTCTATCACTGAAAATTAACTCCCTGCTGCTCCAGAGCATGCTTTTAAAGGATTGTCACGTTCGATCTACACCAAGCAGTGGAAAAGTGAGCTTAGAACCTTAAAAGTCTGTGTTTCCTGTGTGTCAGCAGTAGAGTACAAGTCATTACCTGCTTCCTTAAGTCCTGAGCCGATCTATGAAGAGTGTGGTGGTTGTTAGCTGTGAGCCCTTTCGTAGAGGAGCCAGTGTTTGTAGCAGGATGGTGATTAGCAGCAGCCTGGTCTTTTCGACTCTCAGCCTTATGTTCGCTGTTCCTCTCCTTCCCTGGGGTGGCCTCTTTGCTTTTGTGTTTCTGAGCAGGTTCTTTCTCCTTCGATGATTTGCTGGACCCATTGAAAACTGAGAAGAGAGAAAATCAGGTTATTAAGGAAAAAAAAGAAAACAAAAAGTATGCAAGACCAAACACTTCATTCAAAACATCACAATTTTCTCTGCTCTCAGTCTCGGCTATTTAGTGAATGTCTTCTCACATTTAAAGTTAAATCAATACAGAAATAGAAGCACTATTTTGCATATTTCTTTAGATTAACAGATTTACTTAAGTATTTCCTCTTCTTGTTAGCACACATTATCTTCAATATCCAAATTTAAACATACAAGGTATATTACTGTTTTGACTGACCTAAATTTAGAATTATGAGTTTGATTTTTATTTATGACAGTTTTAATTATCTTTCTTTGCTCTTGCAGTGAGGGAATTTTAAACATAACCTAAACAGAAATAAGATTTATTTTTATACCAATGCAGAAGAAAGGAAACGTTCCATGAAAAAGCATGTTTTGTTTTCATCAATACCCAAACTGCTGAATCAAACTGACAGCAGTTTGCCTATAGCAGAGAAGCTGCAAATAGAAAAAGTACTTATGCAGAGAAAGGAAAATACTAAAACCATTTTGGAACATGTGACATGAAGTAACACTGGGACCTATGCTGAGCACTGTAACCTTTTAATGAAGTGAAGGGATAAGAAAGTGGAACAGAAGCCCTTTTTTTTTGTACAATAAATATTATTTAAATGTATATAAGCAAGTTTTGTTCCTGTCTCTCTGCTGAATTTATTTAAGAACAGTCACTGCTCTTCTGTTGTCAGGGAACGTGAAAAGCTGAAGCTAAAACAAACAAAAAAAATCACATCCCATTTCTCTGTTTGTTAATCAAAAACGTGCTGAATTCATGTCAGTGATGCCCCCTCTTCAGTGGAGAACTTGTGGAGAGGTCCACAAGGCTTATGATCCAATATCCACAATGGCAAGTGCCCTCCTGCCTTTTACTCTTGATTTCTACCCGTCTTTTTTTTACATGGTTTAGGAAAGGATGCAAACAAGAAACTTCATAAATACTTAATAGCACAACTATGTGAAAATCTTATTTATTACACACAACATACACCATCTGTTTGGAAATAGTAACTAAATGCATGAAGTTACTGTTTTCTTGTGAAATGAAGGCCTTCTTTTGTCACTACAGATGTCCTACAGTATTACAGTAGGAGCAGCAGTAAGAGTAGTAATAAAAGCCCAACAATCCTGCTGGACATAAGAGGGGCAGCTAAGCTGCTTTTGAGTAGGCCCTACCTCCAAACCTTCCCAAGCAGTTATCCAGCTTCCCGCAGTGCCTTCAAAACCTGGAACCCCAGCAAACTATTGACAAATTGGATTTTCAGGTCACTTCATGTATTTTCAGGTTACTTATCATATTCAGTCAGTCACAGGTGTTGAAGCAGATTACGTAAAAAAAAAAAAAAAAAGCTGCTAATTGCTCTTCCTCCTCTTTTCCTTCCCCCTTGCATAAATGGAGTAAGGATGACAGAAAAGCTGTCAGCAGTGGAGTCACCACGAATTTCTCCATGGTGCTGTCACTCCTGAGCTCCGGAGCAACTGGTGCTGCCCCAGCCAGCCAAGGATTTCTCAGTGATTTCAGCGAGAATCGTGTAACCCTTCGTGTCTCATTTCCAGTGATGGAACTGATAATAACTGCCAACATGTCTCAGGAAGTTCATGACAATACATTCATCCTCCTTTGTAAGGAATTCTCACATCAGATGGAAGGCGTTAGAGATGCACAAAGCCCAACTATTTATTTTTAATAAGACATAGCACAAGCAACCAATGGCAGCTTTGTTAATATGTATTTTATCATTTAGAGTGATATCTTCCTTTGAAGGGAACAAATCGTATCTACTGATCTACTCCTACGGAAACATTCAAGTAAGAGAGATTAATTTTCTGTAATCAGTTGCCACTTTAAAACCTGAAGATTACTAAAACAGAAAACACAGCCAAAAAGCCAAATTGTGCACTTCTCTGGTTCACCAAAAAAAAAAAAAAAGCAAACATGAGACAAGGTATATTTTATATGCAACAGCTCATTAAATTTAAGTGTCGTGGGAACGCTGCCAGTTTTACCCTCTGAGTAATTATCTTTTGTCTTAATTTGTAAGATTCTTGAAAGGGGGAAGAGAGAAATAGGAGGAAAAAAATGTTCAGTCTCACAGGAAAAGCTTAAAAAGCTTAAGTCTGAAAACACAACAAAGGGAGATGTAGATGCAAAACAGTTTTTGCCATGCTGTCTCTCGTTAAACAGTAGATGGTATCAGTTTCTATAAAAATCAGTATTTGTTTCTTCCAACACCTAGATTACTCTTATATCCAGCTACTTTATATCCAGCTATAAAACCTTTCCACAATAATAAGTTCTGAAAAATTCACAAACATACTATGTGAACAACTATCAAAATGTTAACTTGATTAATTACAAAATGCTATCACAAGCCAAGCATTTAAGGGGGAAAAAATCCCCGAGATTATGATTTTTCTCCCATCTCACAAAAAATGTTGCAGTAAGTTATTTAGACAATAAGTAAGTTACTTAGTACAATACAGGATTAAACTCTGGCCCCAACAGCTAGTAAGACAGTTCAAAGAAAAAATGTATCACCAAAAAAAAACCAAAAGCACCCTCAAAAAATCTTGTTGTTGAAGGGTAACTGATAATAAGCCAGCAACACCCACTTCTTAAAGGAAAGAAAACAATAACCCCCAAAAACCCTGCATTAAATGTTACTGAGACAAAATCTGATTAAACAATGAAATGATTACTAATTCTTTTTTGTCTTCTAATGCAGCAAATTGCATTCTCCTTCATGTCTGCCAGCTTTTAAATATTTCCGAGGCACGCAGAAAATCAGGAAAGGTGTAAGTTATGCTTTACTAACTCCAGACAGATGTGTTCCAGGACCATCTTCCATGTTAGAGACAAGTCTGACATGCCAATATCCCATGTTCTGTTCACAGAACTTTAGTTCCTTGCTAAAGAGTAGTCAATAAAGGTTCCACCCTTGAAGCAATACTTTCTTTAAAAGACAAAATACCAAACTTCAACCTACACTAGTGATGAAGCTTGCACTGCTGAAGCAGAAATGATATGTTGTCTTGACTTATGATTATTTTACGCTACCTTAATCAACTCTGTATTTCCAGAACAGCTTATTGTTAAAGGTAAGAAGCGCTACTAACAAGTAATTAAAAGTGTAAGTAAATTATTAGTGTTCAGACACTCCAAATAGAATAAATGGGTATCATTATACCCGTATCCATCTGAATGCTTATTCTCGAAATGCTGTGTCCTCCAAAGCTATTATTATTATTAAACCGAAACAGTAAGAGTCCCACAGTGAAATACTTGTGGGTCTTTCGGTTAGCAGCAATGATCAAATGCAAAGAAACTGAACCACGACATTCAAAACTCACGAGCACTGGGGGTTTTTAAACCACTGATATAATTTATGGCAGCAGAGCAAAACCTTATGGCAGGCATGATCCCCACGGATGCATCACAGTGTTCTCTGCATCAGGGGAACTAGACCCCAGGCACCAATATTCACCCAGGATCCCATACAGGGACTTTGGGGTATCGCATTTGAAACTGTGATAAAAAATCCCTACACAAACCAATGTGCAAATTTTGCCTGTATTAGGTGCAGTTATAATAATGTCTAAAAAAATTTTTGGTCAAGTAAAGACACAGATGTGCTCAATTACTACAGATTAACTAAGCATTTACTACAGGAATTGACACTGTAGTGGGCGATAAACATAATGTGTTTTCAGCAATTTTTGGAAGTATTCCTACAAATTAATTTGCACACAAACATTTCACAGGACACAGCCAGCCAGCCATTCAGAAGGTAATTTATAATATGCACAATAATCAGGCTTTCACTGTGGAAGCAGCAGAATTACTGAACTGCGTTCAATCAGCTATTGACTCCATGGGCAAATCTTTGTTTCCCAAGCCCTCCCTGAGATAATTCCTGCACCTGATACACTTTATACTTGAGATAACTGGGGAGGTTTAATACGGATTGCAGAGTACTGAACCATTTTACTGCGTGCCAGTGTCTGGGAGATGAAGGCATGGACCATACACATACACATGCGCTATATGTTGCAGAGCTTGTACTGCATAAAGCTAGTGTTTGTGCAATTATAAAACCATCCAAAAAAAAGAGGGGAGATAGAAGTGAAAGGGAGAAGTTTTGTTTTTAGAAGGAGAAAAGGGAACCTTGCCAATATTGTAAACCTGAGTCAGCTATTCCAATGCAAACCTCATGTTGTTACATAGATCATGTTTGGGAAGAGATGTAATATTAATCAACTTTCTGGCATGGAGTATCTGTTACTGTACAAAAACATTCTTGCTCTGGCTTTAATTCAGTTCTAAGTCACTGTGAAAACATTTATGTGGCTCTCAAACTGCGTTAAAGGACCCAGGCAATAATTCTTTTCCCCTCCCAGAGGAACTAAAACAACCTTCTACTTCCATAAAACACAGTATTTTAATACTGCCAATTGTTTTCCTTAAATGTTGGGTATGTTCTGACTTCCATAAATCATTTCCAAGGATAGAAGCTGTCTTCTGGAGCCCCTCAACATGCTCTGCCTACTCAGAGTCAGAAGCAAAGACATACTTCAGAAGAAAAGGCCTGCACCACATCATATGAAAACATGTCGTATTGCTGTTTCCGCACTTCCCTAAACCTAATGCAACACCACTCAATTTCTCAGTGGACAACACGACACGAAAATTTCCATAGCTGCATGCTAGCAGGAGTCAAACAGGAGAGCCACAGCAGAGAGGTAACACTGAATTCGTTTTTGACACCATCAGTAACACAGCTCAAACCCCACGCGCACAGGAATATATTGGGCCACCGGGAGAAGCGTTATTGGTATGAGACACCGCACCACCGTTTGCAAAAATTCAATACCAAGTGTCTCGTCTCAGCACAAATTCATTACTCTCACCTAACCATTACAACACAAACATCAAAAGGGTCACTCACTAAGCAGCAAGTCCATACAAGAAGTGTCTGTCTGTTATCACGAGTCTCGCACTTGGATAACAATTCAATTTTTTTTGAGCAACTTCCAGCTCCCCTATTCTTCTCCACAGGTCATACATCTAGCTACTGAAAATCCGCAAATCCCCAAATGTGTTGTGCCTGATTTGCATATTTAAATATGCAAATTACTGCTAAACGGGTAATTTTCGTGTTACATATTTTTGCAGAAAAATTAAATGTGCAAAAATGTTTAGTGCAACAATTACTGGTTCCATGGTCTTTCAACAAAAGGCTGTAAATCATCAAAATAATTGCCTACCCATTAACTATTGCAGCACTCTGCCTGAAATTTTCTCATTCTGCAAAAAATATTTTTCTTCTAAATGTTTACCCCTTTAGGATTACTTTCACTAAAAATGATGCATAAGCCTAGGACTGTGTCTCATGTATCCACCCACAAATACCAAATTTAGTTAAAACCAAACCTAAATAAAGAACTGCAACCACAAATCAGAATTTTCTCGCAACACATTCAAACAGTAATGTACGTAAAAGATGTCAAAAAATTCAAGTCCAAGGTATACAAACACTGCATTGAACTACACCCTGAAATAAGAAAAAAGCTATCTACAATCTTTTCCTGCATCATCTCTGTACTACTACACATGTAAGGAAATTACTCTGCTAAATTATCCATTGCAAATTGAGAAGCGAAATGTTCTTCTGTGTTTCTGGTAAGCGAATAGGACAGCACTGAAGCAGGATATAGTGTTTCTGGCAATGCTTGCTTACTATGCACTACTGCCAGGTCTGTTTTGAAATTTGCTTACTATGCACTACTGCCAGGTCTGTTTTGAAATTTGAGCCTCAAAAAAAAAAAAAAAAAAGAAGCATTCATACCATTTTCTCCCCTGCTTATTTCAGGCAAAAGGCATGCAGAGCAGTTTTTATCTCATCATGTTAACAAAACACAGCATGAACCAGTAACCACTTCTGACCCTGTAGTTTGCTGGCACACTGGAGCTGGTTTGCTACAGCTAAGGACACCAGACTCACCCTTCATGAAGAAGTCTGGTTACAAACAACAATGGTTAATTCTGTTTTCCTAAAAGTAAATTAGAACTTAATTGTCTGTCTCTGGCATCCAGAGACAAACAAGACATTCCCAGGTGTGCTGGCCCAGATGTGCACTCCTCTCTGCCCTTTGAGCTGCCTCAATCTCTGTGCTGGTGTGAGAAATATCTAATTTTCCAATCATCCTTCCTGAGAAAATTAGCCAACCATTATTAGAGGAACTGTAGCCTGTTGCAAGCAATGCCAAAGTTGTCTACACAACTGTATCTGTGTATGCTGCTCCGCCCGAGGCACTTTTCCAGCCCACAAGCCCTTTCAAGTAGAGTAATGCCTATCCTCCTTTGCTCTTGAGATGGGACTGATAACCCAACAACTCCCCAGCTCCATCTTTCAGCTCTCTATCACAGCTTGCCTAGCAAAACACTTGGCACCTGCAAACATTTTTCTTCAGGAGCCTGAAGAGAAAACGTTCCATTGTGCCACAGAATGAAATCAAACTAGAATTTATTTAGTTATAAGAAATTCAAAGAATTAGGTTTAAAGGAACAGAGACGTAAGCCTGCCCTCTTACCTACAACTTGGAATTTCCTCTGAGCAGCGGGGAGATGCAATTTAGACCTGATACATCCCTGGAAAGACTTACACACTCCCTTTTACACACTCCCATGAATGCAGGGGATAAACACTTCTGCCAAACATTTCACTTTGCTCTTTTACAGCTGGATGTGTGTGCAGCACATCAGCAGTACTATGAAAGGAGGGTGAAAAGGCACAGGTAACAATTTGATGCTTTAAATGTATCTGTGTAACCAGTAAGGTTGGAAGGCAGCAAGCCGGTTGAGCTAATTACTTCATCTTATGCAGCAAACTATGCCACGTGCTGTATGTGCTTCCCATTCACACTCAGGCGTTCTTGATTGAGTTAGCTGTCCAAAAGGTGGCTCAACAGGCTCAGTTATAACAAACAGTTTGGTGTGCAACCTTAATAATGCCCCATATTGGCATCAGAAGAGGATATTGACAAATGACTTTGCCCAGAAAAGTTGTTCTGGCCCCCATTGAGTAGAAAGCAATCATTTGACACTGTCTAATGACATTAATCAAGCTCTGAACCTTTGTTGTTGTATGTCATAGCAAATGCTTAGCATTTTCAGGTCTAAAGTGCTTGACTACACATTGTGTATTAAAAACAAAAGACTTTAATTCATTAAAAATAGACTCTCACGCTAGATTAAGTTCATTTGCTGCACCCGTCCCTGGTCTGCCTTTGTGTGTGGTCTCTTTTAAAACAGACACACATGAACCAGAACCTACTTTATTCACATGAAACAAAAATACTATTGGCTGTCAACCAACATAACAGACACTGAAGAATGGGAATACCCCTGGGTAAGGAAATTTTAATTAAAAAAAAAAAAAAGAGAAGAAGAAAAAAAGAAATTACAATGACGAAGAAGAAGCAGCTGCCTTCTCTGGGAATTCCTGTTTCTTCACCTTTGTCAAAACATCTCACATTGTCTCCTATGTATTTTATAAAGGTCTTTTGCAGCTCTATTAGAGCAGCAGCTTCATTTACACTCTCTCTGATCTATATTGATAAAGATTATGAAGCCATTATATGGCTCATTATGTTTGCCTTTACTTACCCCCAATTAAGATTTCAGGTGTCTCCGGTTTTGAGCTAATTTCAAAGTGGCTGCCATCTGGGACATTCTCAAGGAACACGATCAGCTCCTTTTGCAGTGATATATCACATTTAAAAATCTAAGGGAGCAGCTCGTTTACGTGCAGTCTCATTTTCCATATGCAGAGTTTTGTGCCTCTTATTTTGGGGGGGTTTTATTTACAAATCAATCCTAAGTGCCAAGTTTTGATCTATGGCTGGTAAAGCATTAAAGCTCCTGGTCACACCGGACAGTTGAAATGCTATTAGGCATAACATCCCCTTGCAATTATCTACAAATCATTCACAAAAACTGAGTTTTTGAACTTGGGTGTGCAATAAAAACAGATTCAGATGCAGTAATGAAAAAAAATTTTGGCATATGTAACAAAGGCACCCTTTATAGAAAACTCCCTTTTAAAAGGCAGAGATGAGGATCAGCACAGGGAAGTAATTGGTACTAATCTCTTCTTTGGAGCAAAGTAGCATGAAAGAACAAATAGAGCAGGCACAGGTCACCTCTCAAAAAGTGCACTGTAAAGAGACCTTCCTCTCAGTTCTACTACTAAAATGAGAAGAGCTGAAGGGGCAGTCACCATAAAGGAAGATTTTCATGGAAAACTAACAGTGAGGAAGGGAACAGAGAGCATAGGCTACATTTTGAAATTATGTCAGGCTGAGATTCCCAGAGTTGTTATGAAAAAAGAGCTCTTGCTGGAGCAAGAACCACATCACACAGGATGCTGGCAGGGGAGCATTCCAGCAGGCTCAAGAAATTTTCAGCATGGCTTTAAATCTTCCATTATATGCTAGGTAATACTGCAGTATACACAGATCCATTTTTCAAGACAAGGCACAAGGACATCATGACACAATTACTGTGTAATTAATGCAGCTTTTGCTGATTTGCAGAGAAATAACTGACTTGAAAAAGTTTCTTCCATAAAATCATTCAATCAACAACATGAATGCAGTATCACCTTACCACAAGTGTGGTCTCAATACCACATGAGAAAAATTAAGTATTTAATTTGACCTGCATTTTGATAACACTTATGAATGCTTATATTTAACTTTTGATAAAGTTATTCTAAATTAAACATCAGTCTCAAAAAAGCCAGAGAGAGTGAATGTGTCTATACATATATACATATACATAAATACATCTCATAGAATCATAGGATTTTTAAGGTCAGAAAAGACCTTTAAGATCATGCAATCCAACCGTAAACCTAACATAGCCAAGTCCACCACTAAACCATGTCCCTAAGTGCCACATCTACATGACTTTTAAATACCTTCAAGGGACAGTGACTCAACCACTTCCCCGGGCACCCTTGACAACCCTTTCAGTTAAGAAATTCTTCCTAATACTCAATCTAAACCTTTCCTGGTGTAACTTGAGGCCATGTCCTCTGCTCCTATTGCTTGTTACATGAAGAAGAGACTGACTCCTGCTTCAGTATATATGTATATATACATGTGTGTGGATGTGTGTATATAATTCCAGCCCTGCAGTAGTTCTGCCACAGAGTGAGTTCAGATTGTCAGAAGAAACAGGTTAAAGTACAAGATGCTAACAATACATCTCACTCCACCACTTTTTCAATCAGATCCAGAAGAATGGACAAGGTTTGAGCACATTCAGCTCATAAATTTCTTTACTAGGGGGTGCAGGAAAACAGCACTATTTAGCACCTACCTTGCCCATTTGGTACATGTTTATGCATTTTTCCTTTCCTAGGGGTTGACTGGCATGATGATGAAGGATTGTTTGTGGCTGTTTTTGTGTCCTCTGTCTCCTCCTCCTCCTCTTCTTCATCCTCATCATCCTGAGAGCTTCCAAAATATACCATGTTGCTGGGCAGGGCTGGAGAACCTGATCATTATAAAGAAATGGCTCATTAGCATCATTACATTCACTTACTGCACTAACCATATTGATCATAACCTACTTCACTGTCATGCACAGCAAGGGGAGAGTGGGACTCGAAGCTGGAAGGTCACACCAGTGCATGACTAACTAGAGGGTTTCTATTTATTAGTTTTTACCAACAGGATACACATGTGCTTGAAAAGCAGGGCTCTCCCCTCCTCAAGCACATTCTATTCATACTTCAGACAATCAGTCTTGCTACAAGCCCTAATTAATAGTTCTGTGTATTCAGAAAAGGACTAATGCACATGCTTAATTTCAAATGCGTGCTCAAGTGCCTTGCTGAAGTCTTAACACATAACTGGAAGCTTACAGCTTTTCCAAACAGAAGAAAAAACTGCAAAATCTTCACCACAGTGATATTTTTAAGTTATCATTACAATAAAGCATTATCATTTAAAGCTCACAATACTTTGCAGGCCTCCACAACATTGCACACAAAGTTTTGCAGTATTCTGCAGTAAGAAATAAAGAGAAAAGCCAAGACATTGAGAAGCTTTTTTGCCTAGCAGATTCCTGGGAAAGGAGTAAAAAGAGGAAAGGCCTTCTGATTCCCTGTGTGCTCCTCTTGAGGATGTTGCTTCTTATCTCTTGATTACTTCCCATGACACTCCCATGATTTTTAAATGTACAAATACTGCTGATAACTAATGGGCACTTTCCCATGTGCCCAATATCACTTTCTACTTCAAAATTAGTCCCCTGCCTATCCCCTGGAGGGACAGGTGCCCTAGGAGCCTTCTACTTATTCCCAAAGAAAAAATTTTGGTAAAGAGGAAAAAAATATAGTCAACACACATAGATAAAAGCAACTTATCACTTCAATTCTTTTCCTTCAGCTAAACAACACAAAAGGACAAAGAGAACTGGGCTAGAGACCAACACAAGGCAGTGGTTATTTGGCTGGTGCTTCCTTAGGAAGCACTTCTGGCTTCAAGCTCTTCAGAACTGCAATTCTGTGTTATGTTTGGTTTTGAGCTGTTGGTGTTGCCATTGACAATAACTAACTAAAGCTTATTTTTTGTTTGCGTATCTTCTGCTTCCACCAGGTTTGTACAAAATACTTTTAACTATAAAAATTACTTTTTAATGAATGAATAACCTAAATATGGCACATAAACTGGGATAGGCTGTTTCTGCAATGAATCATTCCTTCCTAAGTATACAGGTTTTGATTGGGATGGAGTTAATTTTCTTCATAGTAGCCAAACAGGGTTATGTTTTGGATTTGTGCTGGAAGTAACATTCGTTAACACTGAGATGCTTTAGCCGTTGCTGAGCAGTGCTTCCACAGTGTCAAGGCATTTTTTGCCCGTTTTTCATGCTGCACTACTAGCAAGCAGGCTGGAGTGCACAAGGAGCTGGGAGGGGACAGAACAAGAACAACTGGCCAAAGGTATATTCCAGACCACAGGACACTGTTCTCAGCAATAAGAGCTGGGGAAAGAAGAAGGAAGAGGGGGGACATTCAGTGTTACAGCACGGGTATTCCCAGGTAACTGTTTTATGTGATGGAGCCCTGCTTCCTGGGGATGGCTGAATACCTGCCTGACGAAAGTGAGTAGCAAATGAATTCCTTATTTTGCTCTGCTTGCAGCTTTGTTTTGCCTATTAAACTGTCTTAATCCATGATTTTCCTTACTTTGACCCTTCCAATCCTCTCCTCCATCCCACTGAGGGCTTAGCCCCCACCTGTAAAGAAATTTGCTTTTGGCCTTTGTAACAGTCCCTTTGGAACTGTGGCTGCCTCGCAGAGAAGCAGAGAGGAACTCTTCACCAGCATCCTATGCTATGTATGAGTGGTAGCCCTGGGGTAGCCAGGAAAAACACTACAGCAGCACTGAGGGCATGATGATTCTTCACCCCTAAAAGAGTGTGTTATTCCATCCAACCTCGACAGAAACATATGGACACATACAGTTATCCTAGGGGAAAGGGCTTTTGCATGCCACAGTTTTTATGTTTACATAAACTAATGATCAAATTAAGACTGCTAACATATTTCACGGCATGGAAGCTGCAGCAACTTACAGAAACAAAAAACCTTCACATTTTTTATGCAAGCCCAGAACTTTCTGGCACACTCTAAGCAATCAAACATGGTAGGTAAGAGGTGCTGAGAGACACAGTAATTCTTCTACTCGTAAGGGAGTTTGAAGTCTCAACAGCAACTAGCTAGAAGACTCTAAAACAATTACTCTAGGACAGTGCTGCCTGAAAAATAAATTGTTTTTTTCTTCCATCTAGGTACCCAAGTGTGTAGTATGCATTCACAAACTGGATGTAAGTGCATCTGTTCTTATCAGAATCTGAAGTCTGACACCATTATGCATTGACAAATTATGGCGAAAAAGAACCTCACTGTTAGGAACCCTCAGACTTAGATTAGAACACAGACTGAAATCTCCCTATTATAATTAGAAAAATAGTAAAAAAAATTATCCTTCTGAGACACTAAAATAGGAGTCTAGATATAGTGTCTAGTCTCTGAGCTTCATCTTCCTTAAAATTCCACATCTCTGAGCTTTTTTGGCAGCTGTTTTTAACAGCAACCAACAAAAAAGTATCATCTGCAATGCAAATATTTTTATTACAATAGCAATCTTTTTTCTTCTTAAAGCACAGAATAAAATACACTACTGTGTCATTCTGTTTAGAAAGGAGCAAGAGTTTTACCCAAGTTTGAGAGTAGGCACAAACTTCACCTCACTCCCAGTATTCAATCGCTGTAATTTCAGTGCATAAATCTTCTGTCAGAATGACAGTTTTTAATTCTTTCCAATAGAGAACTACGAACAACAATGGTTAAAACTGCATTCCTGGGACAGCTGGGACTGTTTGGGAAGTACATTTCCAGAGAAATTAGACTAGCAACATCCAATAACACAGGAGAGTCCTGCTAGCCCTCACTTTATTGATCTAAGTGCTCTGCAATATGAGACCGTGGAGAAAAGCTGGCATTCAGTCTGGGTCTCCTCCCCTCCTTCCCACCAGCTTTACCTACATATTTATTAAACTTGACTTGCCAAACAGAAAGAAAGAAAAAAAAGCCTGGAGCAAAAAAGCACATTTTTGCTCTATTTAAGCATTGTTATGGATGGAAGACTCTGAAAGTAATTTTCTGAAAGAAATTTTAAAGCTCTGCGTTTTCTTGCCTAATTTTTGTATTAGAACTATTTTTATCCTCATCTTTTATAATACTGCTTCAGTTCTGGAATAGCCTCAAATAATTTGTTCACAACTATGTGTTGAACTGGTTAAAACCACTTTCATTTAAAGCCTATGTAGCTAAACATGTCCAAAAGGCTGAGAAAACACTGGTTTAAAATATTGAAACAGGCTGCCCAAGCTCAAGACACTGCAAATTCCCTTTATGAGCAAACTGAAGGGAAGATATGCCTGTAAGTATGCTTACAGATAAAAGAACGACAATTATGTTTATTAAACAACATCTAACGTGTGTATGGTTTATGTGCACTGCTGGTTTACACCAAGCAAAGAGCTAAGCAACCCCCTAAAGCCCCTCTTAATGGATAATACTCAGAATTCTCACGACTGAAGAACTAATGAAACTCATATGAATGAAACTGCACTGTGAAGAGTGGTAGCTATGTGATCACTCACCTTCTTTACTGTAATAATGATTCCTGTCCTAAATATCCCTCATTCTCTCTGAGATCAGACAGGGATGTGTATACGATGCCACAGCCTACCTGTACAGAGGACCCCATTTGTTACTCAAAGCTACTGATCTATATAACAATACTAAGAAGTGTTACTTTAGCCATGAACGTTCAAGACCATTGGAAATACGAAGAAGAATGTGCGCTCAGGAGCTGGTTTGGTTTTTTTCCAGTCCTATCAGTTGGTCAAATAACATATATTGCCCTTCCTCAAAAATCTAGCCAGTCTTCACTGCAAGTTAAGACCATGGTGGTTTTCCTTACAGACAGACTTTGTTGAGAGCCGTTGCTCTCAGGTTACTCCATGTGTAACAGATATTTACCGTGAAAATTATGTATGACAGCAAGATGACAAAAGCCCTCCAAAATGACATGAGAGTAAGGAAAACTGCAGGTTCACCAGACATATCTGTACACACACATTCACAGAACATACAGTTGTATACATAAAATTTACAGATCACTATTCTGCATGTTGGTCTCTTCCTGGACACACTCAGCAACAGAAACCCATGGGGCAGCTATGCTGGTTCCTTCTTGCACGTATTTGCCAGGCAGGCAGCAAGAATAAAGATGAGCAATCATCCCTTCTCTTCCTCTTGCCCTCCCCAGCACCAAAGTGTGATTCTCAGAGCCTACCAAGAGTAATATAGAGTGACATTGGAATTAATAACCAACAGCAAAAGAGAAGTGCGGCAATGCTGCAAATAAAGGGCAACATCTGTGACTGGGAGGTGGTGCCTGCCAGGTCTCAGCGCTCTAGGTATACAATTCCCCACTTCCTCACTTTCCATCCCCAAGAAAACAGCAGAAAAATCTGCGAGAGAGAGTTACGAGAGCCTGTGGCTGTATTGAATTTTACAAGTCTCCTTCTGTGCTGGGAGCCCCCACACTGTGCAGGCAGCTGCTACCATGGGCACTGGAGTGGATGACGTGGGAGAGCAGGGAGCAGCACTCCAGAGCTTGGGGAAGGCACATAAGCAGCTCTCTGCTCTGAGAAACCCACCCTGCCACATACCCCATCAGCAGGTGCCTGAAAAGCCTGCTCACTCAGCAAATCTGATGGCAGCCTAGAGATTAAATTTGACTTCTCATCACTCATTTAGAAGACATTTCATGCAAGGAACCATATAGACTGTCGGTGGCTATGTGGACATTTTTCTTGGCATCAGAAATGACCTACAGAACATCTACCACCATCTGGCCTCTTCATACTATACCTGTGCCACCACCTCAACTGTGGCAATGTAATTTTTTTGTGGGGCCATGTGGTGAATCAGATCAGGGAATTGATTCAGATTAGAATCCCAGACTACGGAAATTAAAGTCCATTAATAAATGCTGTAACTGTAATGTAATGTTACAAGCTCTGAAGAAAAGATTTGGAAAATTTCTATGCACACTTTTTCTTATTGAATGTGTAGTATAATATATCACTTTATGTTATTAAACAAAACATTAAACGCAGTATGTTTCCAATCTCGTGTAGGAGCTGCCTGTTTTACATTCTGTCCTGATGATGTCTAGGCACACAATTCCTAAATGCCTTTTCCCCCCACTCAAGACCGCTGATTTGTTTTGCAGCAACATTTGCATAAAAGCATATGCCGTCACCAAAGATCTGGATGGGGCAATGCAACATGCTGGGAAGGAAGGAGAAGCCATGGCAGAAGGAGTAAGCTGTAAGAAAGGCTGTAAACTGCAGCAGCAGCAGAGCTGAAGGGAGGAACCCAGATGTGCTGGGGCAGGAGAAAGGTGAGGGGTGAGAGGTATGTCAGCAGATGGACACAAGCTGCAGGAGCAATGGGAGAAGGGAGGTACGGAAGGGACAACTGACATGAAATAGTAGCAAATACAGTAAAGTGGAAAGGACATTCCTGTTATGGCTGCTCAATACAAGGCATCCATCTGAGAGTGCAGTCAATCTGCTGCCGCGATCCAGATCTGTGCCACTCACCTTTTCCTGCTTAACAAGTCTCACAGTTGAGAGCAGAAAAGCCACGGCCAAAGCCTGGCAAAAACCTGGAGGGAACTTCCCAGCCCTCTCCCCCTCCAAAACACTGGGGAAAGGACAAAGCACCAAAGCTGGACCTCATAGTGAGATTTTGAAAGCCTAACAAATTTCCAAGGCTGATTACGGGATTGCAAGCCATGCAGAAGGTTTGGACAGCCGACACAACCCTATGTGCCCTCTCCCCACCAGTATGAGAGCTCCTAGGATTGGACACCACTGCGTGTGGCAAATTTTGAGAAAATCATCAATGATGAGTTGTTTTTCTTAAAATCACTCATCAGGGTTACAATGAGCTATGAATTATTACAAAAGGGGAGGACAGCCAGCTCTTTTAAAAAATTAGATTTGAAGTATGTTTGGCAGCTGTTTCCAGATACTGATATGGAACTTCTCTCTTGAGTATTTTTGTCTTCCCTCCTATTGTGAGAGCAACACAAAAGAAAACATAACTATATAGGAGAAATGATTACCACAACTACACACAAAGTGTGGCCTAATGCATATGAAAGAATGACAAATGTATTTCATGCCCTCTGTTACAGTAATTTGGTGCTTATACAACAATAAGTACAAAGTAAAATATGTGAGGTTTAAGTCATGGTGCTGCTTTTAGCTGTTTCCTAGGAAAGATGTCACCATTTGCATGTGCAAAAATCAGACTCGCTACTAACAGTAGGCAGAATTGATGCTTTTGCAGTCTCTACAAACAGATGTGTTGACCTCAACAGCAAGTGCCTGATTAATAGAATAAGCTATACTCTTTTTCAGCCATTTTATTTGACTAATGAGGTTATTACTTTTTTTTTTTTGACAAATGTGTAGTTTCCCCTCCTAAATTACAGTTACGTTTTGTTTCTCATTAAATTACATTAACTTTTGTCTTGGACTAGCTAAACATGTTAAAAAAACCCCTCAGAATTTGGATCTGAAGAGTGGAATCAGAAGTATGGAAAGTGCATGCGCTTTGCCAAAAATACTATTTCATTACTCTTCAGAATTAGCTGGCAGTGTTTCTGCAGTATTTACTGAAGTACAAACCAAATGTTTTCATCTGGACAGGATTCAAACCCTGGTATGTTACAACCACAACAAAAATCATCTCAGTCCAAGAGCCTTCTCTGTAATTTGGGCTGTGGTTTCCGCAAAATTGGAGGATTCTTCTCCATGAATTATTTACACCAACTCCCCCTGTAGCTCTTCTCTTTTTTTTCCTCCTAACAATTAAACATAACCCAGATGTGCTTTGGAAAAATCTTAAAACAATTTAAGACACCAGAATGATTTAAGCATGGGGCAGGTCAAGGTATGCGGGACTTCAGCCTGCCCCAGAAAAGCGCACAGCACGCCAAGCCCTACAGAGAGCCACGTTCAGAGGTTTGGCTTCTCTGACACACAGCCCCATTTTGTGGCTGTATGCAGGTGGAAAAACCTTGCCTCTCAAATGCTCCTGATGTGCTGGCATCTCAATGCTTAAAATTTAGGGCCTGCTTCTTATTTATTATATGTCCTACTTACTATGTTTTGGCAGGACAATGCCAAGTCCCTGAAGTGCAAATATATGTAATTTATACCTCCACCTTATGGTTGTTTTACCAAGCCACGCTAAAGGTCTTTGTACAAACTGCACAAACTCTATAGCAAGGAGCAATTGTAGTTCACTTGTGTGACTCCACCTGCAGAACAGTCCCAGAGGGAGCTCCCCAGTGCCTGAGCGAGAGGGAGGAAAAGGCTATCCCAAATACAAAAATAAAACAAAGCTCCAACTCTTCCCTCTGCTGCCACTGCATGAATCACAAGGTGCCACTAGTGTCACATATAATTTATTGACCAGTGTAGCAACATAAACCCCATTTACCTCTTAGTCTTTTCTTCAAAGTAGTAGAGCTAAGCCCAAAAACCTAAAGGAAATTCTTCTTTTCTAGGGAAATGGAGCAATGATGGGGAAATAAGTAAATATACAGGGAAAAAAAAAAGGTCCACTTTCTAAACTTAGCAAAACACTCCAGAGTAACAGAGTACTCAAAGGAGTGCTTCTCACATCTGCAATTCGTATCTGACAATCTCAAACTGATTTAACTCCACCAGCCCAACCAGATTTAACAGTGAACTTCAAAACCAATCCTTTCCATGTGCACTTCAACCCATAACTTTATGTTCCCTTCCACCAAAACAAAAACAAATATGCAAGTTTCAAACCACTGTGATGCCATTCCCAAAAAGCTTCCAGGCTGTGTTTTATACTCAAGAGATGCAGGGCCCTGCCCCTATGCACAAAATCAGTCATTTGGGTAACACTGAAACTATGGTATATTCACAGTTTAGGGAAGCAGGTTCAGAGGCTTTGGGCTGGGATGAAGGGCAGGAATTCCCTTTGCCACAATACTTTACCCTACCCATTACTGGGAAACAAGGCTTTGAACTGCTGCTGCCATTGCAGCACTCAGATTTTATGCCAGTAGCTATCCATAATCAACATCCAGCTATGTCGATGCCTATATACAGAGTTAAATATTTATCCTCAGTTTACAAAAACCTAAGCAGCTTGCTGAGGGACTGGGCGTGAGTCTGTTGCAAATACAAAAGCTAAACCTCAAGACCAGTCTCCCATTTCAATCAGTTAACTGCATCCTGTGGTTTCTTGCAGGGGTAGACACTGGAATTGTTAACATCAGAAAGGGCCCAAAAATGGGAAGAGCAAGAAAAAACTTTAATTCAGCGGTGGTACTACACACAGGGTACTCTATCTTACTTCAGCACCTCTTCCCGCCTACTTCCCAGTAGGCACACACAGACATGAAATTGCATCTTCTTCTGGGTGCCTGGAGTTTTGGCACTCCAGCAGCACGCCGTTCCCTTGGGAAGGAATAATGCCATGGTGGTGGTCGCCAGGCTCTCCCTCTGTACTTCACACACATGTTGTTCACTGTGAGCCTCTACAATCACTTCTCCCTGCCAACGCTGATTAAATTACTCTTGTCCTAAACCACCACAAGAGTTGCTTAGTAGCTCATATTCCACAGGTGGCCTAAATGGTTGGACATATGAGAAATAGCTTATATTCTACACTTCATGTTGCTCCTAACTTTAAAAAAGAACTTAGAAATTTTGAGATTACATTTACTAAATGCAGACTTATTTTTATTAAATGGGTCTGTCCATTACAATTCAGCACCCTAAAGTTTATTTTTAAATTTTCAATCCATCCTAAAATTTTAGTTTCAAATACTAAATGATTTAATAACAAAATCAATAGAAATTTTTCTTCCAGTATTTTAAACTAATTATTGTGTGTCTGCACGTTATAGTATTATTTTGGAATTATAAAAACTAACGCAGACTGCAAAGAAGCTCCTATTTTTGGACAGTGTCAGCATTTCATTGCTTTGCTTCCAGCCTAATCAAGTTTCTGTGCTATTCAATCTGCTTAATCTGATGTGGTGAGCAAGTCTCCACAGTACCAATGGCAGGTGCTTCAAGAACGTGGCTGATGCAGGTGAGTAGCTCTCCAAGTACAGCAGATGTTGACTACAGTACCTATTGACACCAAAAAACAGCAAACATAGCTTTTGCTTTGCTGAAAGATAGGTAAATTAACAGTTGTTTTCTAACATGCCCAAAATTAAGAGCTCCCAAGTTTTGGTTCTGGGGGCTCTCCCATTGTAATGGAAAATCTCTGCAGGTATGAACTGACACAGTCAACCTCTCCTATCAAGATTCAGAAGACTGGGAACAAAGGCCCCTGAGCCTTTTTACCACCCAAATATAGGTGTTTAAAAGAATAAAAAGCCTGTTTAAGAGCACATTACTGTACTAAAAGTTAGAAGTTACTGAAGTTCAGACAAACATGATATAGTGAAATTTTTTGTTTGGACTTTGCCCAATTGTAATAAATCATCAGATTATTAAGTCAGCACAGCACTCAAAGAAAAAGAACAATCACATGTTTTGCAGAACAGAAGAGCCTGAAAACTCAATTTGTGAGATCTCAATTAAACCATCTTTATTTAGGAATCCCTGAAATTCTCTAGCATGTAACTCCCAAAAGCTCGGTTTAATTAGAAAATTGATCATGGGAAAACTTCTTAAAATGTAGTCTCCTAATCACAGCCTTCCTGTTATCACCTTTTGCCAAAGATCTATTGCTCACAGGGAGTTGTTTCTCCTTCCTCCTTTATAGACACTTGACTCACAATATTTTAACCTGTAAATAATTACAGAGAGCAGAGCTAACTTAAATGTACTGTAACAGAAGCTATGAAGAAAAATATGATCAGAGGCAGAAAACACAGTAAAAGTGAGAGCTGTTGTACAACCACACGGAGATGACACACTCGTGTCTACACACTGCTGAAAGATACTAATTATGCCTCTGGCAAAGGGCATACAGGCTCCTTCAAAGAAGCTATTTAAACATAAGAACACTGTGGACAAATACTTCAGAGATATCTGTACTATTCCCCGCCTTGTGTTCAAAATTCTAGGTCACAATTTAATAAAATTTTTAATAAAATTTTTAAAAACCCACCAACTTTTAAAATAAATAATAAATAATAGAAAGCAGAGGAGCCTGGCCAAGCTTGGTCAGTTTAGAAATGTATTCTAGAGTGCTCAGATATTAATCAACTGTTACAGCTTTTTCATTGTGCTCCACTTACTTTTTAAGAAGTAATTAGTACAGTGTATTATCAAATCAGGAGTTTGAAAAACAAACTAATTAAAAATATGTCTAAAGCCTTAGTGTTCTGGATAATGAAACCAAGCAGGTCATCTTGGTTAAATTACTTCCCTTTGAAATTACAGGGTGCTAATGGAGTGGGGGAGTTAAAATTATTTGAATCATTAGATTTTCTTACACATAGCAGGACAGGTAAATGGGACTTCTCCTAAGTATGAGACCTTATGCAATGTCAAGGGCCTTTTTTCCACGCTGTAGCATGATAGTATTGCTCCTTCACTGACAGAATTCAGCTGCTCCCACTCAAAATAAACCTCGCAAGAACAATGAAGAGTGAACCTGTAGTGGTGACAGGATTATTACATATCTCTGTTTAAAACCAGAAAATAAAAGGACACACTGACATGTGAATTCATGGTGGAATTTGGTCAAAGGTTGGACTTGGTGATCTTGAAGGTGTTTTCCACCCTTAATGATTCTATGGTGTGACAAATTTATGTGGTGCTTCTGACATCGCTGGGGGGTGTGGTGGGACAAGGACAGAGAAGACCACTGAGCTGCATTCCCACCAATCCTGGGAAAGATTCCTGTCGAAACAAAGGCTTTGACTGTGAGTCCAGGGACTGTATCACCAGAGCATTTTGAAGAACTTGGACCTAAGATAGTCCTAACTTAATTTTTTTTTTTTTTTAAATTAAACAAACATGGGGATTTCCTGTCCTGGATCTCATCACTACCACACTTAAAATTTTCGAAGAGCTGAACTTCAACTCTGTGAGTTGTGCCCTTATTTCCATGCAATTGCATGTTGCATTCCATTGTAAAGGCACAAAGAGCCAAGGCTGGACACATGCAGCTGGACAGAAATTGGAACAACCACCTGTCCTACCACACAAACAATTCTGAAACCCTCAACAATTCAATAAATAATAGCAAGGAGGCTCCAAATGAAAATAAATCCCTTCCAAAAAAACCCAAGTCTTCCCTATGCAGGGTCTTAGTAAGCTACTGGCTCTTCCCTCTCCAAGCTCACTAGGCACCACCAGGAGAGTAGCACCCAACTAAGCCTGTCAGTGCCCTGGAAAGTCACTTGTGGGACCTTTGTGGAGCTGGATGTACCAGAACACTGCTACATGAACTGCCTACAAGCATTACCTACAAGCATTAACAACCAGCTTCCACCTCCTTTTTTTGAAATGGACACATCAAAAGAGACAACCACCTGGTGCTAAACATTCCCAGAGGCCAAATGGACACAACCTCAGGCAGCCAGGACCTCTTGAAGGACCCAGCAGTTCAAGCACAGAAGCCAGAACGATGCTAATGTAAGTCTGAACAACCCAGCCCTCCATCCAAGCCACAGCACTCTCCTGCTCCTCCACAGAGAAGCATCCAGGTAGCAGATGTCTAAGAAGATTCCCCAGCCTCTTTTTAACTGGCTCTTTTCATGCTTTATACAGGGGTGATGGAGTAATAAGCTTGTGGGGGTGCTGAAACAAAGCTGACAGATTTCCCTTTCTGCTTTTCTTCAGACTGTTTAAGCAGACCAAGAACATGCCATGTGTGGCACTCAGAACAGACTTTTCCTCGTGGTTTTTAGCATAATTGTAATTGTGATCTTGCTGTCTGAATGCATGTGTTGTCAGAAATGTATGAGTACTCCTGCATACTGAAGAAATTAGGAATGAATTGCAAGTTCTTAATTGACAGTACAAAACATCAATTATGCCACAGACGAATAACAAAGAAGAAAATTACAGGTGCAAGAGCTAAACAGCCATTGATTTAAATAAAAGATAATAATAATTTTAAAAAAAATTTAAAAACCACAACAACATGAAGAACTGGAATAGGACTAAAGTACCTGTGTTTCCCATTTGCATTGTTAAACCAGAACACTAAGAGAGTGCTAAGAGAGTAGGAAATAAAAGCGGAGATAAGTGACACCCCCACACACAGGTTGCCTTTCTCTAAGTGCAAGTGCCTTCAAAGCTATAAATAACACATGCTTAGTTAGCAAGCAGTGGAAACAAGTGTGTGAATTCAGCCATGTGTGCTCACACACAGACACACACACACAAGCCCCATCTGACTCTTCCCACCAACAACTGTGGCAGTTGGCCCAGATCACAGCAGTGACACGCTGCCAACAGACTGATCAACCTCACATCACACTAAATTAGAAATACATTTCCACATATTATATTTCAGAGGACCATGATGCCACTTTAAACTCCATTAGATTCTGCTACTCTCCATCCTTTAAACAAACACAAAGGCTAGAAATCACCCTCCTCTATCCCCTCCACCCACCAGCTTTACCAGACGTCCCAAAAGGATGGAGGCTCCATACTGGATGTGAATCAAGATGGATAAATTAGCAACCAGTCTAAAGGTACTACTAGCCTAAAATCTTAAAGAAGAGAAGAAAAAATAAATCAAACCACACTGCATTAAGTGAGAAAGCCTCAGCAGGAAGCTGTGGGTGGTGTTGATCACTGTTGTCCACAGATGCAACAGAGACCTAAGAAAGGGGAACTCAAACGGAAGCTCTGAAAGATTCAACCCACTAGGTAAGAGTTTTGCAGACAAGGCCTATCTGCAACAAATGCACACCCTTTCAGCAGGTAACGGGACAAAAACCAGCAAAAGGCATCATTCCAGCACAGAGGATGGAGCAGTGACTAAGGAGACAGGGGAAGCACCCATAGAGAAACATATCGCAAGAGATAACGTGACAGTTGGGGGATAAAATTGAAAGATGCTGTCTTCAGTACATGACTTGGGACACAGGGTCATGGAAAGTCCTAAGAAAAATGACCATTCAAGTAACATCTCCTTCTCTAGCTTAATCTAGGCACTGAGCTGTACCTCACGCTCAGGCCCTCCAAGTCTGACATGCAGGCTTGCAGACACACAGCCCATGGATCCCAGACACACCACACAGCTCCAGACAGGCTCAGACACCTGTTACTGTGAGCTAATTCAGAGATCTCACTCCACAATTTCAGATGTCTCGTTTGTACTTGGGTTGCTGAGAGGAGGAGCTCACCTGTTTTAATTATCACCACAGGAACAATCCAGCTCCTGAGGCAGATGAACAATGGCAACCCCTCCACCCACTGTCAGATGAAAAGCCTCACTCAGATTGAACAATAAAGGACAGTGAGTAGGTAGAGAAGGGGAATTTCCAAGCAGACTTTCTCCTCTTGCAGGAACAAGTACTCAAGCAAGTGAAGCACTTCTTCAGTTTATAGTCAGACAAAACAAAGGAGGATGGGGAGGACTTTAGAGAGCTAGACAAAAACCCATTCAGGATAACAGAGAGCCAAGCATAAAAGAAATTTATTTTTGCACTATCACCAGCCTCATTTTATGATCTTTAGAATCATGAACTCGAATGCTCCTGCTGCAGATACAGCCAAATTGCTGAGAGTTGAAATGCAGGCAATACATTCAAGTGCAGCTCCAGTACATTTGTCTGGCTGCTGCTCGGCATGCAGTGCTACAGCTCCTCCTGTGAATGAGACTGTGCCCCAGGGCTGCTGCAAAACACCTACCTCGAAGACAGAGGAAAGTCAGAAAATCTTCTGTCTTGGGCTTCCTTTTGGAGAGGTCAGAAATCTGAGTGGCAGGAGGGGGTAACAACGGCTCTACTATCTTTATTGGAGTTGTGCTGGGACTGTTTGGCTGGGACTGAGCAAACTTCCTTTGTGCTTGCAGCCTTGGCCTGTGGAAACAAGAGCACATCAGAAACATGTTAGGCAGAAAACATAAAAATTCACCAATTAGCAGAGAGAGATCTCAATCCATCTCCTACCAATATCAAATCCCTAGATGGGTCAAGTATAAGACAGTATTTTATTTGTTTTACCCTTTCGTATCTTCTGCTACAGTTTGGAAAACCAGAAAAGGAACATCTTGATTGTAAAATCTGTAAATACTGTTTCATATGTTCTGAGTGGCTTCTTGCACATGATACAATTACAGTTTACCATTCACTTATTTGGAAATTAAATCTGTATTTTGCACCATGAAAATGTCTTTTTTTTGTTAAGTGTTAGTGCTCATTGCTTTCTGTTTTTAATTAATTTACAAATTAGGTTTATTTTAGCCCCATTAGGGTTTTGATTTATTCCAATCTGCTAGAGTCTTATTTCCATAATAAAATATGTATTAATAGATAACGTATATATAGTTGTGCTCAGTTCTTAAAAAAAAAAATCAAAACCTTTAGGAGAAGGTATTTTTGACAGGGAAAACATCAGGTCAAAACTTTTAGGTTTTTGTTTGCTTGGCCACAGCCCAGAAGACAGTAAGCAAGGAGGTTGGCAGTGGGGTTAAGCAGGATTTGGGATAAATTTGTAAGAATGAAGGACATGCATGGAGTGAATTTGTTCAGTCCTGGTACTGGGCACTGGAGTGACACTCTCTGATTAGTTTTAGAGCATGCCTGGGTACAGCTGCAAGAAATGAACGGCTGCAGGTGGTTTTGGCAGTTGGCTGCAAATTATTTCAAGCCTATCTGAAGGCTCTGATTAACTGCTAGGTAGCAATGAATATGATTTTCTTTAATATGTCTAGAATGTAAATTGGTATTAGGGAAAGCACTCTGGGGCAGGACAGATACCCAGAGGGGGTCTCGCTGGGAACCTGGCTCAGCTCAGCATATAAGAACATGCTAATTTCTCACTTAAGCAACTGGGATTCTAATTATGATCTTTATTACAGCTTCAAAAAGGAGAGAAGCTACAGAAAGAACTTAAAACCTTGTTGAGAAAGGATGCAATTTAATGTCATTTTCTTCCCTAATAGCAGAGTATTTACATAATGTCAAAGTGAAACATATCAAATAACACTGAAGGGAAACCCAGGTCTTGTCACTCCACAGCAGCCTTGACTGGTGAGACTTAAGGAAAGCACAGTTATCGTCCAGTATGGATGAAACACATAATTGGCAAACCTCTTGTTTTTCATGGGTATTAACCTTAAATATTTGGGTAACAAGAGGTTTGTTACTGTATTTTAAACTTCTGCAATCATGTCGCTAAGATAGCAAAAAAAAATATTGAAAATCCTAGCAGTTTTTGTATGAATATACACATCCTCTAATGACAACAAAGAGCAAAAGTAACATTCAGCAGTTTTCTCCCTAAACTCTGATTAAATTGTCCGTGTCCTCACTATCCAACTCCCACTGGCCTGAACAACAAAACATACCAGCCATTCTTACTGCTTATTTTCATCTCCTCCATGGCAAAAATAACCTAGTGTTTACAAATTTTTTTATTATGGTGCTTATAATTTGTGAACTGGAACTGAAAATGTATTTAACATGTATATTTCATCATATCTATGAACAATTATCCTTCTACAATGAAGGTGTTGTATAGATCTGCCTGATCCACAAAATTACTCAGACTGCTTTGCAAAGCCCCATTCCTTCAAGCAGACTGAGGACTCCAGCACAGGATGAATGAGATTTTAATTTCAAGCAACTACATTTCTATCACCAAAACCATACATGCAGCCAGAGAAAAACGCTTTGAGTTGGCTTCTGTTCTGCACAAAACATATGCTCTCTCGGCAAAAATCAGACTATAAAGGTTAGCAAGCATCCTGGCTTTCTGCACAGCAATTTTCTCCCACTGATGTGCTTCATCAGCCAGGCTGTTAAAAACATTCACCCACCCAGTCTCTGCATCTCTCTACCTGCTCAAATCTCATGAGATCGATCATAAGCAAGATGGAGGACCACTACCCCAAAAAGTAAACGTTAAGCCTGTTTCATGGTTCAAATTTAACCTTTTGCAGCAAGAATCATCCACACTGGTTTGCAGTATCCCTATTATCAGTCCCCAGAGCACTGAAAGAGGATTAGAGAATGACGCGCAAGTTTGGCATAGATGTG
Organism: Vireo altiloquus; assembly: GCA_013396875.1. Taxonomy (NCBI): domain Eukaryota; kingdom Metazoa; phylum Chordata; class Aves; order Passeriformes; family Vireonidae; genus Vireo; species Vireo altiloquus. The sequence goes on along the minus strand of VZRF01010615.1, from coordinate 325,714 downwards.
AAATGAATTAGTGAACTGAAAGCACTTTTGGTTCTGTCTGTCTTTGAAAGCACACTCTATGCTAGCGTTCTTCTCTGGGACAAAAAAATCCCCGTGGAGCACAGAGCCTGGCCTGGCAGCATCACAGGCTCTTCACTACCCATGGGGGCCCTTGACTTCAGCAAGGACAGAAAATGCCACATCTTCCCTCCACTTACAACCATGCACTTTTGCCCCTTCCCCAGGGAGGCTGTGGAGACTTGTTGCTTTATGGTCAGATGTGTCCAGGATGCTTTTCCTCTCAAACCAGTGTTGAAGATTGCTATACTTCCATCTGTTTAGTTTGACCTCACCAGTGCCACAAAAACAGGCCCTCTTATGAAATATCCATATTTGATGAAAACCATGAGCACTTAGAGACTCAATTTATGAACACTAGTAAATGAAGGCACTCTTTTATGACTGCAGCATCCTCTATTCTATTCTATTCTATTCTATTCTATTCTATTCTATTCTATTCTATTCTATTCTATTCTATTCTTTATTCAACTACTATTCCTTGCATGGATATGTATGTGCTCCACAGGCTTCTACTTCAGGGCCTGAGAGTACATGCAGAGTAAGGTGCAAGCAAGAAATAAGCTATTCTGTAGCTACAGCATACTGGGATAATGAATCAAGATTAGGAAGCAAAAGACACCTTCTTAGGCAGCCCTTGCTTCAGATTTATGTAAACGTGACCAATTTCAAAGCTCGGCCAGGAAAGGAAAAACACACATATTTCAAAACACTGGCAACAACTAAAACTGTTTCCTTGTGAAGGCATGCATGCATCTTAGTAAACTTGTATGTCCTCATGAAAACGTCTGGCAGCATAAAACCAATTATTTCAGGTATGGTTTCACATTACACTTAATCCAATCTAAGTGTGAAGCTGCTGCCAAAGAAGGATTGTACCCTCCTTCTTCACTACAGTTACATCAGACAAAGCATAGCAAGTCATACTCACACTCCACTTCTGAGGAAGGAAGACTAGAAGTGATAAAAGTGCTCAGAAAGACACTGTGTGCGTATGATGGTGTCTATTTAAAATTTAGAGAGAACAGTGTCGCCAGCAGGACAAGGGCAATGACTGTCCCCCTGTATTCAGCAATGGTGAGGCCACACCTCAAATTCTTGTCCAGTTTTCGGCCCCTCACAAAAAAGGCATTGAGGTGGCCCAGCAAGTACAGAGAAGGGCAAGGGAGCTGATGAAAGGTCAGGAGCACAAACTCTGTGAGAAGCACATGAGAGAGCTGGGGGTGTTTAGCCTGGAGAAAATGAGGCTTAGGGGGAATCTCATTGCTCTCCACAACTGCCTGAAAGGAGGGTTGCCAGGTGGGGGTCGGTCTCTTCTCCCAGGTAACAAGTGACAGGACCAAAGGTAATGGCCTTGAGTTGCACCAGGGGATGTTTAGATTGGATATTAGGGAAAGTTTCTTCACAGACAGGATTGCACAGCATTGGAATAGTCTGCACAGAGCAGTGATTGAGTCACTGTCCCTGGGGGCATTAAAAAGATACATGGATGTGGCATTTAAGGACACAGGTGGACTTGGCAGTGCTGGGTTAATTGTTGGAGTTGATGATCTTAAAGGTCTTTTCCAACCTAGATGAATCCATGATTTTTCAAATGCGTAACACCACCAACATGGCTTTGCTCTTTGTTTTTTAATGCAAGGATTTCTGCGAGAATGACCTATTTAGCGTGCATTTGGCAACAACAGACAGATTGGCATGAGCAGCAGAAAGAACAAAAAAAATCCTGTTTCCGTCCTCAAAATAAATTGCTTGCTTTGTCCTCACTGAAAGGGTACACACTATGTAAGGCTTATAAATACGCAAACAGAAAAAATTCCCCAAGACGGAAAAGGATGAGGAAAGAACTCAACATAATCCCACATCTAAACGTCATGCGAACACCCAACACACAGCCAGAAATATCTAGACTATATAAAAATAAACAGTAAACCACCTTCTCTCAACAGAATGTTGTTTTCCTTCTACTGCTTTTGAGAGACTTTAAACACGTACCTGTGACACAAAGTTCAAAAAAAGCCTCAGCCTGAGGAAGTCTCACCTCCTTTGGGTATGCTTCTCTTCTACTGAACTGACTGTTTAGGTCTGAGAAAGTAAATTTCAGCCAGAGACTAAAACTCCACAACAAAAATATCCTGATTGCAAAAACTAAGACTATGCTACAAAACATTTCTCTCCCAACACAAAATATATTTTTTGAAGTTTTTCTTGAGTAGAATTTATTTTTAGTTGAATATCTTAAGCAAATTGCATTCTTTTCAATTAGAACACTTCAGTCTGTGTTAACTAAAAATACTTCAGAATGTCTTTTAAAATAGAATATCCTAGCACCATTCCTTTAGCTTGTAAAAAAGTTCACATTTAGGAAAAGAGTTAATACACAAAGGCAGTCTTTTCATTGCAAAGCAAAGCTCAGGCTAGTAGTACCAGTCTGTGTTAAATTTAGTAAACAATAATATTCTAGATAACAGTGCACATTGTGCTAGCCACAAATCAAGTATTAAACTATCAGTATGTGAGATTTATTTGTGCATTGGTACAAAAATCTGACTCTTTTCAGTTTATTACTCCATAACTCCTATCCTAAGCGAAAACAAAGCCTAAGTACTCTAAAACATACACAAAAACAAATATGCACAATCAGATTTGTAATATTTGCATTCATACTAACCTATTTATAGAAAATACTGGGTTTGAGAGGCTGTTCTCATGTGTAAACATCTCAACTGGGAAGATATTTGCAAAACAAACTATCTTCTATGAACATTCTCTAATCTCCAGCAATCTGCAGGTTTTCACAAAACTTCCTGCTTAGTATGCACTACAATACATCCTTGCTGTTTGGTCTCATTACCTTTCACTTACTCCTTGAGCTCCACTTTTTGCTTTTGTCTTTTCCTGCTTTTCTGTAGCCTGATGTTTCCTTTTTCTTGATAAACAGCACTAGAAGGAGTTAGGCTTCCAAACGCTATAGGAACGATAGCTGAAGTGGCTGCTTGAGCAGTACAGTTCTCTGACTAATTCCCATTTTCCTTCTCAGTGCAATGTGGTTTTCACTTAACAATTAAGGGAAGGCTCTGGCCTGGCTGGGTGCTCTACCTCACAGATTTTGTTCTGACCACTGTGTGCTAACATCATTACAACTTGCCCTCTGCTGGGTTATTTACCTCTGTACCTGGGTTATTTACTTCCTTGCTATTACACTTTGCTGGCATGGTGAAATACTTATCTCTGAGGTTTACTAGGCTCTGTACCCCTGATCTTGATGAGGTCTGAAGTGCACCATCTTTTGGTCTCATTGGAAGTGATAAACCAAGTATGTAAGTTGTGTAACTGCACCCTGCAACGTGGCACTCGGCCTGGCACATAGCATGTCTGTTCAGAAACATTCACTTGTGTGTGCAGCTTTGTTTAGCATGGTAAACTTACCCAAACGTGACAGGCTGCAGAAATATTCTGCCCTCATTTAAAAGTTTAAAAAAAAAAAAAAAAAAAAAAAGTTATTTAGGCTTTAATAGCCAGGTATCTAGTGGAAATCAGATGATTATCAAGTGTGTAATTTCCACCTCAAACAAAATCCACCATGTGACAGGCACTTCTAGGCAAGCTCAAGATGAGCATGCAAAACTTGTTGCTGGAGGTATCATTCTTCATGGGACAAGAAGGAAATCTTTATCACTATCACATGTGCCAGCAGGAAGCATGGCTGAACTACATTTTAATGTTTCAAGACTCAGAGTTAACGTCTAAGACATGCCCTCTCAATACTAAGCTTCCAGGAGACAACCAGTTCATGTGAACAGGGCTCCAAACTTCAAACCAACAAGTTGTCTACATCAATGATGCCAAAACTTATATGAAACATTTTCTTTTTTCCCTCAACTGTGAGGGTTAACATTTGGATAATCAAAAAAATGGGGTGGGAAAAAGATTCCCCTCAGAACATAAGATCTTTTTGGCTGTGCCTGGAGCACACCTGAGTGCATGTGTTGGCTCTGGTGGCACTAGGCAGTGTTTCTGTCTGTACTCACACACCTCTACCACCACTGTGTCCCAAGCTGTCAGGAAAATCAATGGCATCACACCAAGAGCAAGAAAGCAGGTGTGTGAAGGAGTCCTTTGAACCACATTTCCTCTTCTGCATGCCCCAAAGCTACTGGGATAGCATTTTCTGCCCATACCAGTTGTATGCCCATTTGATTTGCTACTGCCAGCAAGTCTGCAGTAGTGGGAACAAAGATTCTATCAGCATCTGTGCCCCCACACCTGCTTGTACCAGGAAGGGACTACAAGTTAAGAGACCTGACTGCTCTCATACATGCAAATATCGAGTGCAGATAACTGGTGCAAAGCATGGAGTTGCTCTCAGATATGGCTTCTTCAAAATAATTTGCAAGATAATATCATCCAAGACACAACCTAGATTTGTACTAACAGCTAAGAGTGTAATGCTTAATCCTGTCATATGATTAAAAGAATCTGGGCTACTTTTCAGTAAATTAAACATTCCAGAAAGGTTGAATGCAACAACTTTCAGAATCTGTTTTTACTAAGACCTTTATTCACTCAATTTTTTTTACCTTCTGTAGGCTAGTAAATCAAAATTTGGCCTAAATTAACAACATTATTTTAAACCACATTTAAATTTTCAAGTGATCCAATCAAAGCACAATATTAAGTCCATCTCTATTCAGTCCTTGATTGTTGAGCCTAACAGGCCACATTTCTGTAAAAAACACTTCTTGCTCTAAAACTTTAGCCACAATGAATGGATGCGCATTTTCCTTTGAGATTTTTTGTGTGTTTGTGTTTTTTTTTTAATGGGAAACAGTTGGCTTCTGAGAACCTCCTCTCCTGTTAACAACAGAAAGGTGCTTGGGAATGGCATTTAATGAACAGTAATTGAGCTAACCCATATGCTTCATGACTAGTTCAAAGTACAGCTTGACACAAACTTTTTTTGCTAAAAACTGCTCCAATTATCATTAATTCTGGAACCGCCTGTTTTCCCTGACAGTGCTCACTGATTATAAGAAGGTGCTTGCTGTCTCCAAACCCACCTCATGTCATGCAGTTTAGCAGTTTATAGTTTAACACATACCTACTAAGTGAAACAGTGTGTTGTTCAAACAACACACAAGACAGCGCTGGGCAAAGTGGGAGTCCTTAAAAGCTGCTGAGCACTGTTTACCACCCAGCACCACTTTAACTGTGGAGGAACTGGACAACTCCAGCCACCATAAACAAGCCTTGTACATACTCCACATAGACAAGCAGTCACAATGACACAGGTATGGAGAGCCTGCCTGCTAGACCGAGACCCATACTAGACAGTTTATAGAAGATGTTGCAGAAAAGTAGCACTGCATTCAGATTTCACCTGTGGATCCAGCAAGTTCAGGTGTTTCTGTGGTCCAGATAATCATGGAGGGCTAAATCACACTGGGTACTAAATGCCCTGTGTTTTTGCCCTGAAACATCCTTGGTGGTCAGGGAATTTTGACACTACCCTTATGTAGCAGTAGGATTTCCCAGTGTGAACTTGAGTGCCCTTCATAGATTTTGGGATACAGAGAAACAAAGAACAAGAAACAATCCAGAAAACCAAAAGCATAATTAGTCAAAGTTGCAGCCCTTCTCCAGGAGAATGGGTTTCCTCTCATCTTACAACAACTAGTTTTAACTGGACTTGATGCAAGAACAGTTCATGTTTATCACACACAATTTGCATCACTGCAGCACTGTAGGCAGGGTCACAACCTCTCATTGTGCTTAAACCAAAACAGAACTCTTGAGTTACCAAGGTGCAACTCTAGCACAACACAATTACAAAACCACACATCTACCTTCAAATACCTCAACAATGGCATGCTTCCAGATCAGACTCTAGCAGCTGGAGAAAGGCTCACTTAGATTTAAATGCATTCATGACCATCAAATACTCAAACCCTTCCACCCATCCCATGGGGCAGTGGCTGTGGCAAGTAGGGGAGGGTTTATCAGCTGCTGTCCAGAGAGAAGAAGCAGTGGAAGGTGACCAAAGGAGGACATGGCAGCTGAATGAAGCTCCCAAGAAACAGTTTTCTTACAGCCTTTGTCATCAGATCACACCATAGCAACTGTCCTACAAACTGTCCATAAATCCAGGACCAAAGCCTTATTCCTCTGTAAGTAAGTGTGGGATCTGGACAATTAAAAAGACAATGATTCTTTTATATCTATTTTCTTCAGGGCTGTACCACCTGAGATTGGACAAAAATTTTTCCTCTCCATACAGACGTGTGGTGAGCTTTACATGGCAATAGATGGCAGAAGAGATCCTTCTGAATACTGGAGACAGGTGGTGCCACCCTTCCTTTGTCCTGCAACAGTTCTTAAAAATTCCCATTTTGGAGCAGCTTCATTTCTAGTCTAAGAACATAAGCACTGGTACTTCACCCTTTAACTGCTCCAAGTTGTACTCCAGCTGTGTCTACACTGTACGATATTGCACATTGCATAAAGCCACCCAGGCTAAGCCTTCAAATTCATCAGTCCACATGGGAATGAATCTAACAACAATGCTGCAGACTGTGAGTCCTACAAAGTCCTGGTTATTGCTGACACCCTCAATACCACAGCCAACAGCATTCAGCTGGGCCAGCCCAGGTATGCTCAGGGAAGCTATACAATAGTGTACAGTAATGTAAAAACAGCCTCATTCGGAAGGAACAAGAAACAGGAATGTATTCCAGAAGCCCATTTTGGAGGGGGCTGTGTCCTGGATATATCTCTTCCCTTGCTGTTCTTTGGACTATGCATGCTGCAGGGATTGCTCCCTAGAGACAGTTTATGATATTTAAAAACCAGCCCCTTTGGGGCTGAGCTGTAGTGGGAGTCACCGCACTGGTGTGAAGCAGTACCAAGCACCAGCTGATGAGCTCTGATTTCAGCAGGACCATAAAAGTAACAACAACTTCTGACTCCTCCCCATGCTCCCACCTGTGTACGGCTTACTTCTGCTCCTGCACCCATGCTCTGGAGCCATTCCTCCTCTGCAGCATTCTTCATCTCAGGCTGCTACTTGGTTCTCTTCACCAGAGTGCTCTGCAAGCTGCTTACCAAGCACAGCTGAGCACAGCTACCTACAAAAAGCACTTGGCAAATGGAGACTAGGGTTTCTGGTTCCTACATCCAGAAGTGAGGACTGCCCCTCTATTCTAGCAGTGTGACCCAAGATTCCTGCTTTTCAGCTTGTGCCAAACCCACCATGCCATACCAGAAAGTTTTACAGGAAGAACATCACCAAGGAGTAACTTTAGGGCAGGTCTGCCATTTTATGCCGTGCTGCTCCACAGAGAAGAGCATCACCACATGTTAGAAAGTTAAAATGCAAAACCACAGCAGCAGAGAAAAGAATTAAGGAACTCATTTACATTTGCTTGGTTTTTAATAATCACTAGCAGATGTTTGAGTGTGTACTATGTCCGCAAACTTCTCTTCAAGAAGAAAACCACAAGAACAAAGTTATTTTTTCACATTAAACCCTGTCCCTTGTGCTGGAAGTAAACAAGGTTGAATTCCACGCTAACAGACACCTTCCCCACTGGAAGGAGGATGCTATTTCCAGTTCACTTGCACAGTCTCCACCCACTGGCAAGGAACCTGTCAAGGTCCTGCAGCCAGCACTTGCAAGAATGAAGCAACCCTCACAAGTCTTCTGATATTCAGGTAAAGGCAGTGTGGGAAAAGCCTAGGGGCACAAAATGGCCTCCCCTTCCACTTCACTGCTCTGCAACACCATGCTGCTGTCTGTGTGGAATTCCAGGCAACTTTGTTATCTATCACAGGCTTGGATTATTTTCAAAAGCATTTCTGACCCCTACAAAAAGAATTCCCACACTACGGAAGACAGTCGATAGAATGTTAAAACCAGCCCATTTTGAGAAAACTTGAGCACTGCCCTTATTTAATTACAGTGAAGTCAAAACTACTTCTAGCACAACACACTGTGCAGCTTCCAATTGTTCTACTGTTATTTTCAGTGTTCTCAGACATCTGAGGGACATCTGCAAAACCTGTTCACTTCCCAGTTCCCAAGCAGGAGGCATTAAACAAAACCAGCATAGTTCAGATGACAGAGCTTCTCACTTCCTTACTCATGTGATGCCTGGGCACTACCCAAACCCCTGGTCTCTGATCAGTTCAGAGCTGCACTTTGTTCCCTATGATACACCAAATAATACCAAACATATCAGCAGCTCCCTCCCTAGTAATTTGACCAGCTGCTAAAGCTCAAGAGGATGCAAGATCAAAGCCATGCGACTGAAGGAAAATTCTCTTTTCACTTTGAGCAGCCTCTTCTCTGCAATTGTGCTTTAAAAAAAAAATTGTTTTACAGACCATTTCATTCTTGTTTTCCAATCTCAGAGAAACACGGGTACCTAAACTCTAGCAATAGTTCACCTTCGCCCTAAAAGCAACTTGCACTAGCCAGAAAGCCACAGATTACTTCAGGCAGAAATGTCAGAAATAACAGTGTATGGATCATTTTAGCCATCATCTGAATGGCTGAGAAACTTCCTGTTCAATTAAGCCCTGCATTAATCCCTAGCATTTGAATAAAATTTTCCATCTACTGGTAGGAAGTGATAAAAGTTGCATGGTCAGTAGGTTGTGGGCATTTTAACCTCTTGCAGAGGTTGCAGCTTGCAATTTAACCACACCTGAAACGACGCATCAGCACTTCCCATGGGGACAGCCTTTAGAAGGCTCCTCTACCATCTGGCTATTACCAGGAACTTGACATTGCTCTTGTAAAAACTACAACGTTTAGACACACAGTGAGAAAAAAAAAAAAAGACACAAAACATCCTATATCTGCTACACAAACTTTATTCTGATAAGCAGCAAAGTGATCGCTTTTGCATAAAACACCCATCAGTCATATTCACTGTCTTGCCAAAAAGGATTATTAAACAGAAACATGCAAGTGAGCTATCAGGAGAATGGAAGAAAATAAAATAACAATCAGTATATTCCATTATGTTAATCCCATACTATTCTTACATAATTCTAAATTCCATTATGTTAAACCTATGCTATTCTTATATAACTCTGAAGATAAAATACAAATTTTAGCAGGTGCTGTCTCTACTTTTTGGGTTCTTTTCCTTCATCATTGTAATTTTTTGCACTGAGTTTCCCTTGGAAGCAAACCACGACCCTCTCCAGGCTTCCTCCCCAGGAGTCAAACAGCCCATTCTTGCAAGTCAATCAGGCAGACGCAGTCAATTGTCCCAGTAACTCTGTTCATGCCTTCTTTCAAGCCATGCCACATCCTGCTACCAGTCAAACTGGCCTGAAAAGGAAAGGGGCCATTCACCTCGAACCTCTTCTTTACATAGATGCTAAATCCTATGAGAAGGGGCTGGCTGGACTGCCAGAGCACGCTGTTTTTCTCTTTCTCCTGAATGCCAGAAAAAGTAGTTGGGAACTAATGATATGAATGGAAACTATGGTAACAATTCCTGTGCCACCACCATCTATAGCCTTCCCTGCAGACTCTCTTTCTTTACCTGCAGAAGTATTCAATACTCTCTTGCTTCTTGTCACATGTGTCACATTCCCCTGCCCCTGGAGACTCCAGTAAAAAGATATGGTGCATATCGAGCTCATTTCAGTACCAGGTAATCATAGTAAAAAAACCCACACAGACACACACTAATTGTGTGTACACACCACACATCTGTCCAGGAAGTGAAAAAATACAGTCCCTCTGAGAAGACTGTGTTCACAAAGAGTGAGATTTATCAGTGCTTCTTCCCTAACACCCTCCTTAGTTTTACTTTTAGGATACACAGCGGTACATGAGCAGCAGGACACCTGACATTTGATGAAACAACCCAGATAAACTAAGAGCCTGCTGACAGTGGAAGGAGAAAATTATGTTCCTTCTAGTTCTGCATCCCATTGTGCACTCTGACCAGGAAGTCCTGGGAAGGCACAGTCCAAGCTGGGGGAGGACAAAGGGAGTGGGGCCACACCTTTCTGGAGCAGCAACTGCTGCATTGCCTCACCTACGTCTTCCCACCCTAAATGCGTGGGTTTGGTTTGGTTTAAACTGATGTCAGAGAGGCTGCTGCAGAAAAAAGGTGTGGTGTATGTTCTTCCCTTCACCTCCAGCCACATGTTCCTGCTTATGCCAGCACGAGAGCTCCTGAGACCCTATAATCAGCTGACTGAGGAAGTCAGTCTAGCTGAAAATTAATTTATAGGTTGGTTTTTTTACTTATTTGGGTTGGGTTTCATAAGCACAGAAGTGCTGGTGCTGGCACAAAAGTGGTGGCAAGAACACACTAGAGGGAAGAACAGGACTGCCTTTTGCAGTAGCAGCTCTCATTAAGATCACACTAAGCTGAGAAACACATTAGTTACTGAACTGTAAAATTTTAACAGAAAACGTGCCTGGCAGCAATGCCAGTGTCCCCTTCCCTGTCAACCCTTTTGCAACAAGGAGCCTAGTTTCCACCAAGATAAGAAAGGAAGACAAATTTGGGTGGGCTTTTTTACTTGATAACCTTGGAGGCTTTTTTAAGAGTTCTTTTAAAGTAATGAAAAGGTCCAATTTCCATCACTTCTGCCCCCATGAGCAGATCATCCACTACTTTTCCCTGTATCATCACAAGCAAAGCCCTGATGCCTTAAATGACTACCTAGAAACAGAGACTAGACAGGAATAAAGAAAAAAAGTGGTATTTATTTGGAAGGCCTTCAGATGCACACTTTGGGCTCCAGAGGGTCCTGGACAACAGGTCACAAGTTCTTCACACTTTTATATCAACATAAATTCACCAACCAGAACCCAACCAATGATGTAATTTTCTCAATCTTGCCCCCTCTCCCCAAGATGATGGTTTACAGTTCTTGTTCTGGGTGTCCTTGGAAAGCAATTTACAGAGCTTTGTTATGTCTATCTTAGCATAGAGAACAGCATTTAACAAGCTACAGAAAACTTCAGAGTTACACTAGCAGTACAGGATTTGAAAAATATAAAAGTTAAAACCTAAGGCATCAGCCCCAGCTTACATTTAAAATAGAAAGGAGGGGGTGGCATTCCAGATGCTGTCTACACTGACAGTGACACTGCTCAGAAGTGCAAGGAGCACTTTCTAGATGCCCCATGGGCACAGTCCACTGGCTGGCACCGTGCTCCGCTGGAAGGTGTGGCTGCAAGGCCCTGCCACTGATCAGCCATGCCCAGCCTGAGAGGACACCTGACAGCAGGAGTGAAGGAATGGCCTCAAGAGCAGACCACTTGTAACTTCCAGGAACACACACTTGCAACAGGTCTAGGATCACATTCAGTAGACATCTCCATTAGTCAAAACAAGCTCTAATAATTCATTTCACAAGTCAAGAGGAGACCATCTTCAGCCATTTTAACCTGCTCTGTGTGACAGGCAGCAATGTGCCTCTGTCCTCTGTATTATGTTACAAACTCAACATGCCACTGAACACAGTTCCTGCTGTGTACGTACACACACACCAGTCTGCTCCACACCTCTCACATCTCCTCTCAAATGTGAACCATGACAACCAGCCTCAGACATGATAGCCCCAATGCTCACCTTGCTCCTCACTGGGCCTTTGTTTTAGCTGCAATCTGATCCTCCAACACGGATTGAATGCCTAATCTTAAACTTCTTTCCAGATCTGTGTTTTTCAGTCTCCTCGCAAGAGAGATGTTCCTGCCTATCGCTACAGCTGGCTGTGCCCATCTCTCAAACCCCTCTGTCACAGCCCATCAGCAGCATCTACTCAGCCCTGTCACCTGCAGCTCTAGCCCTGGGGGGACAGGAGGCCACTCACCAAGGAAATTTCACATCACTAAGCACAGTAAATCTGTCTGAAAATGCCCAAAACCCTGGGATGCTTCCCAGCACCTTCTCTCCTCCTCAACTGCACAAAGCCAATATTTGGTCACTGATTTACTGGCAGTCCTCAGGCGAATCACTTTTCTATCCCTTTTCCAGGCTGAAATTAGACATTGACTGAAAGAGGGCAAGCAGAAAGACTAAAATCCTATGAAAAACAGTATGTGCACACCTACGCCTGCTTGAATCAGAGGAGGGCCTGAGGTCAATTTGCCACATGGCTGTGCAAAAGGTCATGGCAAAAGTGCTCCCACACAGGAGCGGCAAGAAATTGGCAATTACTTCAGCTGGGACTGCCCGTAAACATTTGATGAATTTGACACCAGTTCACTTAGTTCTCAAAGGCTGAGCACCTGAAAGGCAATTGGTGAGAATGCCACGCAAAACTCCACCAAGAAAGAAAGAAGTGAAATTGGAAAGAACACTTGGACAGCTAGAGAAAGCAGGAAATAAGGCCAGGAGCAATAGAGAAAGTAAAATATTGTTAGGGAATGCAAAGAGCTGTCGGTATGTTCAGGAAAAGTGGAAGTCACCCAAAAATAAAATGGAAATCCTGTGAGGACCAGATGACTAAGGAGAGAATGGCAATCCAGCCACAACATGCCTGATTAGGAAACTGCAGAAATCTGACAAAACACACAATTCATTTCATATCCAACCAACCACTGGGCCACAGGTAAACAAATATGTGGAGGATTTCAGAAACCCCTCGAATATTTGCTTGGTTTAAAATTATATTAGATATGGGTTCAGTAGCTTGGGAACTGTTCAAAATAAGAAACAAATGCAACCACAACGGGTTGTATGAGTGACTGCCCCTAGCACTAAGGAAATCTTAATAGCTTGGAGGTGAGAATTAAGTCAACAAAGTCAACAAATAAAATAAATGCATCTTTTATCACACCATTACCAAGGGAAGACAATGCCAAAAGGCAGAACTAGAGATGCTTCTCCTGAGGCCTTGCTGACAACACAAGACTGCCCCAATTTAATTTTTGTTAAATCAGGTCAAATCCACGTGGACTGTTATGGGTTAAGAGTAGGTTAAACCAGTGCCTTGTTGACAGATAAATCAAAAAGACAGCCTGTCCATACAGCCTCTTGTGCCAGTTTAACTTCATTAATTTAAAAGCTGCATCTTAATTTATCTTAACATAAGCCGTCTAAAAATCTCAGCAAAGCACCATCACTAAGACTTGAATGATTTTGGATCAGTAAATCCAAAATCCCTTTTAAAGCTATACCAGATTCCTGCCCACCTACCCCACAACCTGCTGTTTTCTGTGGTGTTTTCCTACTACAGACACAGGCAGATTTTGGCTTTAGAAGAAATTTAAATTGGAATTCCATCTCCATATATTCAAATTCTATACTTTGGAAGGTTATGACTCCAACTTCACATTTTGAATCTATATGGGCAGTATTAAAACCACACCAAACACAGAAATCCTGGGTCTCATACAGGGTTCAAAATCTAAGTAAGAATTTTGCCAAACATGCTGGTCTATATTTTTGTTCATTCACCAGGACTCTCTCCCTACCCACGAGGGACTCCTCACAGCCAGGCAGCTTCAAAAGTGATCCTGCTCCTCCATGCATCACTGTTACATAAATCTGCAAGATCAGAAGATACACTAGAAATAACTGGGTCACTAACAGTATTTCTCTCTTCATAGCCATTGTGTGACCTTAAACAGCCTGACGTGACTGATGTGGTTAACAATGCTTTAAGCTAAATAAAATTAAACTATATAGGTATGTTTTACTTATTCAGTGTTTTACACATGCATATACATGCACGCACACACACACATATACATACGTATGTTATCTACAGTGAAAAGCCATAACTGGAGACAAACATCAGAAATATGAATAGCTGATTTTTAAATTACTATAATAAGCTTAGCAGAAGGTATTTCATAATTTAATGAGATAATAAACTGTCATAATTAACTGCATTTTACATACCTTTCCCCTTCCCCAAGGGGAAAGAAAAGCTTTAAAAGCAATCAAAAATCAAAACTAAACACTCCTCCAGATTTAGGAACCCATCCTACCAAAACTGGTGAGCCAAACACCATAATACCTACAAAACATGATTCTGAGGGAACTGAGAATTTCAGACCATTTCCATCATTAGCCCTTTATGGAAGGCTTTCTAAATCCAAAAGAAACCAGTGGAATGCCAACACCCTCAAAGTGCAGATGCAAAGCAAAGCAGCTGTTGTAGCTCACATATTTGCTCAGCACTGGAGTGTCAAATTAATGACTACTCAGTTTTACTTTAGAAGGATTTTCCTTCAGAAGGATTTAGCAGCCAATTATTACATGCAATCATTTCCCTGAAGAAAGGACGTTTTAGGGAGAAAGCCAGAAGTGGGGGGCGGGGGAAGGAAAGAGGGATAGTGAGCTTTATCATCTTCTACAAGCCAAAACCAGCAGAGATGATCTCTGGTGTGAAACCCCACCTAAGTGCCCATGAGGCTCTCAAGCAACAAGTCAGGGCAGCTCTTCCTCTACATCCCTCTCTCAGCAGATAACAGGGAATTCTCTAAAAGTATTTCTTGGCAAGGTTTTAATGTTCTGCATTCCACTCAACAGAGGAAAATCATGCTCACGGCACTGTCTTTGGAACAAGTACAGCTGACCCTGAACATAAACCTCGCCAATCTAGACAGATGCCATGAAAGGTGAGATATGTCAAAAGTTAGGGTTTATCATTTTTTAATGAATCATTTGAATTCTACTACAGAACAAGGTGGTACTCTCCTCTTCCTTGACTTACATACTTCTAGACAAGAAACACAAATAAAAACTATGGCACCTCAATTTACAGAATCTCAGAAACAACTCCTGGGGGGAAAAAAAAAAATAAAAACCTATCAGTCTACAAATATTTTAAAAGTAGCATTATAAATAGGAAAATTTAATTAATCTGCTTCGTAATACAGCAGGGTTACAGCAGCTACATATGCTGAACCCAAGTTTCCTCATGCTAAGAGCAACTTGATGCAGAAGCTGTGGTACTCAAATGAATTTGCCCATGAAGCAGAGGATGTTCACAACCTGCAGAAATGTGTCATTTCTGTGTCGAGTGGTGGGATGCAGCAGAGAGAAGGAATTCTTCAGAAGGAGCAGTAAAGAGTCTACAGCATGTGAAATGCTATTCCAGAGCAGTACTGATGGATGGTAACTGTTAACGATGGGGACTTTAGAAGGCTAAAGTAATCAGCTGTCCAAAAGAAATACCTATGGCTTTTCATACTGTCTCCAAGAAAAGAGCAGCTTTCCCTTATTCTTATTTATATTATTTATTATATTTATCTTGTTTATATTTCCTCTTGTATAAGAAATATAAATCTGCAAGAAAAAAATAAAGCCTGAGGGGGAAAACGAAACAAATCAAACCCCTTCAAAACCTGAAAGTCTCACAGTGTGAATTCCAGCAATTCTGCCTAACACATGGCACTGGGGGGCTCTGAGATGCCACCACTCAAGGGCTGGTTGCTGCAGATGTCAGTAAGCAGTTTGTTTTCATCAATAACACAAGATGCCTGTAGCATCACCAGTTTTCCTATGTTCATTGTTTATTAGAAAACACAACTGTCTTATTTGTTATTAGCTGGGATTTCTCAAGGTTCCCTGCCTTTATTTTTCTCTGCCTAGTATAAATGAGCACATTTGCCAATAATACAAATAATACAGTCTAAGGAGAAAATGAAGCTCACGCTGTGGGATGTTCATTGTGTGAGGCCAGAAAATTTAAAGCAGTGATAAATGCATTAAGTTCCATTTCACATATCATTAAGTAATGCTGAATTCTATCCTGAAAACACCCAGCTGGACAATGTAGCCCTCCTAACAGAGGAGTGATCCCTCAGCAGACATGGCAAAGCACTGTGCTGCATTATATAACAATATTTTCCAGAGGAATGAGCAGAGCACTTTCTGTGATGCACAGGGAGCATACAAGCTGTCACTGTGCACTCAGCAGCCTCTTCTACAGGGACAGTGCAGCAGAACCAAGTCGCTTGTACTTGTACTAAAAGGAAGAATAAATGACGTTCAAATAACATCCATGCTTTGAAATGCAGGTAGTGCTCAGCATCACTGCGTTGCCTAATTAAAATCCACAGGAACTCAAAGCAACACCCATCCAGAGGTAAGGGACTCTCACAAAGGCACCTCAGACATCCCTTCTGCCTTCCTGTGGAGCTGATGGAGCACTGCTCTGCGCTGCGACAGCCGCTTCCTGCACCAGCTGAGCACCATGACTTACATGTGCTGACATTCATACAGAGGGAGTGGAGGGCAAAAAGAAAAGAAACACAAAACCCATCTAATCTCATATCTCATCCCACTTAAGAACTTTAAAGGGCTTGTCAGCTGATGAGGTGTGCTGCTGGCATTGAGTATTGCCAGTGCTCAGACCTTCTTGCTCTGTGTTTCATCCACCCCAGTAATGTAGCTCAAAATCTTCATAAATCCTCCCTGTTATATTCTATCTGGAAAATAACCACTGTGACACAATGCTTTGGAGCTTTTCATTTCTACACTCATTAAAATAATTAAGGAACTGAGACTGACATTAGGGTTTTTTTGTGGGGTTTTCCATGTCCTCGTTAAGAGGTTCCATGGCTGACATGACTCAGAAATTTACAGTTCATTATACAGAACCACTGAAATTAGTATTCCGTTCATGGGCTTAATAGGTATTTAAGCAATGTAAGAGACAGGTTTTGTTTTGTTCTTTTTTAATTGATAGAATAAACTGTATTCAAATGCTCAGAAAGTCTCATTTGTCTGAGAAGCAGAGAGAGATGAATGAGCCAAGCACAAACAGTCCTAGGGCCCTTTGTTGCCAATAAGTGGGTTTCCTCCTCCATCTCCAAGCCCTTCATAATTAAAGATAGCAGCTCACCTAATGCTCAGGAAATGCCGTAAACATTTGTTTTCATTAAGGCTCATACCGGGGAACCATGCAGATTCTGTTGCGTAAAACCTAGCAGAAAAACACTTCAGTAGAAAAGGTTGGGATGGTCCAAAGAAACAGCAGAGTAAGGAACAAACAAGGAAGAAAACAAAGCAGAAAAGTCAACAACTAATTCATGCATCCTGGACTGACTAATGATCACTAAAAACGTACAGTGAGGAGCACAAACAGAAAATGGATTTCTGTTTTAAGGACTGAAATGTTCAGTGCTTTTCATACAAAAACCAGCAAATAGAAGAGGTTACCTCAGGAGAGCGAAATATTCTTCACACTATGTTAAAAAAAATGAACCTGAGTGAGAAAAGCAAAGAGGGATTTTGCTACCCTTATTAGTCACTGGGGTGGGAGGGGTGTGGGGCATCCAGGAAGGCAAGAGAAGACGTTCTTCTTTCTATATTTTATCTGGAATCATGAATAACACTGCCCTACATCTTCAACACCTTCTTAATCTACTCCCTCGAAGCATGTTGCTAGAATGCTCCCCCATAATTACACCCTCCCCTCTCCCCCCAAGAAAGATGTCTAACTCAACAGCATATTCTATTTGAAATAGGAAAAATATATTCCTGAATGTGCGTGTGTCCTCCAGCCTCCACTTAAAGGAGTTTTTGTCAGTTTGCTTTTTAAGCTGGGAATGTCAAGCTCTAAAAGACATGTCCCCTGAGCAGTGAGAAGTCTTGGGGAAAACGAACACCCAGAGGAAAAGATTGGTCAGAACAAGCGCATAGTATCAGGGTCTGGAAATCTGCCCAGATACTGAAATACTGTTGCCTGTCCTCATGTCAAACACTACTTCAGACCAAAGGGCCTTTAAAAATCGTTACATGAAGATATGGTATGTGAAGATTACATTCACACTTCCTTTTAGAAGACAGAGTAACAAAAAGTTGTAACAAATTCCCTTTCAACTCGCCTTTTTCATGTTAAAAACTAGAAATAACGATGTGACAGAGCTGCATTTCGAACATCAGAGCTGTGTCTCAGGAAAAGAATCTTCATCTACTGGAGCTGAGAAGAAACAAGAAACAGCAACAGGCCCAGACCCTGCCTTTCGCACTCATCCCTGCCCAGAGACTTCCTCCCTCTGTATCAAGAAGACCAAGTACTTAAGCAGTGACCTATGAGTGTTTTGTTGAAACTGAGAAATTAGCATACAGCTGCATCCCCAGGCTGGCAGAGGGCTTTGAATGGCACGTAAAAACCTGACAGAGAAGCAAATCAATCTGAAGCCTTGAACTGGAGACAGCAGGTAACACCATGGAATCACACACACACACCCACACACCCCCCAAAACAGCTACAGCAGTTAAGTTTCCTGAAAAAGCAGTTTCAAAGTAAGGGACTGGAAACCAGTGCTCAAGAAGATGCAAGTAAGAAGCTGAAAATAATGACAGTGATTTGGAGTAAAGTTCCATACTGAGAAGCTTCTATGACTTGAAATAAGAGGAACACAGCATGGCTTGGGATACAATGGGGTACTTTTGATATAAAATATTGAGATATTTTCAGTGAATTACCCCATAACACTGGGAAAAAAGTGTAAAGGAGAGATTATTCATTTTTACTATGAATGGCATATACTCTCTGTAGGCACACTGAATTAGCAACCCTGCACAGCTACAGCTTTGGGGCAAACGATGCGATGAAGGACGTCCAGTGCAAACTCTGCGCAAAAGGCTTTAAACACACAGTCCTGTGAGTGAAGAGGATGCCCTTCTCTGCCACTAAAATAATCCAGCACCCAAGTGTGAAGCCCAGGTCGGCAGCCATCCAGTCAATGAACCATTTCTTACTTCACACTGACCACCTTGAGCAGAGGCAGCAAGCTGATGCAAGCCAGGTAAGAGCCTGGAGAGATACACAGCAGAGGGTACGTGGATGGCTCATTCTGTGGTGTAAAACTCCAGCAGGCATCCACAGAGTAGGATAAGGAAAATAAAAATTGAAAAGGAAAATAAAATTAAGACTCATTGAAAGGCTACTCCAAATGCAGTCAAAACCAGGGGCACTTAATTTACAGCATTCTTCAGCCTGCAGACATCTTAGGAAAACGTCCAATCCATTGAAATCAATAATAAATAAGCACTTTCAGTGGATGCAGGAATTAACTCTTGTTATTTAAAAATGGATTTGAATCCAGTTGTGCTGATAAAGCACTCTCAAAATCCTCCTCCAGGGAGAGAATTTATTTTTTGTTTATTTATGAATATCTATGTTAATTTAATATCAGAAAAAGGAAGAGCAATAACTAGAGCCAAAAATAGATACATATACAAAACGGATATAAATAATATAACTTACTTATACTTTGCCCTTGAAAACAATAAACAACTATTATTCCAATCTTTAACTGCTTAAAACTCTGCCAATTAAACTTGAAGATGGAAGAGACATAGAGCGATTAAATGCTGTGCAAGGCTAGCCAGTATGGCAAGAATTTGAACACAAGGTCACCTGGTACCTAGGCCACTTAGAGATACTGTGGGTTGTACTGACCAAAGAAGAACAAATGTTTGAATTTATGTTTTAGTATGGTCCTGCAACCAAAAGCTTCAAGGAAAACCAAACTTTTTTCATATGGGGTCTTTTTTCTGAATTACTTCAATTGATTCATCTGATACGAAGTGTGTGACCTTTACCCAAATGCTATCTCCCCTCTTTTTCCATTTCTCATCTGATTCACCTTTAAAGTTTATTTTGCAGTCCATCTGGAAACTGGAAGCAATTAAATACTCGTAATCTGGGAAGGCATATAGCACATGTATCAAAAGTGAATTTAACCGCAGGATTTATATGCAACAGAAATGAAATGAAATGGGTAAAAATCAAACCTTGATTGGATGGTAACATTTGTCTAGGTATTACTTAATACTTTAAATATAATTTTCAGGTAATGAGAGGATTTCATAGGCCTAGAGACATAAAAGTGAGGGTCCCACAAATTGTACCACACCATGTTGTCTTCTTGTTCTGTTACAAATCAGCCAGGAAGGATGAACTAACTTTCAAGGAAAATCAACAGTGGTCAATTTTTCTAACACCAAGATACTGCAATTAGAGGACCAGCTTGATTTCAGGCTTCTGACCTAAGAATCAGAGAGGCTGAAAGATTTCACATTCTCTGTTAGAAAACGTCATGATTTTCAATGTGCAGGTGTAAAGAAGATGTCACTAAAAATAGAAGTAATCAAGAAAGTCCCAGCTGCTTACTTTAAAAGCAAACTAGACATATGCAAAAGAAAAACGAGACTACCTTCTAAAAAAAGAGTTGATTAAAATTTTAGAGTAATTTATTTTAAAATGCACATTTTACTGGACAACTTGCAGAACAAATTGTCAGGGGGCCAGGAATAATCTAAAGCATAATAAAAGAGCACAGGAGACACAAAGTAAAGGGTTTCAGAGTCTCTCCCTTGCCTCATGACGAATAGGAATGACCAAAGGAGACGGCATTGTTCGCTTGCTTAGAATAAAACTGAGAGCAATGTTATCCTGGAGGGCTGACTTGATCAGGACACCCAGCCACCCCCCAGAGGGACTGATGTTGCTCTTGTTCATCTTTTTCCCCAAAGCCACCTCTGCTGTTCTCCCTGTGGTGCCCAGGAGATCTGTCCAATACCAGTTCCACTAACTCAGCAGAAAACCACCTACCTTTGTTTTGGCCAGGTGAGAAACCATGCCAGACCCAACACAAATGGGGTCAGGGGAAGGACATGCCTCTTTATCATGTATCACTCAGCCGCCTAGTGGGCTTTTAGGCTGCAATTTCAACCCAACACTCTCAATGGGAGGCAAAGAGATTTGCATTATCTGACCAACAGCCCAAGATAGGGTATTTATGCAGTTGTAAAACAGAGGGTCTTCTCAGCAGGCTCCCGACTCTGCAAAGCCACAGATGACAGTGCACAGTGCTTAGAAGGCCAAAGGAAAACAGTGTAACATTGTAATGATCACCTAGAGCAAGATGTCTCTGAAGAAAGAGGGGAAAAACCTCTGAAGATGCAGCTACCATAAGAAGCACATCCATCAGAAGAGCAGTGCAGCTACACTGGCTTTTCACGTGGGATGTCTGCTCAACCAGGTTGAACTTCTTGGTTGGAGAGCACATTTCAAATCTAAGTCATTCAGCAAAGCAATGATATGAAACCACGGTCACCAAGTGAAACAATGCTTCCCCAAGCCAAGGGGTTTAAAAATACAACAGCACACATGTAAAGGAAAATATCTGTTGCAGAATAGCTGACTACCCAAACATCCGTGTTTCTCTGTTAAGATGGAATATATAGCTGTATGTAAAGAGCTATCAAAATTATGATGAGGTGCAAAGAAAAGTCTCTCAGACTTAAAAGGCTAACGATGTGTTGTCTCAAGTTTTCATTTCTCCACCCGAGAAATTTTAACTTGCACCAGAATATGTTTATATTAAATTCCAAAAGCTGCCATTTAAAATAAATAAATTCTAAAAGCTGTCCTTGACACTCAGCATACATACGCACACATGTTCCCAGTTAATTCATTTTACAGAATTATGACTTCAATGAACAGCTCTTCAACTGTGAAGAAAGATCAAATCAGATAATAGCTCCAGGAGTGACCCTTTTAACTAGGGATCTCCTCACTCTCTACTCATATCCCAAATTTTTCATCCATATAAACAAATACCTACAGGATTTCATGAAAGTGAAAGCATTACAGGCAAATGACATGTTGCAACAGAAGAGATATTAGGAATAAAGTCTGTACAAAGTCTACTTGCTTTATTGAAAAGATAAATAACAGCTGCAAGAGCTCCAGGAAAGGAGAAGGGCAAGGGAGGAGAAGAGGAAGAATGGACAGATATCTTCATAGTAACTACAACTATGAAACTCAGGGGAGAACTTGTCTGAAAGCTGAAAGAAGGATGCTACCAGAGAAAATAGACTATAATATTACTGGAAAAAACCCAGAAACTTCCAAACAATTTTCCACATGGTCAAGGGTCCCTTAAGCTTTAGTTTCTTTAATCAGAGCCAAAAACAAATACCAAGAGAGAAAAGCAAAGAAAAAAAGCATAAAACCAAAACATGATGATGACATGGCCTTTACTGTACAAATTATTTAACAATAAACATACTGCTAAAAAATAAAATATACAAATGTTCAGGTTAAGAAGAAAAAACCATTTAGTTTCCCTCTTAAAAAAAAAAACAAACCAGTGCTACTGGACACAACAATGGAAGGAGAGAAAGGAAAAGCACTACACTAGCACAAGCTAGGTGATATATGTAAAATTCCTGTGATTTTTCTATCTATACAACAGAGCTGAGAATATTCTGGAGGAGATATTTACAATATGGAGACTTACACTTTTCAAATTCAGTTCAGACTTAGAAAACTCCTACAGTCCCAAACTGAGATGTTGGTGACACGGACTGACCTATTTGTGAGCAGTAACTACACAACTCCAAGCCTCTGTCATCCATCTGGGAGTCTCAAGACCCACACCCTTACCTGGAATCTTAATCTGACCCATAATACCCACACTGCTGTCATTTTTGGTGAATCAGCAGTAGTCCACATTCACGCTGTCATTTGCAAGGAACATGCTGAGAATATGTTCCTATCACTCACACACTGTCCATATCAGCCACAGGAATAAATACAGAAGAGGGTTTTCTATAGGTCAGTGTATGCCAAACCAGCATACAGTATGAATACAATCTTCAAATACTTATAAAGATTAAAAAATCCCCAACCAAACCAACAAACCCAAAAGCCCAACCAAAACAACAACAAAACAAAACAATCCACCACCAGTACTCTTAAAACTCAATATATTAGGACACACTTCCACTTTAAAATATCGAAATGGTGCTCTCCTTTTTAGTATAATTATCTCTGTGTGCACAGCACACAGGACAACACCAGATGTAGCAAAAAGTTAGCCCAAACATCAGGCTAGAGTCTTATACAGACAATAGCTTATGTGCATGAAAAAAAATTCTTCCACACTGGCAAACAGGTTTGCTTGAAAAAAGCGTCTTTTTCAGCTTCTTCCTACATCAGTTCAGAGCAACCTCTCCCTGGTATTAAAGAAATCAACATCTGGCCTGTCATACATGGGTGAGACATAAATTATGTGAATCACAGTTAGGGATGGGTTATCAGGCAGCTGAAGGAGTGTTTGCCATACACAGAATGACAGAAACAACTGCACCTATCCCGTCTGGTTTGGAAGCTTCCCTGATCCCTCAGTGAATGAGTCCAAACTCAAGGTCATAAAGATCTTTCCCTGTGACTCTGACTTCTGAAAAGAGAGTGGCAGGTGAGAACAAGCAAGTTTGAATTGGACATGGCGTAATACTTCTCAGCTTGCTATAAATCATACCTTCGTAATAATTAAATCACTACTCAAACAAGTTGTTTACATAGCTGCCTACACACAAGGTTCAAGTGTTCCCAGATTACTGTACCTTGTTCTATCTTTGCATGTCGGATAGAAGAATTCATGTCACAACTTCTGTTTGTTCCTTATGAAAATACTGAAAGAACATTAATCACCCGATTTCTTCCTTTTCAAACTACATACAATGATCTTCTTGACTTGCATTATAAAGCAGGTAATCTGTCTTTTTACTATTTCTCTACATATCCACTGCAATGGACTATTATTGCTTTGTTTATAAGGCTTGTTATTTAAATATAAATGTGCAGCACTAAAAATATATTCCAATCATATGAGCATTTCCAGAAGGGGGGGAGGGATGGGGTTTTAAGAAAAACTATTATACATAAATCTTATTGCCATTTTGGTTTTATTGTGGATTAATGTAGTTCTTCATAAGCAAACAACTAGTGCAGATTTGCACTGCCTATTGAAATTAGAAAAAAATAACAGAAGCACCTGGTTGATAAGTGGGTTTACATTGTGTTGTAGCAGGCAACAGCTGAACACAAATACATTATATAGTGTTCCAATTAGTGAAAAGACTATTCACTAAAAAGGTCCTGGAAAAACACTTTGATATTACAAGCAGTCTCCTGCTTTCACACCCGAGTCATAGTATATTGCTCTCTCCATCACCTACAATACCAAGCAGAAATCCCTCACAAACTTACAAACGTGGGAACAGGATTGACCTTATTTTACATCTTGCATGAAAGGTGCTAAGTCTAGTGCTAAAGAGACTGTTCATTATTAACTATAAAAACAATTTGACAAAAAGAAGAAAAAAAAGAAGGAATAAAAACCACCCCATCCCGAAGTCCTCTCAACCTTTTGACAGCTCTACTGCAAGAAAGTCCTTTGCAAATCAGGTTGAAAAGGATATATCACTAAAAGAAACCACTTAAGTTAGCAGCTTGCCTAATATGCAAAAGCTTGCCTACCCTTGACTGGCTTCTTTTTGTGCTGAGGGTGCAAAACAGCTCTGCCAGCCTAGCAGCTGTGCAGGCAGTAGCCAAGGGAGATCAGCATGCTTGTCTCCCCCTCCTTGGACACATACTCCCCACCTTTTCATCTGACAAACCTTAGCCCTCATGTTGCTCCACAATGAGCCAGTTCAGGGAGTTAAACTGGCATCTAAAAAGAAAAGGTAAAAAAGACAAACAGGAAAAAGGAGCAGGCAGCAGGGAGCCAGCACAAGGCAAGGAGCAGGAGGACATCCCATGGGTTGGCCTTGCTGTAGTGCACAATCACACTTCTGACTGTCACATGCTTGAGACCGTTAGCAGAAAGCTGCTGTATTAATTAAAGGCCTCAGAAGGTTCCTAATAAGCAATTTCTGGCCAATCTAGCTGTGGCAGCTTAAAATGCTACTGCTCCCCAGTGGGTTGCTCCTTTCTCCTGCAGCCAACAACCTTCCCTGCAGCAGAACTGGACAAAGTGTCTTCTCCCAGGAGCTCTGCACACCCTTTGACTAGTGGGCAATGTCCATCCACTCTGTTGGTACTGCAAGAGGGGAAATTTCTCCAACCCTAATTTTTTCCTAAACTAAACTAATGTCCTTTTTCCCCTTAACAGAAAGAATATTCTACCATTAAATTTAAAAAAATCCCCAACTTAAAGCTTAACACTTATCAAAATCAGTCAACCTCCTCCCACTTCTCACAGCCCTCTATTAACACAACTTTACAATAAAAGATAAATGCATTTACGCATTTGTGCATTTGGCAATTCCCTGTGTGAATTTCTGGGAAGGGAGCCATGTAAATGAGTAGCCACCTGATTAGTAACACAAAGCAAGCAATAGCCTATTATCACCAAAGATCACCATACTGTCATATCAAGTCTGCTCTGCATATCTCTTTCTGGGTAAGGTGGGGAACTTGTTGCTCGAAAACATACAGCTGTCTCTGCACACTGTTACTAATTGCCAGTGGTTGCAGTCTTCAGAGCTGCCCATAAAAATGTATGAGCATCCAGCACACAGACCAAACACCTTTGGCCAGTTACCTATTGATCTTCTCCAGTTGAGAATCATAGCTGGAAACTGGAGATTCACAACAAAAACATGCAGCTACATGGAAGCTACACTTCTTCAGCAATAACCTGTTGTTCATAGGTTTTGAAAAATGTACGATCTTTACATGGTGAAGACCACCCGATCTGATAGTTTATCAAGCCCATACACCAAGTTTTGTTCATCCCTACCCAAATCACTGAACAATAAACAAGCAACTTCTCTCATTTACATGGCAACTAGACAGCAACCCACTGCACAAGAGATCCAGTGTAATACTTGAATGCTTGGCTTTTGCCACAAGTTAGAATAATGATGGCACTTTTCACCTTTACTGGCTGAAAATAGTATTTACTGCTTAGGATTACCTCACTGCTTCCCCTCAGACCTGGCCACTAGTAATACACACAGCTCAAATCAAAGCGAGTGTTTTCCATTCTTTTGAGGGTAAACTCAAACAAATTTAAGTATTTTGAAGTACTTATCTTGCCACTACCACCACTGCCAATCCTCCCCAAACTCCATTTACTCTGTAAGAAGGGTTTACAGTTGTGGACTTATCTGGAGGCTGTGAAGGGGCAAAGCTGTACATGTACTCCTCTTCCTCTTTACCACCTCCATCAGCTGAAATCTACAGCACTATAAAAGGCAGGCTGCACACTTTTAGAACTGTTCCAGAATATTGTTGCAGTATAAAATTATACATATAAAAAGAAACTGAGATGGGAATTTTTGCATCAGATGCAAACCTGGTTGTGTAAGAAGCTTCCTCCAGTCCGTAAAGAACAAAGGTGTTAATTACTTTCTATACACTGACTAGCTGGAACCATTTGAAGCCTAACAGTGTCAGGCCATTGCATTCAAAAATCCTGCTCCATGAAACTAAGTATCTAAACGAGTTTCCTAACAAAATCTGCAGTATTATATTAAATCTGCACACTTTCACCATAACAGCCATTCTTTCCTTCCACCACAACACTCTTTATCGCTCTTCAATCAAGCTATGTTTCGAGAAAAGGGGGTAGAACTGGAAAATAAACAGATGTGATAAAACTTAAGCTGTGCTTGGCTGTACTGTTGTGTTACTCTGTTTGGCATATATATGTGAAATAAGGAATACTTGTCAGCAATCTCTTCACTGGTCCACAGCCAGGCTGGTAGGGATTTACCACCTCAAGAGACGCCTGCCAGTACCTACCTGACACAGCGTGGTGGTTCAGCAAGCCATGCACTGTCCCAGGATGTGTCCTTCAATGGATGGTGCAGCCTCCCAAGCCACCAGCAGGCACACAGCCACCCTCATGCAGACAGAGGCATGGGAACACACTTAGGCCATGACAGAGTTCAGCACCCATTAAGATAAAGAGACGGGAAGGGGGTCTTGTATGGAAAATCTGCAAGATGTATTTCGCAGGGGATCTGGATACAAAAAGCCACTAAACAAACAAAGGCCCAGGGGAGGGTTTGGGTACACAGTCTAATGGGAATATGAGGGGGGAGTGGCTGAAAGGAGATACCTGAGAACATGGGAGTGTTCTAGAGCAAGGTATGTGCAGGGGTTACAAAGCATTATGGAGAGAAGTCTTCTCCTCACTATAACCTGGGGCAGGGGAGGTCACTTTTAGTCTCTCTCGTGGCCGCAGCTCCAGGCTGGGTCACCACAACACCCACCTATCTACAGCTAAGTCCAGTAACTCACTGGGAGCATCCACTACCCAGTTTCAACCTAAGGGAGAGCTACACCAGGGATGCTTGGCTTTGCCCCTTCACGGCCTCCAGTGAGAGCACAAGGCAATGTTAACTGCTAGCAAATTCACTCTTCACTCAGTTTGCTACAAGAACTTACACTTGCTGTTCATCCAGGCTCTTGTGCAAATTGTCTATGAAACCGAAGGAGTTTGAATCAACTATAAATGCCAGCTAAAACCACACACATGCTGCACACATGCATGAATACCTATCCCCTTCATATAAGTTACCTGCTCTAGGCAGGGAGAGGAAATGCTGCCAGATTAGTTCTTGGACTGATGGACAGGGGGCCAGAAGGCTGCCAGACACAGCAGCTGGGAAGAGGTGGGAAGAAGAAACTGGGAAAAGATTGCCTCCACAGTGCCAACCTGCCACTGAAGAATTGAAAGGTCCAACCAGAGTCTTAAACTACTAAAGAAACTGGAGTCCTTTACAACAGATTTCCTTCTTTACTGAGCTTATTTGCTTAGCACTTTGTTTCCATCATGAGTTTGAAATACAGGTGACCTATTCCTCCAGAAGACTCCAGGTTCAAGCTTCCAAAAGACCATTCCTGCCATACACCGAAAAAACAAACAAACTCCAACAAAAACCCACAAAAAAAGAAATGAAGAAATAAATAGTAACTTACATATAATGGTTCAGACTACATTGCTAAAGCTACAGTCTTTAAAGGTGTATTTTATTACAAGAATGTCATTAGTTACATACACAGTTGAACAGACAACTGAAAAGTTTGATTTTAATAAACCCTGGGGGAAGACAAGGAGGATATAACTTCTCAAAACTTGGTAAGCTGAGGCAGTCAACCCACAGATTCCATTTCAGTCCCATTTGCCCCCTCATCATCTTCCTGCATGTTCTTTGTTTACGCAGTATTACTGATACAACTCTTTCTGGGATTGCAAGATGACCTGGATTGAAGAAACATTGCATATTCAGCTAAACAAAAGAAAAAGCCTAAAAGAAAACAAGAAGATGACATAAGAACACTCAACGTGTTCCAGTACAGCTTAAGAGAAGAAGCCCAGAAAAGGTCTGTCTGCAAAGAGGAAGCTCAGGGAGGAAAAAAACATAGGTAAAAGTCTCTGTTGGGTGTAAATGGAAACAAAACAAGAACAGTCTCCTTCACAGCAACTGAAGTAACAACTGTAATATTATTTCAACGGTTCATGATGCTTGAAGAAGTAGTGAAATGATGCTTAATCTTCCATGAAAGCCAGAAAAAGTTTTCATCTTGGGTCTGTGTTGAGGCTGGGGTTTTTTTTGTTGTTGTTTTTAACCTAAAAAGTACCAAAGGCACTGAGTTCCCTCTTATTATGCCTGAACCACCTAGCTGCCTCTCAAGGGTCTTAATTCCCTCAGCCCAAACCTACCAAATACTCTTCCAAAAATTTTTCACCCAGAGCACTCAAGTGCAGTTTCTGCAGACTGGTGATGTAGAAATCCTACTCATTCCTGAAGCTGGACTGTGCAGGGCACCAGAAGTAGGTACAGAGTAAAGGACAAGCCCTCTTGCCCCTTGCCAGCCCCAGGAGAGGGAGGGGATGTCCCCCCTGGTTGCACTGGCAGTTGCTCCTACAACCATACTCTAAACAAGAGATGAAAGTTTCCCACAGGCTAACAATGAAGAAACCTAGCAAAAAGCATCAATTCATCTTCTTTGTGCTATTATTTTTAATCTTAACCAGCTTCTTGAAGCTACTCATGGTGTGACCCTGCAAGCCACTATGCCAGCACAGCAGAGGAATGAGGGGACAAACCAAGTGCAGAGGGAAGCAGAAATTCCTAAAGATAATATGCAAGCAACAGGTTGGCTGTGAAATAATGACCACAGTGTCCCAGGATCACATCAACAGTAGGTGTCACCTAAATCGCACAGCAGAAATAATTTTCAATCCTCCACTGTATCTCATAAAGCCCAAAATGAGCACACAAAAATATCTTTGCCCTGACCAGCAGGACACAATAAGCCTTGCAAAACTTCTACCAGTATAGAAGATAACACAAATTTTACTCTGATATGCCTGATGAGCTAAGTGGGCATATTAGTTAGAGTTTGTTGCTTGGGTGCACAAAAAAAAATGTGGGGACCAGGGATAGGAAACAGTGGAACAAGAACAGGAGTGTGTCCAGGAAAGCACCAGTCTCGTCACCCCATCAGGCTTCTCAGTGGAATTATAAGGTTATACAGTAAACAGGAATACTTATTTTCTTTGAAAGAAAACTGTTGTTGTTATTATTATTATTAATATTATCATTATTATATTGTTTGTTTTGGCTTGGAACTAGGATGCAAGAAGTGTGGATGAGAAAAGGTTGAGGAAGAATTTCTGATTCTCTTTTAAGCAGCATTTTTTAGACAGCCTGTTTTTGTTCTTACTTCACAGAGAGGACAACTCCCAGCCGCCTGCATTCTCAGCATATTTTCTATAATAGATTGGCTTGGGGTCTATGATTTTAACCCACATTTTGCACATGCAGTGGCTTCTAGGAAAGAGGAGGCAGCTCGCTGCAGCAGTGTCTTAGTCCTTTGCAACCGATACCCACCACACCCCCTCACTATGCAGTTCCTCTTCTCAGAAGCATCTGTTTTGTCCTTTTCTATCTTTTTAACTTTACATGGTTTCATTCACTGAAAATTAAAAATAACCACAGTAACAGTAACTACTTTAGTGATGCTTTCCTTGAAATTGCACACGCATACATATTGACATGGCCTGAGAGGCAAAAACCAGGAGACGAGAGTCTTAAGGCATTTAAACTAGCATTCATCTACTGTAAAATAACAATTGCTTTTTCATGCTTTCCAAAACAGCAACAAGAACCATCTATACCAATGGGTGAAGCAAAGTTTACTACATCTTTGCTGTTCATAGAAGGAATCCATGCTGCAAAGTCTGTTTATGGTTGCAGTAGGTGCAACCATAACCTAGTGATAACATAACATAACACAACACTCTAAGACAAAAGGGACAAAGCAGAAAGGCTCTACTTTAATCATAATGCACTACTGACCTTTTCCTTGAGGGCCCTTCTTCAAAATCTGAAGAACTAACATCGTTGCTTGTTGAGGACACTTGAGATGCATCGTCCTTCTCATTCTCCAGCTGTTCTGATCCTGGTCCTAATCCTTTAGATTGGCCATTAGTGAGAAGTCCTGCAAACATGACAAAGGAGTACACGATATTCAAAATCTGCATTACCAGTGATTTTATAAAAATTCACATGTGGCACTTAAAATAGAGAGCTGACGCCCAAAGCAACTGTCTTGCAAAGAGACAGATTGATAACATTGATTTTGCATAGAGGTACTTCAATAAAAATCTGCCAGCCTCCTGTTTCTGATTTGGTTAACTCTAAGACCCTAATCTCAAATAACGACAATATGAGTGTTTGCAATAGTGTTTATAATCTTGTCACTTTCAAAAAAGGGACACAGCTTAGTCAAATTCATCCTTGTTTTACAGAATTCCTGTGACTGGCATATATGAGAGTCTTTTGCATTTATCTGTGGATTGATATAAAATTAAGCTGCCAGTTGGTCCACTTTGACATCATGTTGCTGTTCATTCTGGTGCTTCCAACTACTGCAATTTATGATCCTTTCAAAAAAATCCTAAATCCCAAAGGAGAGAACATTAAATGTCCATTTCCTGACTTTGAGTTGTCTGGCCAAGTGTCACTCATTTACAGAAACTACAGACTGCCAGAAGAAGCACACAGGGCAGCAAAGGTACACAGGCCACAGCTGCCTTCACTTTTGTGCTTCTTCTCTCCTGGAGTAACAATGCAGCAAGCAGAGTCCCACAGTCACACAGACAGAAGAGAGCATTGGACCTCTGCAAGTGTAACGTTTAACAAACTTTGTGTATTCTACACCACCAAGTAACTAGAATATAATATGACTCTTACAAACAACAGCAGATAGGCAATGAAACCACTCATACTTAAGGAAAAATTAAAATAATAACATATTCTTCAGCAGGCTCTGGGATGAGAGGGAGAAAACAATTTTATTAGCTCACTATTTACTCAATAAGAGCTTATTACCAGAGAAGCTGCAATTTTATCCAGGAGAAAGCATTCTCATCTCTCCACCCAAATAGTTTTACAAATGGCATTATACGACTGTACTTCCTCAGAGAAATGCTGATAAGACTTCCCTCCCTCCCTTAGCCATTTCAGTCTCTCTTTCTATAATTGCACCTTAGAAAATAAAAGGTGGCGGGGAAGGCGGTGGGAGCTACCCCTTCCAAGATGAGCCAGGCTGTGAGGCTGGTCAGAGTACTGAACTGAAAACATTTATTAAGAACTACAGTTCAAGAATTTCCACCAGCACTATGTGAGTGCCACACCATTTCAGACATCTGTTTTCAGGAAAATCACCATCCAGCACCACCAATGCACTTACTCTTTGCATAACCAAGCATTCAGCCAAGCTCAGCTCTAAAGAGACACTGAAACATAACCAGAGCTAGTGCAAAGACACCTCACACCTCCTCCAGTGAGCTGCTGTCTCTAAGTACTGGAAGCTTGGCCACAGCTGAAGCCAAATGCTCCTTCCCCACAAAGCCATTTATCCACCAGTTGCTTGGGCACTATGACTGCCAGCGGGCTCTGAACCTCACCAATTCCAATCTAATTGCTCCGATTGCCCATTTTTAAACATCCTAGTCCAAAGCCTGCATCCTCTCTCTCTCTCTCTCTCTCCCTCTTGTTTTCCCAGCCAAAGTTTGCTGGGGAAAAAAAAAATCCTAAATCCCAAAGAAGAGAACATTAAATGTCCGTTTCCTGACTTTGATTCTTCAAATTTCTCTTGACCTGGGCTATGTGATAGCCACATGCTGCAGTTGTGGCGTATGCTGTTTTAAAAACTCCACCTACAAAGCAAAAACATGGGTTGGTGTTTTTTCTGGGGAAGAGTCAAGGAACTGGTAGCTCAATGTTTTTTCCTAATACACAGCCCACAGAGCAAAAGTTGAAATGACACACCAATTTTTGCATTAAATTGTCTCTTCTAGCCAGCTTAAGATATGAGGGAGAAGTAAAATGACCCAATTTACATTTTCTCTCCCCTTTTGTTGAATTCCTTTTGATATTTCCTTTCCATTTAAAGGGATCTCAAACTGTGACCCAACAAATAAAACAAATTTCAGTATCAGCACATGATACTACAAGAAGGTTTGTAGTCTAACAACACAATGATATGACATCGGGTGACACATCCCTTCAAAGCATTCCCAAGGAAATGAAGGCAAACTTTGAAAAAACACTGGACAGATTATATTTCTATGCTGAACTCACTCCCTCTAGAAGTCATAGTGCCTAAGTTTATTCTCATAAAAGTTTCAACTTTTGCTTTGCATTTTTCCATGAAACCACTGCTGATAAAATTTACAATTTTTGAACTCCAGAGAAGTCTAAATCAAGCATATCATTTGAGGCCTGACACTCAGTAACTTAACTCTTATGGCAGAATTTGATTAGGTTTTCCAAAAGCAATATTTGTTCTGGAGACTTGCCATATGTAAAACCCAGGAACCTAAAGTGTATGAGTCAAGAAAATCACCTTTCGGGCTGTCAACTTGCACACACTTGGAAGGCAATTTTTATTCATCCTTTCGCCCTGCCAAACCATCAGCTGACTTGGGAGACAAGCATGATTTGTGTTTGTCAAGGGAAAAAGTATCGGTTTGCCTACCATTATTCATCGTAACCAGCACCATTCCAAGACGCAGGAATATTGCCGATAACTGATGTTAGCTACCGCCCGCTGGAACCAACTAAAACAAGTGCCCTAAAAGAGAGGCATAGAATTACAAACGAGAGAGATACTGATAAATACTGGGAATGGGTGTCATGTTCCACAGGTTTTCAGGGCCAGCATAATTGCAAAATCCACTTTGAAGTGACGAAAGGCACAGCCAACCACAATCCAAAGCCTCCTTTCATGTGCAGGAGAGAAAGCTCATGGGGAAGAAGGCTGTTATAAAGTTTATTGCCACTCGATCATTTTTATATCAAATGCATTCAGCTTGCCCCCAGATATCCTTTCCTTCAAATGCCATTCCTGTTATCTCTAACTGCAGTAAGCCATATTCTTTTCTGCTGTGCATCAATTGGGAGCTAAGAAATGTCTGGAGGCCTCAGGACAGGACAGGGACCCCACAGTTTTGCCAAGTGATACTCAGGCACTCCTATCACTATTAATGAGTTGGTACCAGTGCAGTGGACAGGACATACAGGTCTGCTGGTTCACTTAAGGAGCATCAACCCATGTGAGTTTGACTCTCTGAGGCCAACCACACTACAGGAAGCAGCAGGCATTTGTATTTCTTAAAAGCTGAGTACTACAGTTGTGTATGTATATAAAGAAAGAAAAGCAACTGAGCGAGAAAATGCTCTTTTATATAGTCTGGAAAGATGAACCACTCCAAGGAGTGGCTACTTCAGAGCACACAGCAACAGCCAAGGAATCACCAAGCCCTCAAGAGCCAAATCAAATCAAAGGGACAAATAGTTCCTCTACTGCTTTTCCATGGCTGTCCCCTTCAGCCTTGAAACCATGATGCCAGCAAGGCCTGGCTCCTGTAGAAGCCATGACATTCTCAGCTGCTGGAGAGCTTGGAGAGGCTGCCTGCCCCTTGCCCACTAGGCTCATCTCAGCCCTAATTCTCACTGCCTTCTCCCCTGGCAGCTGGAATCATGACCAGCTGCCAGACCTGAATAACTAGGCAGAATAAATCAGGGTTGATAAAAATAAGACTTTATTCCTGTAATAGAAAGTGTTTGTTTTAAAAGTCAAATTAGATTTTTTTAAAAAACTAAACCTCATTAAAATTAAGTTTGAAAGTACAGCGACTTGTATTATAAGTCAGTGTAGGATTTCATATTTTAAAACTATTTTCATGAAATAATAATTTATATATACAGAGAAGCAGTGCATATTTGCTGCCAAAGTTTAAAAGGAACTGAAACACTGAATGGTTCAAAGTCACTGAATAAACACTGCCTTAATTAAGTCAGTAATAATGAATTATTTAATTAAGCCACAATACAGGAACTCGCATATCAAATGACATCTATGACCCCTTAAATACACTGTTCAGGCTCTAACTGATCAAGACTAGACATTTTCAGAGAAAGGCCAATTACTAATTCCTAATAATTAAAAAGGGTAGCTTAAAACTGAACCATGGAGATCTTAACATCCTCTCTAAAATGTATCTTAGTCACATAAATGTCAACTTCACTGTTTTGCTGAATTCTAAACTTCCACAAATGCTGCAATACCAAACCACAGTTTTAGATATATGCTGCTTTAAAAGACCAAAAAAAAAAGACCTTCCATTTATCAGTATTGAGAAAAAGCAGCAAATGTCACTTTTTCATCCACTGTTACAAGTGAGAGAAAGCACAGAAGCCCCTTCTGCATACAAGTCATTATTAGAGAGACTTCTATCACCTATTTATTTGCCTTCCACACTGAATGTTTTCAAATCTGTCTGTGGCTACAAGTTTGTTTGTTTTTTCACATGCAGGAAGGGCTCCGCTATGAGAGCTGAGCCATACCCTCTAGTGTGATTCACACAGAATACGGATATTATGGCTTTACAACCTGCCCACAGCATGCTCCCTCTTGTTCCCACTGCATTTCACTGCTCCCTTTGCTGCTCGGCTGTAGTTGTTAGCTGAGCCTACTGCAGCAACCAGAATGTCCCTCTCACCAAAAACAGAGTGTGTAAAGAACAGTTAAATCTGCTTAAATTAGCTTATTATAGGGGCTTATGCTGACTCAAGTGGATTGCTTCTCGTAAGAGCCTAGCAAGTAAAACTTAACTATACCAGCACAGGCAGGGCTTGATTTACACTGGTACATATTTGCTGACCTTACTGGTTTTGGTGATACACACCCACTTTTAGCAGCAACCTACAACTCAAGTCATGACCTAACTCATCTCTGGTCATCTGGAAAGATGACTCAAGGCACATGCAGGACAGGTCTTGCAAGTATCTGAAGATGTGATGCAAAATCCCAGTACCCAGTATGGGAACACACCATACAATAAATATTATGTTAATTATAAATACATAGAGGGAAAACTGAGGAGGAAGAGAGGAGCAGAAAGCAGCAACATAAGAGAAGACAGAAAAAAATGTAAGGGAGGGTTTGGAGTTAGTTGGTTTTAAAAGATGAGATTGCAATTACTGGTATGTTCTTCATTATTAAAGTTACTGAATAATCAGGAAACCAAAGAGGAGCATCTGAGCAAATTTCAGCATCATGTGGTTAGTTAACTAAGTGGTTGGGTGAAGAGACTTTCACAATGTTTCCAAAACACTATTTCCACATCACTTACTCTAATGCCAACAAGGCATCTCAGCAT
This sequence comes from Vireo altiloquus, assembly GCA_013396875.1. Classification (NCBI taxonomy): domain Eukaryota; kingdom Metazoa; phylum Chordata; class Aves; order Passeriformes; family Vireonidae; genus Vireo; species Vireo altiloquus. The sequence continues at coordinate 290,166 of VZRF01010615.1, read as the reverse complement.
GAACATTTCCATGTTCCTACAATAGAGCAACACCTATTTCAGCTCGCTGTTTCCCAGTCCTAAGGCAGCTTAAGAAAAAAAATACATTCAATTGTATTTCCAGTCAGTTCTCACAGTCAGAGGCAACCCGCAAAGCCATTATGTTAGGAAAATCAGCAGTCAACACCCCACAAACACAAGCCAAAGATATCAAAACCATTAAATGACCTAAACAAAGACAATTTCAACATGACTATATTCACAGCTTTCTATATGGGATAATGTCAGAGGGTCCACAGTCCAAGGGAGCCATCCTGCAGATCTCAACAATACGTGAAATACCTAACTCTGCTCCTGGGTGCTTCTTGACTACACAGGGATACTCTGCCAAGAGATTCTGGGTTGGTTTCCCCCCTGGCAGTCCTTTCCCTGCATTCCTCCCTGATCCCTGCAAGCTGAACTGCTCTGGGCTGGAGGAAGAGCCCAGTTTCCAGGGAAAGCAGCAAAACAAACACAACTTACAGTAAGTTTAAAAAGGTATTTACCCAAGGCAGCATTCTCACCATGCTAGGATGACAATGTTCCTCATGAGAGCATGTAATAAATAGCAGGGATTGTAGTTACATAGGCATGGAGCTAAAGCTCTGTTCCCTTATGAAGTAACATGCCTGTCTAAACTTCAGCTGTACAGTCTTGGGAGTTGTGCAGGAAAGCTTTGTTTAAAAATACTAATGATTTTTTTCTTTCTGCACCATCCCATTTAGGAGAGCTGACATGAAAGTTAGAAAGCAAAGGGTTTAACTGCAGTGTTATAAAGTCTGAGGGTTAACCATTCCACAGCATGGTCTGGAAATTTAGAACCACCTGAACATGGACAAACTTGAACATAACTACATCGTGGAAGACCACCAACATGACTTCTATGCCTAAATATAGAGGGAAAAAATTACTGTCTTCAGCTCTTCCAATATATACTCTGGCCATCAGTGTCACAGGTACAGAATGTTTCACATACATTCTGTACAAAAATCAAAAGCAGCAATAAACTGGCAGCTCACCTACACCTCTTGTTTTCCTTCAACCTTGTAGATATGCCTACCTAGACTTTAGTACAGTCTTTCACACCGTTTCCCACACATTTTGCTGGAGAAACTGGCTGCTCACAGCTTGGATGGGTGCAGTGTTAGCTGGGTTAAAAACTGGTTATATGGCTGGGCCCAGAGAGTGGCGGTGAATGGCCTCACATCCAGCTGGCAGCTGGTCACTCATGGTGTTCCCAAGGGCTCAGTGTTGGGGCCAGTCCTGTTTAACATCTTCATCAATGACCTGCACAAGGGGATTGAGGACACCCTCAGTCAGTTCAGAGACCACACCAAGTTGGGCAGGAGCATTGATCTGCTGGGGGTAGAAAGGCTCTACAGGGGCATCTGGAGAGGTAGGAAAGCTGCCAGCAGAAAAGAACCTGGGGTTGCTGGTTGACACCTGGCTGAACAAGAGCCAGTGTGTGTTCAGGTGGCCAAGAAGGCCAATGGCATCCTGGCCTGTACCAGGAACAGTGTGGCCAGCAGGACCAGGGCAGTGATTGTTCCCCTGCACTCAGCACTGGGGAAGGCACACCTCGAGTGCTGTGTTCAGTTCTGGGCCCCTCCACAAGACACTGAGGGTGTGGAGCATGTCCAGAAAAGGGTAATGGAGCTGGGAAAGGGTCTGGAGCACAAGTCTGATGAGGAGCAGCTGGGTGAGCTATGGGTGTTTAGCCTGGAGAAAAGGAGGCTCAGGAAGGACCTTATCACTCACTACAGCTCCCTGAAAGGAGGGTGTAGCCAGGTGGGGGTCGGTCTCTTCTCCCAGACAACAAGCAATATGACAAAACAAAATAGCCTCAAGTTGCGCCAGGGGAGGTTTAAACCGGATATTTGGAAAAAATTTCTTCACAGAAGAGAGGGTCAAGCACTGGAACAGGCAGCCCAGGGAAGTTAAGTGGTTGAGTCAGCATCCCCAAAGGTATTTAAAAGATGGGTATATGTTTGGAACATGGTTTAGTGGTGGACTTGGCAGTGCTGGGTTAACAGTTCAACTTGATTAGGTCATCTCCAACCCAAACAATTTTGAACTACATGGCGTTACCGTTTCTTATGAGCTACAGACTATTTGCATAGTCTCATTAATGAACAATTTTCACCATTTTTCATAAGTAACAGACAAACAGCTGTGATGCAATACAAATCTACATTGCATTGTCTGTGATCCTAAATTCATCTTCTACCAAAACCACCCCTTATGCACTAGACTATGTGCTGAAACGCTACCAAAATCTTGGTAGGCATATTAAATAAACCATTAATCATTTGATTCTAAGTTTAACCACAGTGGTATCTCTAAAACATCTGCAGTCTGCATTAATCAGTGCACTGTACTGAGTTACTGTATTTAGCTGTTGTACAGCTATGCACAAAAGATAATTTAGTTTTATAGTGCAAATGCCATCTGTCACATTGTCACAGCATGACAAGGTATCACATTACATATTAAACAGACAACATGCTTCAAAAATAAGGCCTATTTTCATGCTCTGGTTGTCTCAGAGACTAAAGAACGGGGTTTTCATGATAGTGACATAATTTAAAAACAAAACAAACCACAATATTTTTTCTCTGGGATAAGAGATATGAATTCCCTGTCCACGTTTTAAAGGATAGTTGTCATAAAAGCTATTTTGATCTGATTTGGTAATGCAAAACCACAACAGTTTTCTGTCTCTAAATAAAAAAGCCACAGCATGAAACTACCATCATTTATGCCACACGATGCTCTGTGCTGCCACCATGATGGTAATTAACAGTACGTGGGCTTTTCAGATGACAAGCCACTGGACATTAGGTTGATTGTGGTACATAACAGAGCATATGCATAAAGCAGTACCATTATGCCAAAAACTGTTAGCAAATAGCTTGTACAGTCTTCATAAATGACTAGAAGAGTGTTTTTATATGTAGATATACATCATTACTATGGAAGCCAAGCATGAATGACATTACAGCACAAGATGTGTTTGTCAGCCTGTCAAAAGACCTGATCACCAAAGAGAACTGATTAAATAATACAGGTTGAGAGAAGCTCCTTACTCCCATTACAGCTCCATCCAAAACCACTATCAAGCAACCACTACATTTTGTGACTTTGTGTCCTGCAGATTACTCCATTACTGATTAGCAGCATTAATTGAAATTAACTGTTCTGTTGTTTCAACACAACACTTTCTAGGATGTTTTGTTTTCATTTGGGGGAGTCTGGATTGAGGTTGGAGTGGTATTAAACTCATAGAAACAGGAATATAGCAGTCAAAAATGAACCTAATTTAATTCTGCCAGGAAACTACCCCAGGCTATATGACATACTTCAAGCCCCAGTTTGATTTATGAAATATGCATCTAAAAGAAATTTAAAGCAAAAGAAACCAATAAAATAAAATAAATTTTAAAAAGCCTATCAATATCTGCACCGTATAAATAGAGCAAAATCTCACCTGAAGTTTGT
>VZRF01010615.1:177311-286618 GCA_013396875.1 Vireo altiloquus | reverse complement strand
GGGGGGGGGGATGGTTTAAAGTACTCAAAGAGACACACCTCTCTGATTAAAGACATTTCTCCACTTTAGAGGACACAATGAAAACTGTGAACCTCTGATTCAGCCAAGTAAACACACAACCCCTTCTGGCACTCTATACTTCGTAAGGCAGAATGGAGGCCATAGCCTGGGCTCCATGATGGTGTGGCCTGGATGAGGGAGGGAACAGGAGTATCAAACAGACTGAGCAGCAAGGTAGGTGTTCATTGACAGGTGAAGGAGATAGCAGCAGTAATGACCCAAAGAAAAAGCTGAGGGAACAAACACATCTCTCTTAAATCCCTTTCCTATAAATGCAGACAGCTAAGTTATAGCCTAAAATCACAAATGGCTAGCCCTTGGATTTTTCCTTTTTTTTTTTTTTTTTTTTTTTTTTCCCTTTAATTTAACACGGGAGGTTGAAGGAAAGGAAACTTAAGGAACAATTGCCCCCAAAGCCAAATGCCAGAGCCGTCATGAATGAAGCAGAACAGAGAGGAGGAAGAAGAGCTTCTCACTGTGTGTTATATTGTATCGTAGTGCAATCAAGCTTCTACCAATTGCCCCTGAAGCTGTATGATAAGGGGAGTAACATTTCTACTAAGTAGGTACCAGGCTGTGTAAAGTGTGGATGTAAGTTTTGACAAACAGTCTATTTCATGGTTCCTATACACTCCCTTTTAGCACCGGGCAAACAAGCACCACATACTACTCTTCAAGGCAGTTGAAGTCTACTTCAACTTGTAGAAGAGAGTAGAGTCCTGGACTTTGTCAAGGAATCCAATCTACCTCAGTCCCACAGCCTCCTTTGACTGCAGTCAAAAAGCTTCAGAGGAAAAAGAGGACTCCAAATGCAAGCTATAGACCTTTACTGTTCAGATATGTGGCTGGTGAAGGCACGAAGCCTTCAGCAGGAAAACAGCAACAACCAGGTTAGAACAACAGCCTGGTTAGGATGCAGGAACCTGAACTCTGTCCAGATGCAGCCACTGCCAAGCAGGTGCCCCTGGAGAGGCCACCTCCTCTCCAGGCACCTCAGCTCACCCAACTGTAAAATAAAGGTAGCAAGTTCAGCTTCCACAGTGAAACGCTGGGAAGGGTACAGACAGTAACCATGACATGAGATACAGGCTTGCTGTTAGTAACATCCCTCAGTGGCGTCTGCCTTGTGTAGATTTTGATGTTGGACAGAGTGGCTTTATTTCTCCCTGAGGAGAAAAGTGCCCTTAGATTTGCATCTGTCCTATAAGAAACCTTCTCTCACATGCAACCAGGAAACAGAGTTAAACATGAGTTTTACTAGAAATTACAGACACGAGCAAGTCCACAAAAAATGTAATTTATCTCCATTTAGTCCAAGGGTATCAGCAACTGAACTATCAGCATAACCACTGAGAGAGAAAAAAGTCTAAGTTCTCAGGTATTAACAAAATTATTGATGAGGTACAAATAAATTCTCCTTTGGTTTTTATGCCAAAGCGATCGTCTTCTTTATCCTTCCTTTCCCGGGGAATTTTAGAGTTGAATGGAAAACTAATGGGGTGACATTCCACGGGAGTGAGTAAAGAAAACCTACAATATACCTGTGAAAGAAATTATTTCATTTTAAAGTGTTTTGTTCTTCCTTTTGTTCTTTCCACCTTTTTCTTTTTTTTTTTTTTTTTAAATCCATCTGAGAGGTATTTGGAGAAAAATTACTGTTTCCAAAGTATTTTTACTTGTTGTTCACAAACACCCCCACATGTGAGGGAAAGACCATGGGTTACACTAAATAAGAATTACGTAAAGCTAGCTAATCACTATTTCAAGTCTTTGTCACCCGTATGTCAATAAGTGAGGGCAATTCTTCCCCCTCCTGAAGCACTTTTACAAAGCTAGTTTAACTGTAACATAACCACAGCAGTCCATTTTTCAGACAAGTTATTTCCTCCTACCCCAGCATCACAGGGCTATGCCTTTAGACACACCCTGTTTCAGAGTTAAGCTTTCACTAGGTATGGATGGACAAAGGAACAATAAATCCACAGTTCAAAAATATCTATTCCTTGGCACCTAGGGACTAGACAAATTAGTAAAGATGAAAAAGAAAATTAAAAAAAGACATTCTGGTATTTTAAGTAACATGAGAAAGAAAGCTATGCCAAGAGCATGTCTCTAGACAACAGCTATTCTGCACTAGAAAGTAAAAATTAGCAACTGTGTCTCTACAGAGTATAAACGAAGGAGGAAGAAAGAAGGTGAAGGCAAACACAGTGAAGCAAGGAAGAGCCTGCTAATTGGAAGAAAATACAAGATATGAATGTGCAAATAAAACAACAAGGGAAATAAAAAAGTATGCAATGTCTCAGTAACAATGAATACTTGTGAGCCTGAAAAGGAAGAAATGTGCAGCTAAAACCCAGAGGCTTACCAAGGCTTGCCTATATTTATTAGGATTTCTAGGAAACCCCTACAGATTGTGTAATTCAAAAATTGCATATCTGCATGAAACTAGGAACAACAGCAAAACAGCATCTTGACAAACACTTGCTGCATGCTTTTCCTCTCATGAAGCACAGTTCCCAGTGATCTGTGGTGAAGGATCACACAAACAGGCTGTTTATGATCTGGGCTGATGGAGATGAAAAGCCCATTTCTGGAACTGGTGTCCTGGACAATCAGCACCTGCCCTAGGAAGGCATCAGCATGCAAGGGTCAGGCCAGCCCTCTACTGCAGTCTTTGGAGAAGCCTGGAGAGCTGTCAGCAGGAGCTAAAAATGCAGCAGGGCTCTTATGTAACATCCACACTCCTCTGATGGACTGGGACAGCCCTCCTCCATTTGCAAATGGGAAGCAGCAAGAATAGAGAGCCTTAGTAACTTCTTTCTCAAGTAAACCAAATTAAATAAAATTATCAGAGACATAAATGTATGACTTGGCTTCTACACACACCTCAAAAGTAAACAAAACAGCAGATTCTGAAAGAGCAGGAGGGCTCCAACATAGCAGTGTGCTCTAAGAAAAAGGAAGAGAAAGATGAGAGAACTGCCAGAAAGCCCTTTTGGGGAGGTTATCCTCTGCTTAATTGTCTCTAATTCTGCACCTCTGTGACAAAAGCTGTGAAAGACAAACGTTGAATGACATACTTCTAATTGCATAGTCCCATTTGATATTTTAATGCATGTCATTGAGGATTTGCCTTTCATGACTTTTGCCAGGAGCATGGGCAGCCCTCCAGACAGATAGAAATTTTTTTTCCCCGATGTGACAGGAGAGATGAGGATTCTGTTTGCTGCAAGAATACACAGCCTGTCGATGCAGCGACAGTGATTGTCCCATGCAGCCAGCAGATACGAACATGGATTCAGCCCTCCCTTCACTGGCGGTGCTCTGAACTTTCAGTCAAAGAAAAGGAGAGAAAAAGTCCTCATCCAGTCCTGGGAAAAATAAGCTGAGCTAAATGCTAGGTGTTCTACATGAACTCAAGTTACATATGACAGATATTTGAATTAAACCACTTTAATTACTTTTGCTCCACATTTTCAATAACTTTTTAGTGAACATGCCCTCCCTAACTCTGAGATCATCCATCAGTCAGCTCTAGGAGTCAAGCTGTTCAACCTCTTTTGCTGACAATGATTTTTTTTTTCTCTGGCATATGACATCTTTCTACTAAGCACTTGAATAACGATCTCTGAGTTTAGGGCAATTAAATATCCACTGACTTGAAAAAAGAATAGATCACAGTCTCTTCTAACATAACACCCTAGCCTCTTCAGCAACATGCCAGACAGCCCTTCCCTGGCACAGGAGGTCAGGGCAGTCTAGTTGGACTGAGGCAGGGAGGCAGGCTGATGCCCGCAACGCCAGGGATGCTTTGCCAGGGAAGCATCGGCACTGCCTGCAGCCAGATCTCAAATTCCCTGCCAGCATGTGAGCTCACATGTCTGTTGAGAGCCTTAACACAGACTTGACAACCAGGCCAGCATAAGGTCCTCTGATATCCCAGAAAGTGGGAGGGGAGGAAGCTGCCTGAGCAATTCTCAAACACTTTTTTTTAAGCTGTTGGTTTCAAGGGCTTTTGTCCGTAACCCTAAATGTCATCCATGATGCTCAGTGCCTCGCTGCTGGTAGGGAAAGTGAACTCTCTTCAGGAGAAAACCAGAGCTGCTTTTTCTGGGAGAGAACTCTTCCCTTTGGCATCATCTACCCAGTGTTTATTTCTTTTCCTTCACAGAAAACATCTACAAGGTATCATAAAGTGACATGAAAATTCAACCACCTGGAAAGCTCCCAAAACTCAGCCTTTGATCTTTTAGGATGCCTTCCTCCTTGTCACTGGTTTTTCATCTAGCTTGCTGAATTGATTATAAAAATATATTCTTTAAAACACTTGACATGGTTCTAACACATGAAACAGTAATGTGGTCAAAGAAAAATTTTTTTTACCACAGTAACTAAACCTATTTCAACCATATTTTCAAAACCAGGATGCTTTAAAAAAACCATCACAAATCCAAAAAATCCACTGATCTTACTGTGAAATCTCTTGCAGATCTGTATTCTTCCTTTCTCAGGGGAAGGGAATTTTTTTTTCCTTTTTTTTTTCTTGTAGGGGTAGGCAAGTGAGTAGTATAATTTTCTCACTTTTTAAAATTAAAGGTCAGAGGAGTACACTCCATGCTCAGGATGAAGAACTGCTCTGTTGCTGCACTCTGGGAATTCCTGTAATCTGGGAATTGCAGAGTTATTGTCAGAGGAGAGGAGGCTTGTGACAGTAAACATTGAGACCAACTGCAGCAAACTGAAAGCACAAATGCAATATGAATGCCCGACACAAAAAATTGTTCTGCCGCAGGTGTGCACAGCAGCAATGACATTTCACCTCTATTTGAGCACTAAGCCTGTGCCTAAGGTAGGGATTCCAGCCCATTCCTATGAGACGCTGACAGCAGTGGCACAGGTTAGGGACGTCTCTCTGATGCACCGCAGCCACCCACCTGCTGGGAACGTGCAATGGAAAAGTACACACCAAGAAATAAATCTGTGGCTGGAAGACATTTAGGAGAAGTCCCTGCCCTCCCAGATCAGCTCCAGCACTGCAGCGACTGGAGAGCAGGTGAGGGGATAAAGCAGGAGGATCCTACGTTCAGCCTTTAGCTGAGCTCCGAGGATCTCACTGCAGGAGTGGTGCACAGGCCAAAGGCGTCGGGTAACGCCAACTTCTGCCACCTGCCAGACTGTACATAGAGACCATTCTCATTTTAATTGGGGGGACAACTCATTCTTGCCAGCATTAACGCAGATCTCTGAAGCATCGGCACAGGAAACGTCAGTGCTGTAGCAGCCTTTAAGGAAAGGCTCCTCACAAGCCAAGCAATTTCCATCTCTATTTCCAGCTCTTGAGACCAACAGCTTAACCTTACTTTCACCTCCCTTTTGTGAGCTCTACAGGCAAACCACGGGGGGAAGAGATGAGAGCTGGGGTAGGGGGGCAGCCACTTGAAAACCTGATGCTGGAGAGAAGGCTTCTGAAATGTTAAGGAGACTTCCCGACACACCAGCCCCCAGAGGAGTTAAATTCCACCACCATGAAACATTCTGCTGCTATTAAACAGCTTTTTTTGCTCATGTTTCAGGGCATCAGAAGAGGAAGTGAAACAACATTAGCTGCTTCCTGATTTAATAGAAACCTTGGAACAACCATCAGTACACACTTATACAGTCAAGACTACACACTGATGTGCATTTGATGATTTTATCTTTCTGAATAAGCAAAGGAGATAAAGTACTCCCTTGCAATTTTTTAAGAATACTGTTTCCTGCTCCCCAGCCAAGAACTCATTACACAGAATGTTCCTTTCATGCATTGGTGTAATTGAAGGCTAGCATTCATTAGCATATTTCTTGTTTTAAGTACAGCATCAGAGAAATGGGAGTGAGGGGGTGGGAGGTACATGCAATGGAACAGCATAGAAATATATGATAAAGAGGTAAATGAGCTTTCAAAATATACCCAAGAGACTGTGAGTATGCTGAAGTTCACCATTGTATCACTATAATCAAAAAAACCCTCCTGATCTAGGGCTAAAAGTACATTATTGATAGTCAAAACACTGTCTAGCTCTATTTCCATATGATGTGACAATACTGGAGGAGGAAAAAAAAAAGACAAATGGAATCCCTCTGTACATTCCCAGTACCCAGTGAATAAAAAGCTAGAGATATATTAAACTGAAACAGTTCAAAAAGTCTTCCTGGAGTTAGAACATTTCCATCCTAACAATGTTTCTCAAGCTGCAAGGACTATTAAATAGTATTAATGTTTAGGATGCATTTAGCGCTTAATGTGTTCAGATTGATAACAGGCACACACACACACATCACCCCCTCAAAAAACCCAAGAAAACCCCCACTGAATGAAAGGTAGAAGAAATCTCCATGTTCCCACACAGGGCAAGGCTATAGTCCTCCATCCTGCAGTTGGAGATGACAGGACATAACCCCATGTGGTGGGATGAAGCAGAGAGGATGGCATCAAGCACACCGTGAGTATTGGAAATATCCTTTCAACAGGGAAAGATGGATCAATCTAATGGGAAAGCAGCACTGATAGCCTTTGCTTCTGTGCATGTTCGAGCCACCCAGGCTGAAGTCCAACTCCTAGGTAGAACTGTTTATTAGTAACACCAAACATCTACACAGCAGGGGCGAGAACCAATGTGAACAAACCCAGCATTTTAAACATACCATCCCCCCACAAAACAAACAAATGTAAAAAACATTCCACTTAATCGTAAAAAGAAAATGTACTACTAGATGCAAATGGAGAGCAGGATGTAAGAAGGAATGAAAGCCCAATTTTTTTTTTCTACTGCCATGTAAAATCAGGAAAGGCTTTGGCAGAAGCAAGATTGATATAAGTGGACCATAAAAGAATAGGTTGGACATTTTACATTTAATTTCTTTCTGAACCTAAAAAATGCCTCAGAGATACTATGGAAAACACTTTCAAGTCTTTAAAAAAAAATCATTAGGGACACGAAGGCCTCATTGTTTTCCCCTAACTTTATATGTCAACACATACACAGGCATTAAAAAAATCCCTTACCTCCCTTCTGAGACATTAAATCCACACAATATTTCTTGGAGAGGGTAAAAAGAAAATGTAGGTCAAGATGTTGAGATAGGGATTGCTTCTGAAAGATGAAAGCATAAGAGGACTAAGCTTTCATTTCTTATGTTTCTTTGAGATTTCAAACAGAGTGTTATTTGATAATGGTTCCTTTCAGAAAATTGGAATTTAATATAGCTAATTATAAGTTAGAGAATTAATGTACAGTCAGTACTCCGACAGAGCTGGTATACCACGCTGCAGCTTTTTACCAGCATGTCCCCAGTGCTTATTATAGATCTTTTCTCCAAATACTAAGGCCAATCTGTTCTCACATTAGGCTGGATATCCCAGGAGTTGGGGTGGGGGAAAGGAAAAAAGAAATCTCCATGGCTGTAACACTGAGCCTGCAGCAAGCAGCCTGGAGTTGCCAGCATGGCATGGCACTAGGTGGCACAGGAACAGACCCTCACACTTCAAAGGGAGTCCAGAAAATGAGACAATAAAAAAACACAAGCAGCTGTAGAGGAAAAGTACACTGAGGAAACAGCAAAACACCTTTTCCTTCTTCCAATTAAAACGGAGGAAAAAGGTTGTCAGCTAAAGATGAAGAGCTCAGATAAACAGAGAGGGAGTACTCCTAATTGTCCAGTATTAACATAGAAGTATCTGAGAATATTTGTCCTATGAGCAATCAGAAGCTAAAAATGCTGACCTACATTTCACAGAGAGCAAGGGGCATAAACAGGAATATCTCTCATGACAGGCACCTGCAGCAGATGCTGCTAGATTTGGACCAGAAACAGTTTCTCTGCAATTCTGAAGGAAGCCATGCATCAGTGTTTCAGGGACCTATGTAGGTTTGGGATGCTCTGTTTCTAGAGATGGCACAAACGTGTTCAGCAACATCTGCTGCACACAACTGGTTAGTAAGTACAAAACTGCAAAACTGCAGCTTGTGTAGACTTAAACATAGACTGTACTTTAGTGAATTTTGAGAAGGAAGATGAATACTGCAGGAATCTCTTGCAATCCATGAGGTTCCAGCAGCTTTCCCTTTGTTCTCCACAGTAGTTTCTGACTAAATACTAAGACAGCATATTTCTGTAAGTTCTCAGAGCAGCTCTGTGTTGAGGTGTCAGTCAGAAGGGCCATACCCCAGTTTCTCCTCAACCCAGAACCTACAGTCAGTTGAACTGCGAGATTTTTGGCGGGGGGGTGCGGGGGCAGAAGGAAATTTGTGAGCTTTTGAAACAAGGAGAATTTTCTTACACCTTACGAAATTAATTCCTCTGAAGTTGTATTTTCATTTGGCATGTCCCCATCTCGTTTTAGAGCAGGACACATGTAAGTAGTGCTACCCTCCAAAATACTCTTCTGCTCTTAAAAGGCCACGTCAGGACAAAATCTGTCCCTACAGAGGGCACCTTTCCCCTCCTCATACCACAAGAATTGCCCAAATCCTGCTGAAACTGATACTACACCCCGCTCCCAAACCTTGGGCTGAGAACTTGTAGCTGCAGAACAGCATTCAAGTTTAGAGCAGTCATACCAACCAAAAGATCAGTGAGATCCCTCCTTAGCACTTTAGGGAACTGAAGATTTCTCGTGACAAGAGGACATCAAACCAGTACTTTTCCATTGCTTTCAGCCTGAGTAAAGAAGAACAGACAGGATGGAAAACACCATCTCCTTCAGTCTACTCTCGTTCCTGCAAGCCTGAAGAACTACCTAGTCAACAAAGGTCAGGAGGGACAGCAGCCACAAAACAAAAACTGAAAGTTATTTTCCTAAAACATTGGTAATATTTCGGAGCCCTTTCTCTGTACTGGCAGAATCTCTCCTGGAAGTAGGAAAGCACAAACTGAAGAGCAGACTCTCTTTCTCACAAGAGTCTGTCCCTTTCTAAGTTTCCTTGCAAACCTAGTTTTCACGAGACTATCCCCATGGAGTCCAAAATTATTTGAGAGGCTTTAAATAGTAAATTACTGAGCAGGTATAATATTGATCCAGCCAGATGGCAATCCAGGAGCATCTCGATATCTAGCTATGCCAGATAAACTGTAAGACTGCAAAACTTTCTCCATAAACCCCAATATTCAAGTTTGCATAAAGTATTTTAAACTCCTTTTTCCAATCAGTCAACAATTTCTAAAAAGTCTGCTTTCCAGGCTGTTAGTGGCAGAAGCCTAGCTCCACAACAGAAAGAAAGGTCGTTTTCTGTGCTAAGCAGTTCCTTAACTAACGGCCCATTGATTCTACTTTATGAGCAGAGTACTTGTATATAACCCTGTGTAATGCTGTGGATGTTAATCAACCTTCATGACTTTGCATGCCAGTTTTATTGGAGCGCCTTCCATGCTGGCATAAAGGGGACTTTGTACCAGTCTTCCTCCAGCCTAGCAGAGATCAGCATCAGCTTGCAGCTCAAAAACCTCTTTTTCACAAAGAACATTTACTCTTCAATTCTGGTCTCTTGTTAATGAGACTTGAAATATTCAAGGACGGTGCCATACTGTGCGAAGGTAATCTATGAAAGAGTGCATTTAAATCTACAATTGCAAATGGGCTGTGTTTATCTACTTAGATAAGACAGCCTTGTTCATTTCAATTAGAGAAGGTCAGTTCCAGGCAAATGTAAACTGGCATTTGAAGTTCATCCCTACAGGACAATGAGATGAGGTAAAGCTTCTGGGACAGGTTTCCATCTAAATAAAACTTGACAACTAGTCCCTAACCACAGACCTCATTGTTGCACAAAAGGCCATCTTCAATTGATTTTGTGGAGGCGGAGACGAGCAGCAAAAACCTATGTTTCAAGAAGATTTGGAATTCAAGACACATTCCTGTAACTTCTATCGCTTATTCATGACTTCCACCTGAAGGTAATTGCTGCTGACCTCCCGAGATGCAAAGAGGCAGAACAAGTACTCTAGAAAGCACCAGATTTTATTATCTTGGCAAAACAAAGTTATTTGCTTACTGCCCTGTCAAGTGGATTGTCACATTAAAGAGAAAAGTTGGGTGTCTTCTCCTTGGAAGAGAAAAAGCACGTTTCTAGACAGACACACCACAGGAACCAAGAGAAGGGAAGGGAAATTTAATCCTGCGTGCAGACCCTGTAACAGGAATATGCCTCTTCCCAGCCCCAGTCCAATCCTGTACCACGCCTCAGGTTTGTGGCTCCATGCAATGTTATCACTTCCTTCTGCCATATGTGGCCTGAGACTGAGAAAGAGCCTGAGGCTCTGAAACAAGATCTCAACATCCCAGCAAGGGAGCAGGGATCAGGAAAAAACAAAAGGGGATGAAATTCCTCTTCAGCCCTCTCCATCCGATACACCTGTATGTGCATCTGCCAGTACAACCCAGATGCCTTTTCTCAATGAGAAAATACATATATGCGAAAGGACATGTTTCTATCATTGCACCCTCTTGCTAACATTGTGACAGCATTTCCACCCTGAACAGAAAAAAATTTCCCACGTTGTGAAGAAAGGGAAAAAATTGTACTCCCTCTGTGCGATTTTCATAACTTAAAAAGCTTCTTTCAATCCATCCATATACACAGGAAGCATAACATAATAACACTGGGGTGCTCATAGAGCATCTTTACAAACAGTTCGCCATGAAATGCTTTCACCTTTCACAGCACCAGAGACAATAACCACTGTCTGAGGGAGGTATTTTAGGGAGAACCTGCTTTTGAGACAACCTGGCCGGAAGAGAGCACAACGAGATGCGATTTAGCTCTAACATGTCTGTTAACACACATGCACACACACACAAAGAGTAAGAAGAGGCTGAACTGAAATATTTTTGAGGTCAACCACTACTGAAGCTAAGTGAGGGATGAAAGAAGGAGGAGAAAAATGCAATTATATACTGGTGCGGTCTTTAAGCATTACTCGGAATGGCTGGCTGAGGCTGCCAAACCTTTAGCAGGAAAAGTGGCTTATCTCCTGGCTTCCCAATTTGCACCAGAGGTCAGCTGATGAGGTTTCAGGAGTTTGCCAGCTCCATCCCTCTGTGGGATCTTTGGCAGATTGCTCCAGCTGGGCTCCTTCCAGCTCTTCCCTTTTTTCCATTTTAGCGTATAGCTTGAATAAAGAAAATAAGATGAAGGCTTTCAAAGATAACACAGTGTTTCAGAAACAGATGCAGAACAAAGCACAGGAAATTCTGAGCAAAGTAAAAAATGAATGTTGTCTGTTCAAGGCTTATCTGGAATGAGTTAGCCTCTTAGTGGACAGATCTGAAGCATCACACAGTCCTGACTGTGATTGCAGTGCTCACCGACACTCTCGAAAGGGAGAAAACAGTATGGATAAGGGTGGAAATTCAGACATCTTTAGCTCTCAGAGCTGGAAATTCCTTCAGATGTACCAGAAACTACACCTACGAGTTAAGCTCGTCACCATCATCCCTTCTTGCCCTAAGCCCAAGGCTTCTCTACCTCTATCTTTGACTTGACCAACAACGAGCCCCAGTACTAAATTCATTTATATTGGGAAACAAAGGGCATCGAAGGAATGTTATTGAAAACATGTATTCTACTAATTCTGAATACAACACCACCTTAAGTGCTTGTAATAAATCTGTGCTAGTCAGACATACACACACACACACACACGCAAAGATTTAAAAAGGCAGGCCCATTTATTACTATGGAAAGCAATCTGCTATGACTTAACAGTATACGTACTACACTATATTTATTTTTTGGAAGACATTCACCCACAAGCTCTGGAATGTATCTGCTATGTGATGAACCTCTCATCATAATCAGTTACTTAAAGAGAGCATTTATTTAAGAATGGTTTCTGGCAGATTTTAAATCAAAAGATCCAAATGAAACCAAACAGAAATGTGGAGGCATGCGCTCAGAGAACAGACCAATCTCCCAGGCTCTTACGAGCCGTGATATGAATGTGACTAATTCCTGAAGAATTTCATTGCTCTAAAAAGGTGACTGATTTTCTTGCTTTTCACATTAGAAATACTACATTCAGATGTGGATCAATGACACCTAAAATAATGTGATACCAAACTACTGGTGCCTTCAGTTTACTCCACATCATTACAAGGATCCCCAAACCCATTTTGATTGCCATCCCATATTCTTAGTAAGTCAAAGCGTCTGAACACAGGTAACGTAGGGTATTTGAGGTGAAGAGTATGGTACACTGGCAGTTGTGTCAGGCAACTTGCTGAAGTGGCTACTGTGCCCATCAGCAGTTACAGAATCTCTGCTTTTTCTTCAAAAACCACTTTACTGCCAGTGTTGACACTATAAGGCTTACAGCACATATGACATCTGCTCCAATTAAACACAGCCTAATGACCTTAGAAATGTCCTGCTGGAGCAAACAGTACTCAAACTCTTTTAAACAGAAAGTAGTTTCTAAAATTTCCCCACGTCAAATAAAAACTACTGTGGAGGTTCTAGGACACAAGACAGCCCCTTGAAGGCTGAAAGTATATTCTCACTAATACTCTGAACACACTCCACAAATGTAGTCTTGCAGTAAAAGCTCAAAGCTGTTGTGTAAAAATAATTAGAAAAGGCCTTATTCAAAGCCAAGCAGAGATATTTTCAGAAAATACAGCTCCCTAGGACAGACTACAGTAAACTGCATTACACGGTCTGTGTGTATGACGGAAACTTCTCTCTGCACTTACTCGTAATACTCATTTTATTTCCCATTACATTCCTATTTTCTTAATAAAACGAAGCATGCTATTTTAATGACTGATTTAGTAGTATGTCTTACTCTCATTTCTAAAATAAGCAATCTAGAATCGACAAAAGGTACAATTTTTGACAGAGCTAGCAATCCTCCTGTGAGGTAAAACCACCACCACTCTCTTGGTTGTACATGCCAGCCAAAAAGATGCCATGGTGCAAATTCAGGCTGG
Organism: Vireo altiloquus; assembly: GCA_013396875.1. Classification (NCBI taxonomy): domain Eukaryota; kingdom Metazoa; phylum Chordata; class Aves; order Passeriformes; family Vireonidae; genus Vireo; species Vireo altiloquus. Next base: position 273,588 of record VZRF01010615.1, on the reverse strand, counting down.
AGATTTTATGGTTGATAACGAGAGAATGAAACAGTTTGCCCGTCCATACTCAAGTGTGCTCTCCAGACTGCTGATACTGAAAACAAATCCAAGACAGTAGCTATGCAGAATTACCCTAAGTCAAGGAAAACAAAATTGTTTTCTCTGCTGGTGTTAAGGACAAGTTTTGTATCATGGACAGCCAGTGCAACAAATTTCACTGCTATGTAAGTGGTGGGTTTGCGGATTTCTTTGTTTTGGGTGGAGCCTTCTTGGTGCGTTTGTGGGGTTTTGGGGGTGTTGGAGGTGGTTGATAGAATCGTAGACTATCCTGAGTTGAAAGGGGCCCACAAGAATCATCAAGTCCAACTCTCAGCCCTGCACAGCACCATCCCCAAGAGTCACACCATGCCTGGGAGCATTGTCCAAAAGCTTCTGAAACTGTGTCAGGCTCGGTGCTGTGACCACTGCCCTGGGGAGCCTGTTCCAGTGTCCAACCACCCTCTGGGTCAAAAATCTTTTTCAGATATTCAGCCTCAACCTTCCCTGACACATCTTCAGGCCATTCCCTTGAATCCTGTCACTTGGCACCACAGTGAAGAGCTCAGTGCCTGCTCCTGCTCTTCCCCTCATGAGGCAGTTGCAGACTGCAATGAGGTCTCCACTCAGTCTCCTCCAGGCTGAACAGACAAAGTGTCCTCATATGGCTTCCCCTCAAGGCCTTTCACCATCTTCATAGCCTTCCTTTGGACTCTCTCTAACAACTTCATATATTTCTTATATTGTGATGTCCAAAGCTGTACACAGGACTCGAGGTGAGGCTGCAGCAGTGCAGAGTAGAGCGGGGCAATCACTTCCCTAGACCAGCTGGCAATGCGTTCATTTTTGGTTTGTTTGTTTGTAAGAGAAACATAAACCTAACACCTACACTTGTGAAGCACTTTTCAATGAACTTTTAAGCTGCATTTTTCTTTTCTCATATTCCTGGCAACTGTTGTCCCTTCTAGCATCCGAGGTTGTGGTTAGACAAGATGACTGCGCCAATCCTAAGGCTCTGGTTAAACAAGATGAATGTGCCAATTCAAGCAGCTTGCTACTATCAAAAGGGATGAGGAGTCTGGTATCCTCCTCCTCCCACTTTCAGTCAAGGTACTCCGGTCCCCTATTTCCACCAAATGAGCACATGGTGCTCACTTGACCTCTTAATGAACGTGTGTCGTTCATTAAACTAGAAAAAAATTACTTCTTTTTATTTTTTTTTTTTCTGGGCTAGTTTTCTACCATGCTAGCTTTCTGGACCAGCTGTACTGCATGGGCAGAAAAATGGCAGAGGCAGCACAAGGCACAAAGTGAAAGGAGGGGGGCCAGACCCATCAGCTACTGCTGAACTCTTTCCCACCTTTCCTCACCTTATTTATTTTAGGCCTACAATAACTCAGTCTGCTGCAGATTATGTACACTCCTCTGCAGACTCTTCATTAACATTCTCATTTTCTATTACCTACAATTAGCAGTATGCAAGGAGGCAAGACTATTTTTAGAATTTGTTTGCCTAGAAATGCACTTGAGCAATAGAAACTCTTTTTAGATGGTGATGAAATAAAGTTTAAGAAAATTAATTATATAATTTCTCTGTTTCACAGGTTAAAGAAATATCCATACCTGTTATATGTGAGAGGAAAAGGAATATGGGTGTCCTGTGAAATAAAATTTTCTATCAGTCTTGCCAAACACTGAAATGATATTAAGACAGGAGCACAATTTGGATGGACATAATCAAATTCAGTAGACATCACTGAGGGCATAATTTGGCCTGCAAAATTTTTTATAAATGGTGATGATGGAAAATGTAAAGAAGAACCTGTGTCGGCCAACGAATAAGCAAGTCTCTGGCAGGCTCAAAATTAATTCTGTTCTAGGAAACAAAGAAAGGAAAAGAGGTCTGGAAATTGCCAATAAAGCCCAACTCAAACATTCTGTTATTTATTTGTTAATCTTTAAATTCGCTTGACAGCAAGCACCAAAGTGAAAGTGATGTTGAGTGCCATGACAAATTTGCTCAAATGCTTATTTTCTGAACCTTTTAGCTGAAAACATCTATATTTAATCACAGTTTAAAACTAGCCAAAAAGGCTGTTTACTCTGAATGTAAAGGGAAAATACTGTGAAGTTGAAAGAGGTATTTCTGTTTCTGTAAATGCATTTTTTAAACAGCAGTACAGACAAGGGTCCTTGGCACAGTTACAATCTTCTCCTAAAGCTTAGGAGACAGACAGACATTATCCACTGTCAACAAATGCAATCTCACATCACTGATGGAGTGAAAAGCTCCCTAGACAAACGTTAGCATAAAACCTTCTTGCAGTACTTAATTGCAGCCTTCAGAAATAAGAGAGATGAAGTTATCAGTATATCTGAACCATCACAGTGAATGAAGAGGGCTGCTTTCTTGTTCAAAACTGAAGGCTGAGTAGTGACCCAGCCAGAGAAGGACACCCACACTGCTCTGGGCACTCAGAGGCACAGCTGAAACAGCACTTCCCCAAGGGCTGCTGTGCTTTCATCTGCAGGAGCAAGAGGAGAAGAGACGTAGTCTAAGGGAAGAGATGGTTGCCCAGCTGGTAGCTGCTGCCATCCCCTCTTAGTTAACTTTTGGCAGATAATACATGGCACTGAGCTGAAGCACCTGGCTTAATAGTGTTCAGGCATTACTACCACATCTGTTGCAATTTTCATGCCACGCCTGGAGTACCATCTACACGGCCAGGGAAAAGAGGTTTCACCAACAAGCTGAAGTCAGACGAAAACAGTTCCATGCCACCCTATCACTGGGAACCTTCATTTCAACATGGCTCACTGGGGAGCATGGACAGAAACCCCATGCAGTGAGCAGAAACATTTCAAAATGCATGCATCAATGACAAAAAGAGCTATTTTCAGATTGCACTGCTGCCTGCCCCAGCTGTCTTGAACAGACAGTGTGGAAGCCAAGGGATGGGCAGACCCAGGAATCAGAGGTTGGTGCTGCCACTGGGTCTGGCACCACAGTCCCACCAAGAACTGTCGCAGAGGCTCCTGCCTCTCAGTGTGGAGATGTATCATTTGTGGAAAAAAAAATTCTCCAAAAAAAGTCATGTGAACTTTTGTGTGGCAGTGGCAGAGGGTAAAAGCAGACCAGCACAAAGCGGTGGAGTCTCCATCCCTGGAGGTGTTCAAAAAAATAACTGGACGTAGTACTTAGTGCTATGGTCAAGTTAACAACGTAGTGATCAGACAAAGGCTGGAAGTCTTTTCCAACCAAAATGACTCTGTGATTCTTTGACGGGAGAAAGGGGCACCAGAGATTTTATGGTTCAACCACCACCTCCATCTATGGGCTGACATGGTTCCCACTCAATTTAAAGAACATATATAAAATAAATAATTTCCTTCAACAAACTTAAATGTAAGGTGAAATCTCTCAGAATAGCAAAATTACATTTTTTTACTCATCTCTTTATTTACTTAACAAACAAGACTTCAATTTCTGCCTTGAACCAAAGCATTCCCTCACATACATTTGATTTCTCATATAGATTACGCCTATTTAACCTAGATGACATGCTTGGAAACTGCCATGACATCTTTCTAGGACAAAGTATAGCTGGTGAAAACAAACTATCTGCTTGAATAATTCTAACGTCTGGTTTGTCATCTCTGTAGATAAACTAACCATCTTAAACAAATAAGGAAACTTTGTCACTTTTTCCATTCAAGAAATGTACTTGCATCACAAATTTCTTTATTTCAAGTTTTGAAAAACATAACTTAAAATCTTAGGTCATAAAAGTTTGCTTTATGATATCGTCTGTTGGAGGGTACTGGGTTTTCTCTCATCAACAGAATGTAAGCTATTATTACATCTTTCATTGCCTTTTTTAAAGCTTTATCTCACATTTTAAGCTACACAAGAAGAAAACAATTTCCCAAAGGATTTAGTTCTCCTTTTAGATGAGGAGCTCTGAAAATTGGTATCACGATTCCAAACACCAATCCCTATTCTTAAAATCCTAAAGCAAATGACAGGCAGCAGTAATCAAAATCACTAAAGAATTCCCTCTGGGTTTTTCCAGCACACGACCGTGTTTCTATAATCAGAGTTCCAGTATCCCTTTTAGGGCTGCAGAGAGTTTCTTAACAACCAGCACAAGCACCTCCTTCAAATTTTATAATCCCAAGTGCTGAAGACAACATGTAGGAAACAAAGGCATACTGGAAAGTGTTGTCCTATACTCTGCAAGTATCCAGAGTCAACATAAACACACGTGCAATATAACCACTGATACAACAACCAAGATATACCCACTCGCCTTTCTCTTTCATCAGAACCACTTAAGTAACAGGGTTTCAGACACAAACTGAAAATGGCAGGATTATTTTCAGGATGACAAGTATATTTAATAATGAGACAGAGTCAGCTAAGGTACTGTAATACATAAAATTGCCAAAACTAATTCGAATTTTTATTTATTTTAAATTTTATTTTTATTATTCAGAAATGCACAGAAGTTAATTGTCTCTGATGTGCCACCACCAGCACATCAGAGCTTGCAGAAACTTTAATACAGAAAAGATGCCTGTTAATAGATTCATCTTCCACATTTAAAATTAATTTGCTTTTCACACTATCAATCAAAGAGGCTAGAGGTATTCCAGCTACCAAATCATTCATGATACTACTGAACTCACCAGATGAAATACCATTGACAATCATTTACATACAAGTTCAGCTGCAGCTTCACAAACACTGGCAAAGGAACTTTTTGCAGCATGTTTATCAAACTTCGGCCACTCCATATTCATAAAAACTTCTCAAAGACACAAGTTGCAAGGGGCTGGTGTACCATTTACCTTCCTCTATTGCTACAAGTAAATACTTTCTACAAAAACAAATTACAGATTGCAAGTCTACGAATAAATAAATTTAAGGAACAACAGTTATAAAACCAGACCAGAGGAAGTCTCGGCATTATGGAGGGTGGCACCAAGATCAAATCCTGCTACCCAGTTGTTTGCAACCCCCTCAGGTATCAGAAGCACACAAGACCAATCCATACTGCTGGACAGAGCAGGGAGTTCAGAGAGCCTGACTCGCCCTCCCACCCCTCCTTTCCACTTTTCAAAATGGTTACATTTGCCAAGTACTGAAAGGTGACCTATTTTATTTTCAACATTTATATAAATAAATTAATAAAAAATGGGTGACTCACATAAAACTATATTTAACTGCATTCTACTCTTTGGAGTAACATGCAGTAAACAATGGATGTGGCCTGAAAGTTGAACAAAGGACACATACAAGGAAACATTTTTTTATTCCCAACAGTATGAAATCTGGGATCTAAGACTCATCCTTAAAATACTATACATTTCTCTAAATTCAAAATAGCTCAGTAATTTCTCAGGATGACCTGCTTTTTTCTCAGTTCATAGAGACCCACAGATTTGAAAATAAATGGCTACATTTTTTTTAAATGTAATGAACAAATTGCACGTTTAAATTTATTTTCTTGATGTCACTGCACAATTTCAATCCTCCTCCCTTTTGCTCATCTTTCTCTCAATGCTCATTTGAAACATTCTTCCAAATATCAATGACTAAAAAAAATGCTTTTGGACAGAGATTTTGAAACAGAGCAGTGCCAAGACAGTACTTTTAAAAAACCACTTAGCAAACATAAAGAGCAACATGGAATATCATTCTGGCTCAAACAAAAAAAACCCAACCTCCAAATAACTGGTCATCTACTTCTGTGAAGGAGAAAAGCTCTGAAGATGTGAGCTCTGCTGCTGCCAGGGGAAGCCAGTGGCATACTCCACGTCTGGTATCTGCATTGACACAGCATTTCCAGACAACTCACTTTTTATCTAAGCTGCCTTTGGAGAAACTACACACCATGAAAACCTCAGTCATCCTGTAACCTGGCACATCATCAAAGCCTCCTAACACACAATTACTGTGCTTCATGCCTTTAGACTTTTTTCCTTTGACTAAACAAAACCCCCACAATGGAATAAGAAACTTTCCAAGAGAAATTATGTTTGACAGAAGATCAATGATGCAGAGGTGTTGGAGGGAAAAAAGCCAACGCTGTTTTGTGTACACCTCCAAGCTTAAAAATGGCTTGCTCTTAAAGCGAGATGCCCCTTCCCATCAGATCAGTATCTGATATTATTACTGAACTCAGAAATCTGAGGTCTTCTTTAATCACATTAAGGAATTTACAATTTCTTATGCAATACAGTGACTTTATCATGCTGCCTGTAGTTATCCAGCCATTCCCCTAGTTTTTTGCCTTGTCGGCAATTAACATTCAGTGGAATCTGACTCACCATGTCAACAACACGAGCTACATATAAATACAAATAACCTACCAAGCAAGCACCCAGCTGCTGCTTTAATGCATTAGCACATGTATAGTTATGCACATGCCTAAAAGGAACTGCCATAAACCTCCATAAAGAAACAAATAAGCTCTTGTGAGTGAAAACTGTAAGCCTGCCCAGAAATCCGAATCCTGCTAGTCATCACTTTCAAGGCTCAAGCCAGCATGACAAAGCCTTTTCAAGTAAGGGTCTAAGTGAATCTGAAAGACACACACTTTATATTCACTTTATATTCACCTCTCAGGACACCACGGCTTTTTCAAGCAAGCTTGAAGGGAAGCGGAAGCAACAGATAATAACTGACTAGAGCATTAAAGAAATAAAGTTCAATTCCTTTCAAGCTCTTGTCATCTAAGCTTGTCTGCATCTCCTTTTAATACCTTTAAACAACTGCTCTGTGAACTACTAAACTAGTGGAGTCCAATGTCACAGCGCTTGGGTCCTCTCAGTCCTTTAACTCTGTCATGTAGATCCTATGTTCCTTCACCTGTGGACTTGGATCACTCCAGAGAGAGATGCCAGTAAGCCAGTTTCTTGCATCTAAGTGACAGTATGTAAATTCTGTCCAAGTGTACTTCCCCAAGGGTACTGAAGCCAATCGCCTCTAAATGGTTACCTTCTCTGCTGGCATACTCAGCACATCAGGAAGCAGACTGACTAGAAGGGCTCCTTTCCTCCTGGATCGGCAGCCTGCCCCTGTCCTCCCACCTGGCACCTTCCCCTCCACCCTGATCCCCATATAAATCAGTTAGCCAGAAATCAAAACATAGATTGTCCAACCCAGGCATTTCAAGCAGTCCAGAAACAAGTTCCTCTGTGCAGATCAAAAGGGCACAGTGTATACCAGATGGTACACTGGTCTCCCTCCCTGCTACAGCATAGAAAAAGGACTGAGTCCTTCCAGCAGTACCACAGAGGCGTCTCACCGTTCACTGCCTTGAGGCTCCCGCTAATGCCATCGCTGTGCTGCCGCTTCTGTGCATTCTTGAACTCCTTCAGAGATAAATAAAGGACCTTCCGCACCACCCTCTCCTCTGACCAGGGAATCCCATCACTGTCATCCTAAAGGAGATGGAAACAGAAAGGAGACATTAGTTGCATACACCTGAAACAAAACAGGAAATCAAATGAAATCAAACAAACCCCCAAAGCCTAGGGCTGAACAGATTATTTTTAATTCAGAAAAAAAAAAAAAAAAAACCAAAAAAGTAAAACTGATGAAAAATACTATGCAAGAAAATGCAACCTGATCAGCTCTAACAGAAAACAGAAACCTAAGTATTATCACCAAATCAGAGCATTAGTCCCTCTAATCCTTTATTCTGCAAACAGCAGTAGGCATGTAGCAGGTGTTAGGCAGGAGGTAAAACGTAATTTTTAAAATCCTTATAATGAATCCCTCACGGAGAAATTTATCACAGCCAGGAAGTGTTCTCACAGGTAATTAAGAGGAGGGAAAAAAACTGCAACAAAACGCTAAAATGAATGTTGCAGAAACTGAAGAGGTAAGTTTGGTGGACCAGCTTCTCTTGTTGCCATTTTGGCCTTCGTTTGTGCCTCTTGGCTCAGGTTATATTTCTTTCCAGTTTAGTGATTTGCATTTATTGCAGTGTTACAATGAAGTTGTATATTGATAACAATGAAGTTATTCTGAATTTGTCTTAATATAATGCCAAGTGGAATTTGGCTCATGAGGCATATGTTTTCTATTTTATTTTTAGGAAACAAATACTATTTTGTCAAAAGGAATACTAATCTATGTCAAATTTAGTACTTGCTTTAGTTAAAAGATTAACTCCCTGGAAAAGTATTTTCCTAAAGCCTTTAGCATTCAAATAAATTAAGTCAGCAAATTGATATAAAGACGTAATTGAGATAGGTAAGTCATCATATTTTCATAAGCCCTATAATTGACTTGGGGTCTTTGGAAATCACTATTTGAGCATTCTTGCCCTTGAATTCCTCAGGGGCTACATCACTGCCAAAGCAAAGGATTAACATTTCTAGGCAGACCTTAAGTGGTAAGTGTACCACAGTGTACTGTCACTGTCACCTTACACTGGAAACTCTACAAGCCCCATCAGTGATCCCCACCAGGAGGCAGGAGAGCTTAGACCATCCATGCGCCAAAGAAAAGACAGACACCGTCAACCTCCAAAAAGATAAGCATAGTTTAGGGTGACCAGTGATAGCTTTTTCTTTGCTCCTCTAGTGATGTGTTGGGATTCAGCTGCTGAATTGTGATCAAAAACATTTCCACCCCTCACCCTCCCCCCAAAAAAATTCTAGGACAAATTACTTGGCAGGGGTTAAAAAACAAAACAAAACAAAACAAAAAAAAAACAAAACCAAACCCCAACAACAAAAAAAGCAACACAATGAGTGCAGTGAAAGCAGCCAGCATTTTGGCAGCAAGATGTGCATTTCGCACGAGGGACAAGCTGCTACACTTTGAGGAAGGCTGAGCTATGCCCAGAGAGTTTTAGAGTACAGGCAGCTCTGGGCCAAGAAAGCAAACTTTGTAACCCAACACCCACAGCAACCAAAAAAAGACAAAAAAAATCTCTCAGCAAGCATTTTAAAAGGACTAGTACATCCAGTTATTTTGTCAACCAAGGTTTACACAAACAACTCTGGCTTACCATTTTGCTGCCAACGCAGCTTCAGGCCTAACCAGAAGCAACGTTAAACACAAGAGGGCTGCAGCTTAGTTTTAACAAAGCTTGCCCAAGGACGCCTCCATTTACATTCCCACCAACAGGGGCCCAATTGGACATCACATGTTTCTGTTTTCATGGGAACTATTTAATAAATCCTTAAGGGAGTCAGGCTCACTTAGGAAACAAGTCATAAGCACCTTCAGCCCCTGTCCATGACACAGGCCTTTGGACACCACTCACTCCCTTCACTGGCACTAGTACTGGACGCTGCACAAAAACACCCATTGGTTCCTGATCTCGCTGGCCCACTTACACTGATAAAAACACAGGCAAATAAAATGAAAGAAAATATAAAATAAAACCCAAAAGACATTAAATCCACTCTGTCACACCATCTCAAGGCAAGGAGCACATGGCATCGTTTGCTGCTTCAGTAGTGACAGGGTAAAACCTGCTGATAGGACTGGTCTTTAAACTGGCATGTGCTGACCCACAGGACCTGTGGCCTGGCACCAGCTGGCTACAGTCCCTCCTGTGGAAAGGAAGGCTGTCACCACAGTCCTTCCTGTAGGAGGGAAGGCACTCACCACCATACACCAATGGCCTGTGGTCTAGACCACCCTCCTGTGAAGAGCCTGGAGTAATCTCCCTCTCCCCAGGCAATGTGCTGGACGAAAAAGGACGTTGTGCAATGACGCCCAATTTTCTGGCAGCCAAGGTGTCTCCCTGGTGCCAGCTGGAGGCCCCAGCAACATGCAGGACATGGTCCCACCAGCCTGGGGGCTGGGTGGGCATTAGTGCCACCAGCATGAGATGGCTCTCAGAAGGTGGGAACAAAGACCTCAGCACCCCTTGAAGCAGCTTCACACCACACTCAATTCCTGGAGCTGTTGAACTCCAGACGAACCATCTTGGTTTCATCGGCCCGGTGAAACAGCAGTGCTGCTACCAGAAATGCACATGGAGTCTCTCTGCATCAGCCCAATTGTGTCCAGGCTGCAGCCACTATCCTGCCTGCACCGCTCTGCTGTGGGCTTCCCCTGTACACAACCACCCAGCTTCAAAAAAGGTCCTCAAGTTCTCCAACATCATGTGCTATATAAGGTCAGCAAAATGAGAGGCTAAGCCACTGCCAACACCTGTATTCACATGGCTCCATATTGCAGGAGCAATAAAAAGGTTTCACAATCGCCAAGTGCATCTTCCCTGGAGCCTTTGGCACAAAAGCAGCCGCATGCTGGAGAGCAGCTGACTCAGAGCCCAGCTGAGCTGCAGCTCCAGCTCCCGACACATTTAACCATAATTACATGGGTCAGATCGCCTGTGCCTCGTTCACCCCAGTGGAGGGAGAGCTGTTGTGTGCTCGTGTGCCTGCTCCGCACTCACAACATCACCAACTGCAAGAGCTATCTCACTTTAGCAAAACATACACATGCCTAGAACTGCTTAGAAATATGGACAAGTGAAAGCCTCGAGGAATTTAATCTATGTAACTCCTCAACACCACCCCGTGTCCTGTCCTGCCGCCCACCCGAAGTTCAAAGGGACTGACTCAATTGCTGCCTTTAAATATTTCCACAGGGAGTAGAGATTTGTTAATAGATGGCTCTCAAGGCTGGCAGAGAGGGGTATAATATCATCCAACAGCTGGAACTTGATTCACAAAAATGTAAGACAGAATTAAAGAACAATTTCTGCAACTGTGCAAGTAATTAGCCATTGAAACGACTTATGGGGAACTAATGGATTGCCCATTATTGACTCAGACCCAAAAAAAGGACTGAATAACATCTTAAACTGTAGGTTCATCACCACAAGCCCACAACCTTCACTGTGCAGGTTTGCTGAGATAATTTCTCCCAATATGACAATATTGGGAGAATATGATTGCCTCCCAATATGACAATAAGATTATCTTACAAACTCAGAATAAAACTAACAGATGCAAACAACCAGGGAAACCCTGGGGCAGAATTAAGAAATGCAACTGCACCATTTCCTTTAAATTTAAATTTAAAAAAAAAAAAAAAAAATCATGCCACCTCCTTTGTTTTGCCATTTCAGGGAACCACACATTGTACGTTTATGTCTGAACTTCAGCTACCAGGACGGTCAAGCAAGAGTTTGGCAATTTCAGCCCAAGTAAACAGGGAAGAGGAGTTCAACTTCCCTTTACCTACACAGTACATTCCTGATCAGGATGTTACCTCACAGATTGGAGAACAACTTTCTGTTCCATTATTTCTGTTGCACTATGTGGCTGAATGGGCTACTACAATATACTGTTAATTTGGGAATGTATGCGTGTGTGTTGTGTGTGTGTATATATATATATCTGTGTATATATATCTACACACGTGTGTGTTTTGCTGTATGCACATTAAATGTATATAATACACACTAAATGTATGTAATACGTGAAATATAAAATATATCGCTACTAATGTCTGCACACCAACTAAAATGCATATTATTGCTCAATCAATAGATAATAATGATACACTTGGATACATAATGTATATATATTTGCAAAGAAATCAAAATGTGCACCACCTGTACCTTTCACCATTCACCTACAGCTTAGACACTTGTTCCCTGCAGTCCAGCTGACTGGTGTGCATATGTGGCTTGCACACAGCCTCCCTATTTTCAAAATTATACTCATATCCTAATTTTAAAAAAGCAGAAGCGAGGGGCAGGCTTCACACCACCTGCTGGGCAGGTGAAATGTCAGCCTGAAATCATGAGAGCTGCTGTGCTCCTCAGGCAGCATCAGCAGAAGCAGGACTCAAGCTTCTCCCTTCATTCACTGCAGATACAGCATTCTTCAGCCTGGCCCAGCCTTGCCTTAAGCAAACAGGAGTCATAGTTCACAGGGTAAAACAAAGCTGGAACAAAGGAGAATGCATGCAGCACTTCATACTATTTGCTTTAATTTTTATGTAAATACTTTTACAGCAGTGGTGGTTTTATTTGAAAAGTCAGGACTTTGTAAGGTACAAAAATACTTATAAGCATGTGTGTTATGACTCAGTGTGGCTGGCATGTTTCCAGCTCTCTCTTTGGGTCTTTCCCAAGCACGCATCTCCTGACCTCATTCTTCATGCCAGGTTGCAAAAAGCAAAACAACAAAACACAAACTCCCTCTTTTTTCTTTTTCCAGCACTGCATCCAACACTCGGCTAAAATCACTGTGGCACCCAATGCCCTAAATGAATATGCTTTCATGGTTCAACAGCCCCCAGAGTCTTTCCTGCAGATGTAAGAAGGTCATTTTGAAGCAATGGGAAAAATAAACCACAAGTTTCTACCCTTTCCTCAAGGATATTTTTGAAGCAGAACTATTTCAAAGGGTGGTTTTTACTGCATTTATAGCAACATAAAAAAAATATGTCTTTTGCATGAAAAACAGACAGCACATTTTCATAGATCATACAAATTACTTTTCAGCTAAAGGACCTAGATGGAAATCTTTGTTTACTACATTCAAGACTTGCAACAGATTTTTGCCTTTTGGCTGTATATTATCAATGGAAAACAGTTATACCTGTTTTTCTCTAAAAGTCAGTCATTTCCAATGAGGAATTGGTGGAAAACCCAGATTCACCTTCTGAGGCTGAGAGCGATCCTTCTGTGCAGTCTTGGGCGAGTTACTGCTGCTAAGTGTGATTAGCACTTATTAGCAATTATCTTACTCATTTATAAAGCCTAATTTCTCGGTATCTGTATGGCACAGGGCGAACCTTATAAGAAAGTGCAAAGTCTTACTGCTCTATCAACACACGTACTTCCCCTGCTGCGTTAGCAGAGGTCTCCATCGTATTGCAAAGTTCCATCAACCTCCTCACCACCCCAAATGCACATTGCAGAGGGAAACGCCACTGTTGGCCCACCGGTGTAACCTCCCTAAGTAACCTGCAGGACCCAATGGGCTGTTCCACAACCAGACAGCGGAAGCTCTTCTTGGCACAAACTCCTAGCAAAAGGCTAAACTCCCAGGGTAACAATTTCAAATCAGACTGTAATAAATTCAACTCAAGCTCCATAAATAAAGATTTGTGGCTCCTTCTGGCAGTTATCATGCTGCTTGGACTTCTTACAGCCAAGCAGAGCATGGTGCAAACTAGTTATACTCATATATACCCACAGTAATATCCTTGTAGCCTTTCGCTTACTATCAAGGTCCCTCCACTCCCTTCTCCTCTCAGAATAAAGTTTGCAGTTATTTAATATTTAACCTTTACTCAAGTTTAACTACCCAGAGAGGATGTAGCAGTTTCTCATTTAAAACAAACTGCTTATATTCAGTGAGAAAAAATAAAACCTCATGAATGGCTTAAGCTGATGAAGATTGATACAGCTTGGAGACTTTATAGTAGAGTGACTCATGCCTTCTGGAAAATGTAATCTGTTCTGTCTAGTTTAGGAAAATAGGTCATGTTTTAAAAATGTGCTAACTAACATGAAGAAAGGGGAAATTTCCTTTACTAATGGCTCTGTTTTAGCATTTAAGTCTATTTGGTAATTAGAGCTACTTTTTCCCCTCGTACTTCCAGAAAACTTCCCCAAAGAACTCACGTTACGTTACAGCTCCTGACTTGAAGAACCAATGTTATCACAGCAAAGAAACGGTGGAATAAAAATCTCTCTTCTTCCTGCCTTTGCACGTCTCCCACAGCTTTCATCCCCTGCAATCTCCCATTGGTTTGCACTCTTTCACTGCCTTCTGCTGCACCAGAGACTGCATTTCCTCTTTTCAGATGAATACTGAAGAGCAGCATGGGACAGAAATGCTCTGTTTTTTGGGTCACTAAAGGCCTTGGGCACTTTTAAGCCCAGTGAGCTTCAACCTGCTCTTGCAAAAATACATTATGGTAGAAGAGTTATGGTCGAAATCATCAAATACAAGTCACTCCCAGAAGTGAGGCATAAAATATAGTTCCTAAATTTATCTTAGCCCTAATAATGAAATATTTAAAAACAGTCGGTTCATGTGTTAATTGTTTCTTTTACATAAACTTAAGAGGCCTTGATGATGTTTCTGCACCTCTAGAAAACTATTACTCAATATGAAACCAGTGAAAGCTTACAAGCTGTCAACTGTTTCCCATATTGGTCCGCCAAGATAAATACAAAAAAAAAAAAGAACAACAGGCTAAGCCCAAACAAACTCAGAATAAAGAGAGGTCTCAAGGTTTTAATTTATCAACTTGCAGCCCAACTTCAACTTGAACCATCTCACTGATAGCACTGACTCCAGAGCTATGACTTTCTTAGGCCACATTAGGAATCTAAAGAATCATTTCGCACCCAGAGCATCTGAGCTTTGGGATCTGATGGAGCTGAAGATGGTAGAGTACTGGTAAAAAGAGGTATGGAGGTGTAAGATAATTATTCAGACTGAGAGAGTGGTTTTCATAACCAGTTTAATTCACCTGGCACCATGTGGGATGCACCTGCTCCAAGCCCAATGCCAGCTACATGCCCGTTTGACCAGTTTGATCAGAAGTGTTAAAATCTCATCCCAAGACAAGAAAAATTATTGTTTTCATCCAGATCAGCTTCCTTATTCCTAACCACATGACCAAATGAGGACCACAGCTGGGGCAGAGAAAAAAGTGGGATTGTCCCTTTGCACAGCAATTCACGCTTGGAGGGATGCAAGCCCATCACAGCACCAAAGCATGACTGTCATAATGAGAGAGGGCATCACAGATGGTATTCAGGAAATGAAAGCCACCTTGCTGCAATGTAACTACTGTGAACCCCAAATACCTCACTGCGTTCTGATGAACCTTACCCACTTTTTCCAAAATGAATTATGTACTTTAGAGAAGTGGAAGGGAAATATAAGGGGGTGCAGGGCATCTGTTACAGGGGCAGGACCTGCAATGATTCAGGTAGGTCACAGCCTGACACGGTACAATTTTCTGTCTGACCATCACTTGTAATAGACAATTTATGCCCAAGCAAAAGCTCTGACTTGATAAACAGGTTCCTTACCTGGTGCTCTCTTCAAATAAAGGGGATGTCTCCTAAAAGGTACACTGAATGACCTTTGAAAAGGTATGCTGTATACAAATACATGCCTCCCCGGCAGAAACCAAAATAATTCAAGCATCATTTTCTCTGTTGGTGAACAGGTCTAAATCTTTCTTAAAAGAAAAACAAACAAAGCAACCTGATGCGTGATGTTTACATTACACATCTTCACTTCTCTGAAACACCATGAAATAATGTATATTTATCTTTGATTACATAGTATGAAAAAAAAATGCAGCTGAAATTGGATTAGAAACTTCTGCTGAAAAACAATTTATTGCATAACACAACTCTGACAGCCTTGGTTTCTGGCCACCAACTGAGCCTTTATAAAAATCTGCTGGGCAGCTGCCAAATCAGCTCTTTGAGTCTTGGCATGTCTGACATCTGAGACAGTAGTCAAGGCAGCCACATGTCCCGTGCCATCCACAGCCCACGCTTTTATGGTTTAATGGTACCGTCAAAGAACAGAGTAGTATGAGCCATTAAACACACAAAGGTAAAAAAATCTCCTGCAGCTGTGGATCTGACAACTCTGATCATGCTGCAGAAGACCAAGAGCCAAAACAGGATTTCTTCTTTTTCACGATCTGGTATTAATTTGAACATAAAAGTAGCTTAAGAAGAGCAGGAAAAGAGAAGCAAGAAGGGTTGGAAGCTCCAAAAAACCTCTACACTCCTAGCTGAAAATCACTGCCATTTATAAATTTCACATTCCAAATATTCTTACTCTGTCTCCAGTTCTAATTAAAACTTTCCACCAAGTACACTTCAGATAGACACATAAAACTCAGTATGCAAAGAGTATTCAGCAGCTCAAGATAATTAAATTCAAATATATTCTTTCTAATTAATTTCATTTTGATTCAGTTCATATTATTATAAAGGTGTTTGAGCTCCAATATGTAGTCATATGAATACAGTCCAATAAAAAGCATTTTCTGCAGTTTAAATGTCTGCTAATAAGACCTACAGATGTGTATGGTTAATCCAATCCTGCTGCATATTGCTAATTATATTAAGACTTCTTTCCACCCTCAACCAGAAAGCTTGATCCTCAACTTGAAAAACACTAACCACTTTTGCATGCCAAAACAGTGTTGAGGTAGTAGGGAAGAGAGAAAGATAAAACTGATGTGTTATCACAGTATTTTGATGGGAATCTAAAGAGATCTAATTTTTTGATGTCTCGCAGCGTCTGAAAGTTTGGTCAGTGGTATCAATATTTTAGAGAAGCTGAAGAACTGTTGATGTGTTTAGCATCTATCTTCACACAAACAACAAGAGGTCATTGTTTACACCATTTCTTTCGTAGGACTGTGTTACCTGGATGCTGAAACCTTGCCTATAACACAGGAAAAGATCTGCTTATCTATCTGCTTTCTGGGAGTACAGTAGTACATATATACATACACATATGTATATATCAATCAGCAAAAATGTGGATCTGTGAATAGAGAACTCAGATTGCTCCCTCAATGAAATAAGTACACCAGCCCAAAGTCTATATAGTTTAGCCACATTGTTTAATATAGCTGTGCCCACCAGGAACGTGATGCCTGCCTTCCAGATGGAAGGCAGAGGCTTCAGATGGAGGCTGCAGATGGAGGTCCCCTTGAAAATCTGGGAAGGACACCATATTCCTGCTGGATGACCCTGTATTCAACCCCATTTAAAACTCTCCAGTATGAATGGGTTTCACTGGTTTAAAGCAACCAAAGAGGAAATTTTGGCTCACCTGACTCACTTTGATGGCACTGCAGCAGACCCTGCAAGAGAATCACGGCCAGCAGTGAAGAGTGTGGCATTGCCAAAGCTGGGGCACGGCAAACTCTACCCACAAAGTATCTTGTGCTGTGATGGACCTGCAAGTTTGCATACATGTGAGCCAAAGCAGGTCTGGGTGGTGCCCTTGTCTTAGCTTGGAAATGTGTAACTTGATTTCTTCCTCTTTCATGTCAGTCTACAGGATGTCCCTCATTCAGGCAATCATCAGATTTTAAAAAATATTTAAAGAAAAAAAAAGAAAAAAAAAAAATCTGGTCCAAAAAAGTCACTAAACCCAGGGAGGGGTAATGAGAGTAAAATATGCTGAACCTATTGCTGGGAAGCCTCAGGATACTGGGGCCTGAACCAAATTTACTGAGCCCGATGGGGAACCAAATCAGTTGAACTGACACAAGCTCCTGGGATGGACACACTAATATTGCACTAAAAGTGTGACACGTTGATTTTGCTTGATGTACTACCCAAAAAGGGACATTCCTATTAGAATTGTTTTGTCCTTGTTTACGTTCCTGAGTGGCAGAATATCCTTTAAAGCTGGGAGGGAAGTATCTATTGAAGCTGGGAGATGTAAACTAAACCTATACTCTTTGTTCCTAAGCCAATTAAAGGACACGTATGAGGAGACTCTAAAACTACTCTAAATGGATTTTCAGGTCAGTGTAGTTATATCAGTAAATTTTCTGCACAAAGATAAGCCATATAAGCAGTGAACACCTACACTCTAAAGTTTTTCCAAGCTTGCTCTTCAGTATTAAATGCATCTGACTGCCAAAATATTACCCAACAAACAAATTATGGTTTTGTAGTAGCACGGGGAAGCAAATAATAAAACCGACATTTGTTCTGCGAGGCCATCACTCAGTAACAAATCAGATGAATGTATCTAAGTATCTTCCCAGAAGGCCTGTGAAACATTTCTCAAAATAACCAGTGCCAAGGAGGGTAAAAGACTTGTATTACCTAGAATATAAGTTGCAGCAGATCACTTAAGAGTATCCAAGTCAAGAATTTCAGACCAAGCAAGACCAAAGAACTGCTTTGCCACACACAAGTTCTAGAGACTCGTTTGGGTTGGCATTCAATTCCCTCATCCCTCCCCCACTCCCTGATCAATGGCAACAGTCAAACTTTACTGGAGATTTTAGAAGTACATCAGAGACAACTATTAAGCTTTTAAGTGCACTAATTGACATTTTAGCACTTACAAATCCATCTATGTGTTCTATCACTCAATTTAAGAGACTTGCTACCTGGCCTGGTAAGAGTTCCCTGTGTTTTTAGCAGGTAGAGGGGGATTTTCAAAGCTATTTTTTTCCCCTCAGACAGGATTTTAGAGAATTCAAATTACAAATATAATGCACTTCAAAAAGTAACACATTTCACAAATTTAAGAGCTCTTCCATAAAAGCTGTAAATGGCATCACAGCTATAACTCACAGGCTTCTAAGCTCCAATGAATTCTGCAGCTGTTGCAGCACATTGAAGCCAAATCATTGTTACCTTCACACCACCACAACTGAAAACCCCAGCTATGATATTACTAACTGCATGGTGCTACATGAAAAAGAGGAGGGAAAAAAAGGAACCCCTGCGTAATTTTGCAGCTCCTTCTTTCTTCCTTCACAAAGCCAGCATAAAACAGATGCTAAAACCATGAGGGACTGCTTTAGGTTTTCCTGCAACGACTATCCCACAACAGGATCCAAGGAAGCATTTCAGAACAGCAGACCCCGTGGATGCTGTAACATCAGAGGATACAGCACTCCCCTCCCCAGATCCGGTGACTTATAGCAGACAAGCCGCTACCCATGGCCAAGCCCAGCCTCTGACTACAGAAGAGCATCTCAATGACAGCAGGTCTGGACCCGTCTTCTATTACTGTCACATACCAACATGTTCACCTTCTGTTCTGTTAGAGAAATCCTCATTCAGTCCCAATATTTAAGGCAACAAGAAAGATCAAATTAAATTCCCAGGGTTTTAAGCCGTTCAGTTCATTGCTAGATCTATTTTAGGGTCTGAGGCTGCCAGCCACCCCCACAGAATCTGCGCACTCAACAAGGCTTTTGACAGGTTTGTTTGTACCTTCTGCAGCAATCAAAGGCAAAACATTACAAATCAAAGAACCAGGAGACAAATACAGTACTGCGCATAAGACAAACCTCAAAAAGCTAGCCAGAAGCAAACCTGCTGCTCACCGAGCCCCGCAGAGCAATACGAGATAACACAGGAAAACAGAAATGGATAGTTAAGTAAGAACAGACTTGTGCTGTATGTGTGCAAACATCTGCAGGCAGGACCTCTGAAGCACACATCCATCAAAAAAAGCAGATGCGGAATCACAAGAAAAGGAATAAGAAAAAAAGTATTAATTTTCTCAGAAAGTACCATGGAGAAAGGCTATAATTTAAGAATTCCAGTTTAAAGATTGCAGGGGAACTTTAGCTTTTTACTGGTATCAGAAGAATAACAGAGAAAAGAAGCAGGCATGGACAATATGCAGTATTTCTGAGGCTGAGATTTAAATGGAAATGGCAAATGCTGCATTTTGGGGCCTAGGCAGTTACACCACACAAGCCAGTTGACTCCAATCCATGTCCTTCCTTAGAGAAGGCAAATAGCACATTTTCTGTTCAATTCTTCCCTCTGTGGAACATGTGATATGGATGGAAGTCCATTTTACTCAGTGACACGCTCACTATGAACTGCACAGGCCATACTTCAACAAACCTGCCACATCAGGGAAGCATCTAAGATGTATGTTGAAATTACACCCAGAAGAAATTCAGCAGTACACCTCTGCTACTGTGTTCCTTTAAACCTTTCACCTCCTAAACTGCAAGTTCAATGTCAGATTATAAACATCGTAAAAGCTCATAAAACTCAATCATAAACCTGCCAGCTCATTTCAAGATTATTTGCTCTCAGCCTTGCAAAAACATCATAAGCAGTACAAGAATTGCATCATTTCTCTGCAAACTCCGCAACCCTTCATCCGCATCACGCTAATGGATGGGCAGAGACAGACCTTTGCAGGTGATTTTCACAACACATCACCTTCCTGCTAAACCATCCACAGCAACATCCACATCAGCTTCTGACAAAATCACCTGCTACTTCACCTTTCTCTTGCAAAATCTAGCCTTGCGTATTACCACCACAACTGACGAAGACATGAGAACCTTCTGCAACTGCAGCAGGAGCAAATGCCAAGTTGAGATTTTGGGACAACTGTATGGAGCCCCATGTAGCAATGCCTACCTCCAGCCCTCCCCAAGGCTGAGCCAGGCACCCCTGCAGCTGCCCCAGAGTGGGCAGAAGCACAAGCTGATAGACACCTCCCTGCACATCAGGTGCTGGTTGTTTGCATTAGCCTGCTGTAGGAAAAGAGGGGCCCCTTCTTATGTGGGCTGGATTTCCTGCATGACCAGCCACATCATTTCAACCCTCACAAGGGAAAGGACTGTGGGCTTGATGGAAGCTGTCTGTTGCTTCTCTGTGGAAAAGGATAGTTTTAGTGGAATGAAATTGTCATGGGGGTCTAGGCAGAGCAGGGCTTATCAAAACCAGGTTTCTGCCAAAACATTCTAGGAACTGGCTAAATCGTACCTTGCAACACCACAGAGATGGTTATGAAGGCCGTTTGTGATCAAGTCTGTGATTTGACTGTACCCACAGCACTGACTATTAATAAACTAAACCCGAACTTCACACTCTAAGCACACAACAAACCACTCTGGTTTTCAGCTTTGGTGTGCGCTTGCAGAAGGCAAAACAGGGTAGCCAGAAAAGGGAATGGAAAAAAAGAAGACTGGAGTAGAGCAGCCCTACATTTTTAGGCGTGGATCAGCTCTTGCAGTCTCTTGGCAAATGAGGTGGCAACAGAGAATCATCCAGGCAAGTTTAGGAGCTGTGTTTGTGTTTATTTTAATTTGCAGTCTATTGATTCTACTGTTTTGTAAGCTCATTCATGAGTAATGCTGGAACTGGAGGCTGAATGCAGTGATGGACTGGGCAAGGCAGAGATATCCACCTAAAGAGGGAACCTCCTCGGCCACCAGCCTCTGCTCCCTGCAAAATAAGCAGACCTATTAGAGCCCAGCACCATTCCTGTGATGCTGCAGGCAGGCAAAAGATTAACAATCCATCATTTCAGCCCACTGCAATTTCTTATCAAAAGGCCATGACAGATACAAGGAGGAGGAACAGACTAGCAATGACTGAACAAATGTAGGCAGGCACAAATTTGGTAGCTCAATTTTCCTACTGGAGCAGTCTCAGATGCACTGGGCATGTGATCACATCCAGACACGTTACATGAATGCAACACCCTCTGAGAGCAGTGGTTCCAACAGGACGCAGGGATGGAGCTATGTGTGCCTTGGGAGAGCAGATCATGCTGAATCCTAATTAAATTGAAAAAAAAAGAAAAAAAAAAGAAAAAAAAAGAAAAAAAGAAAAGGTGTAACTTGTTTAAATGCCTTTGCATGGATGGGTGACCTACTCCTCCCGGTGACTCCTGCATCCTAGCCACTGCAAGTCGCTGCATACAGATGTAGCAGCAATGGTACGGCTTAATCAGTCAATGTTTTCACAACACATATTTCAAATATTAAGCACTTATTGAAGACTTAGAAGTTACTGTGTAAATATTTGTATTATATTATACTGCTAACGCTTCCGCGCCAACTGTGGAATTTTAAATCTATCTCGTCTGATAAAGCTTTATTTACATATCACACTGCTCTTGATACTCAACAAAGTGAACTGACTAAATTTACACCAACTCCATTGAAGGAGTACTTGTCAGGAAAGAGCAATTCAATGATTTTCTGTCTCTGCTATGTGACCAAACTAAACCATAAGCAGTCATGCGGCTTGTTTTGGGTTGACGTTAACTGTTTTCACTAGGCAACAATGCTCCCAGGGAAAGCATTGCACAAATGCACCTTGCTCTTAAAATATGATGCAACCAGAGTGCTATGTACTCCCAACACAGAGTCTCTGCCCAAAATTTGGGAAGCTGCTGGTGCCCACTGACCTTACCTCCAGAGCACTGCTGCCACGGCTTTAGCCCTCTGAAGCCCTCCCAGGATGCAACAATGTCCTCAGGCACTGAAGTAGCCCCAGGGGTACCAGAGGGGAGAGGCAGGATTTCAGCCACCACTTACACATGGAGACAAGCAGAGTTTGTCACTTATTTATTTGGGTTAGATTGTCACCTCCCACTATTTTACAAGAGGTGAAGGCCATGAGAAGCTGCTAACACTCACACAAGCAGTGAATGCTTGGCAAAACATGATGAAGATGCAACCAACAGCAAACACAAACACCATTATTAGTCCCAAAGCATCTTACGTGGAAAAAATTACAGCCCCCAAAATGTGGTGAAGTTTTTTTTTATTTCTGAAAAAGATGACAGATTTAAATGTCCTGGTTTTCCACACGAGGTTTAGGAAATACTGTGCAAACCCCTTATTCTGTCCCTCCCCTTGTATCCCACAAAAAACCCTAAAAAGCAAAAAAAGACTTATGGGACTTTATATCAACTCCAACAGTTAATATCTTTGATAAATCTCAGTGTCTAAAGCACTCACAGAACTGAAGAAAATGTACAATATAGAAATAGTACAATAATAATCTGTTTACTCACTGAATCCAACTCGCACATTTATTCTTTATTTTACATACTGAAGGAATATTTATTCTTTGATGAACTTAGTTAGACTTGCACAATCACATGTTGAAAAGGAAAAAAAAGGGAATTGAAGTTGCATGCTACCTTTCGACAGCTCTGCCAGCTGGAAATATGCCATCAATTGTCTGTTCCCTATGTGACTCGAAAGCAGAGAAGTCTGCTTAATAGAAATTCACTCAATTTCACCTTGTTTACTTCAGGTTTAAGAAAACGGCCAGGAAGAAGACAGATTAAATATTTTTCCTTTTATGAACATCCTCCGGTCTTTCTTAGAAACAAACTTTTCGTTTCAGACCAAATTTATGGCATTTCTAATCTAAAGTGTTATAGAAATTGGAAGAACAAAGGAGAAATGGATATATTAGAAGAATTTTCCTGAGTTTCAAAATCCGAACAGAATTGGACTAAGAAAAAATAAGTACCTCTGAGCATTCTCTATGTGTTACTACTAAGCTATGCATTCTATCAATAAATGTGCATTTCTGTTCTGGAGAAATATGTTCTGCTTCCACAGAAAGTCACAAGCACATATAAAAAAATAGCAGAAAGCAACAGTTTTTTGTCAACCGGTTTATTCAAGAAAACAAAATTCAGTATGCGTCACTGTGACACAAGTCTTTATCCTACCTTTTGCTATGCACAGAAAAAGACAGACAGACGTACACACAAAGAAGTACATGACACGTTTTGCCCAAGAACTGCTGTGCCTCAAGCCTCAGCTGGCTGAGCTGAAGCTCTCTGTCGCTCACAACCCCCTGACAGTGGGCCATTTCACTTGCCCCAGCCTACTACAGATAAATAAACAAGGAGCAAATTGTACACAGACATCTGACTTTTTTTTTTCCACCTTACCACTCAATGAAGGCTACTAATACAACAATTACTTAACCATATAAATCTGAGGTTAATATAAAGACCATGCTTTGAGTGACAATTTCTACTTTGCCATCGCAGAACTAACTCTTTTTTCCCTACAAATAAATGTTATTATCTGGAAATTGAACCCTGAGTGGTGAACTAGAAGCCTTCTTTCTTAGACGCTTCAATACATTAAGTGCTTTGCATTATGGACAGATCAACTGCCCATTCACTAAGGAAGGTTACCAAAGTGATTCTGTAATCTCATTTAGCTCCCCCAGTGCTTACCTTCTACAGCTAGTCTTGGATAGCAGAGGGGAAAAAAAAAACCATGCAAGAATAAAGCTGGCACAGTTCAAATGTGGAATGAGAAAATATTTACTTCTCACGTTAGAGATCCTTTCACTCGAGCTACCTCACCAAAAAAGTATGAAGGGCCAAAAGTATGAGGAGGTAGAAAGATATTTACAGATTGGAAACATTTTGAAACGTACATGAAAAACGCAGCAAATCAAAACACTGTGAGAGTTATTTAACAGTTAAACAATCTAGTGAACTTTACAGCAAACTTCATTGGGTAAAAATTTGGATTCATGACCAAAAATACACACAAGACCAAGGCAATGAAAAGGAGGATAAAATAGACATAAATCACAAAGTTTGAAAGCAGTCATTTCATTTGTGCCTTTTTTCTGTGATTCTGTCTTGTAACACTTGCCAGGGATAGCAATCTGGTAAGATTCTCCTAAAACAACCTCTACTACCTATAATAATAAACCATAAACCCCCTTACTCCTATTGCAGAATAGGTTCTGAGCTGAAAACTACTGGAACTCGGAAAACTGGCAGGGAAAACAAAAAGCTCAAAATTCATCTCCAGAAGTACTGAGAAGGACAGTAAGAGAAAAACAAACAAACAAACAAAGTGGCTGGTGCAAAAATAATATATTTTGCTGTAGTCAGGTAAGAAACATGAAATACTAATTTTAAAAATACAGTTAAGAGAAACAGGACAAAAAAACTGGCAGTGCAAGAAGGCTGACCAGAGTCTTCACTTTAGGGAAAACACCAACCTGAAGAACAATTTTTATCTCTGGACAATAACCAGCCTTTGGTGTACAGTGTGCTGTAAGTGGAGACCCACGGAGAGGGGAAGAGTGAGAAAGCAAGGCTGGGTGAAAGGCCAGCGCAG
Organism: Vireo altiloquus; assembly: GCA_013396875.1. Classification (NCBI taxonomy): domain Eukaryota; kingdom Metazoa; phylum Chordata; class Aves; order Passeriformes; family Vireonidae; genus Vireo; species Vireo altiloquus. The sequence continues at coordinate 248,945 of VZRF01010615.1, read as the reverse complement.
TGTTGAGAAATTCTCAGCATATGTCTGAGTGTGCAGAACCAAGCCTAAAAACTGAAGCATTCACAGACCTCAAAGTATTTAATATTACAGAGTTGCAACAGTATGCCACTGCTGAATGCCATGTCCAATTTCACCCACAAATAAATCATTTTTACGTGTATTTTCCAGGAAGTAACGCATGCTTGTGCTGAATCCAGTCCTCTTCTTTGCACTGCAGACATGCACATGTGGAACATGGCTGGCCCAGCATAAGCACTCAAGGATGAAACACCATCTATGATGCAGATGGCACCATGACCTGGTTCTGTAATAAACCTTATTTTAATTTAGGAAACAGTTTTAAGATCCTGGACATGTTAATTGTGTGAGGAGGCGATGCTCAGGGAGAGAGACCCGTCCACTGGGGCTGCACATGTTGGCACCTGCACAAGATGACTCTGCACACTGGCTGGGGGGCAAATGGGCCAAGCTCATGGGGGATCAGTGGCCACCCAGGCAGTGGGATGAGGTTATGACAGGTGCTGGCACAGCTGGATGTAGTCATCATGAATCTACATATTGTAGAGTGCCATGGCCAAGGAAGGAAGAAAGGACAGACATCGAAATGGGAAGACAGAAATGGCTACCAAACTGCCCACAGGACTGGGTACAGAGTGTGGTGAGGCTGTAGCTACAGTAGTGGTCCTGGACCAGCATGGAAAGACATTAAGCACAGAGGGATATTGAGAAGGCGGCGACCACATAGAAAAGGTTTTCACCATTTTTCCCTATGGTGCATCTGGAGTTCATTTCCTCAAATTTATGTTAAAGAATTTCTCTTACATGAAAGAGAGAAAAAGACGTATTTCTGCTTGAACAGTAACTCAAGGTGCCAAACCACCCTGGGACCAGGGCAGTGCAATTTCACTTCTCAAGGACAGAAACTCGCTTATCCCCTCAAACAAATGCGTGCCTCCACACAAACTCTCCAGCAAGTGGTCCAGTGGCCACCATGTCCAAAAGGCCATTGTGTCTGAGTGCTAGAAACTAATCCCACTACCCAACCCCAACACCACTCTGCTCCCAAGCCCAGTTGCGTGGGGCAAGGAGAGGCAGGGCACCCATCCCACTGAGGCACTGCTGTCAGGGAGAAGGGCTCACACAAACCTGACCTAAGCCAAAAGAGCTTGCTCACAGAGAAGCCCAAACTGGCACAGGAGGAATCAGCCCAGAAATGAGGAGACAAAACGGCTTCACTTCATTTTTACTTTGTTTTCCCCATTCTCCCTCTTATCTCTATTGCTACACATAGCTGAAAATAAAGGGAATTCAAATGCAAAATCAATTAGTAAGTGGAATGACCATGTCTCCATTTTAGCCAAGCATTTTACAGGGCCCAGCTGCTGCATTTAAGCAATAAAGGCGGGGCTGTTTAATTACTCATTTATCAGAATCAGGTTTGGGCACTGCTCTGGAAACATGGGCACTCTCCCATTCACTAGCAGGGAAAAGGCAGAATGATGATGTCAGAAGAGCTTCCCCAGCTGCCATACAAAGCGAAACACAAGTAAAAAATTAATCTTACTCACTGTGTTGACAGACATAAATCTGAGTTACTCTAACAAGTTGCTCTGTGAGCGGTTGAATTAATGAGATCTGACTGTGTGTGGACCCATGTGCTCAGCTTCCTCAGCTTCCTCCCTGCTGGCTGACACACAGCACCCAGTGGTCAGGAAGGGACTCCTCAGTTCAGCTGCACCACTTGCAGGAGTTACCCTTGAGAATCCTAGCCCTCTTTGCATTTCCTGGACATATGCTGATGGATCATAAACCTGCTGGTGAAGGGCAGAAGGGTGATGGGAGCATACTAGTTTACTCCCCGTGCCTGGTGCCCTCTTCCCTTCATGGTATCCTTCATTGCTACTCCATGTATTCAGCATGGCCCAAACCCTCACACTGGCTGTCAGCTCCTCAGGCCCTACACCAGTTTACGTCCTTGGTAACAGAGCACACTGGATTTCTGCACATGTACTTCCAGTCTCCACTGAGAACAACATTCAAGATGTCTGTGAAGCAGCTTACACTTCGTCGTAATTTTCCCAGATTTTCTTCCAAAGGCTTGGCAGGCATCTGCCAGCATTACACCTCCAGGAAGGAGGAGGAAACGAAGAGAGGAAAAGCATGCAATTGCTAGAAAGCTCACAAAACCAACGAAATTACATCAGCTCATCTGATCTCAGCATTATTTCATCTCTACAGAACAGATTCTTGGTCCAGCCCAAATTAATCCAATAGCACAACTGCAAACAATACCTGCAACTGTGTACCCTTGCAAATATCTGCAAACTAAGTCAGAGATGTTATAATTTTATTAATGGAGGCCACAAATTTCAAACTTTACCTTCTTTTTGGCATATATTTGTCTAAATACAATTTATGGCTGTTGCTTTTTTACCTTCAGCTTGCATAAGGTCCAACTTTCTTTTCCTTCTCAACAGAAGGGAAGAATACAATGCTTAAAATATCACCCCAAGTTTATGAGAAAGGTGATCTAATCCTACAAATCAAGTACTTAAAAACCAGTGCTCCTTTTTCAAATGTTTCCTGCATATTCCGTATTATCTGACTCACCTTTATGGACAAAATCCAAGTATCAGAAGCATCTTAGTCCATCTAAGAGAGCATGTGCTTAGATATTCCTTAATAAACTGAACACACAAAAAATCCACCACAATGATATCCATTTTAAAATGCATCACAGTGCTGAGGTCAAAGGAACAGATCAATTACAGAGAGGGGGCTCTTATTCTTGAATCTGGATGAAATGGAAAATAAAATCAAAATACCAGGACATCTGTAAGGTGGAGTTTATAAATACTATACATAAGGGAACTGATGTCCATTCTGTCTTACGACAACTATCACAGTCATATTACTTTTCATATACTTCTGTTTAAGGTTTCAGAGCTGTTGTGACAGGACAGTTTCTGGACAGGATTATCTAAGAAAGTCAACTAACACAAAACTGAACAAAGAGTGTGTGGCATACATGAAAACAACCTTCTGGAAGAAAATAGAAAATAAATGTTTTTTATCAAATTGTGGTCTCCAAAAGGGAGGATACTTGAGGTGGCTTTCAGTGCCCTGATTAGAAGAATGACAAGTGACATCAGAATTGGTGTGCAGAGCTCATTACCTGCTTTGCAGCACCTACCACAATTCAATAAATTTTCACTTCCCATAGGCACTGTGAAAATTCTGAAGGCCTTTGTAACAAAACCAGGATTCATCTTTCAGTTATGACAGGTCCAAACATTTTATTTCCGCAACACTGGAAATGTAGGAAGGCACATCTCAAGCAGTCATGCTAGCAATTTGACATTCAATAACAAACACTGTGAATTCACCAGGAATGACTTACTAAAAACTCAAGCAAGCAAACAGCCAGCTACCTAAAAATAAGTCTTTTCTGTGCTGTAAAAACTTACTGTTTTCAAAAGCACACCTTAAGTATATGAAAAAGATTTTTTTAATTATTGCACAAGAATTTAAATCAAGAACCACTACGTCTAGCTGAAATGTAAGGTTTTATTTCTGTAAATCAGAAGTCTCTTCCCATTCCTTTTACCAACAATAAATTATTCAAATCATCTAAAAAATGCCATCCCTCCCCCCCCAGTTCAGCATTACATGCAAACAGCACGGCTTAGGCATTAACAGCCTTGAGCAACATTACCAGCTGGACAGCAAGATCAGGAATCAAACGAGTAGTGTGTTTGGAGAGAGAAGGAAAAACTCTGGGGAAATGAGGGCATCTATCAAGGCCAGAGAGAAGAAGTATAACCTGTTTCAAGATCTCCTTTCGTTTTGTTCCCAGTTCCCAACTCTTTGCTTCACCTGATCCCAAAGAGCAACTCTGGGGGATTTGTTGTTTGTTTAGTTGTTGGGTTTTTTTCTAATAAGAAAGTACTAAAATTGATTTCATGGTGCTACTCCTGGTAGAACTCAGAGAAGTTCATGACAAATCTCTTTTTTCCTTCCATGTTGGAAAGTACTTGACTTGTAAGGAAATGCAGACCATCATTCCAATCTAACTTGAGCACTGACTCCTGCATCCACACAGGGGCTGTGAGCTGAGTTAATTTCTCTTTTAGACATAGAATGAGCTCCCTTCAGACCCAGATGTATGGAAAACTTCTCTTACTGTAAGCAACCATCAGCTAGTTTCTCATGATCCTAACTGAAAGAACCTTTGAAGCAGATCCTCACTATGTCTGTCTGTTTTTGTGAAGGTTTTTAACTAATTTAAGTAGAAGTGGCATTAAGGATGTGACAGCATGGGCTTCAGCCTCAGCTACCAAACAATCATCACATGTTTTGGGTGTACCCAGAAGGCTCATTCTAGTTGCTCACCCAGGCTCAAACCCACAATGCTGAATCCTCACACATTTTATTCTCTTTCACATGTTTATACCTCTGCTGGTAGGCTGAAGGTAGGCTGAAGCCAGAGTGGCCAACACCCACCTGAGTCGAAATTGCACCTTCGTGTTACTACACAGACACACGTCATTACAAATGCAATCAGGTCTGGAAATGCAGGCACAACAGCTCAACACCTCATGTAAACAGAACTGTAAATCAGGCCCTGTAATCCACCTTGTGTTTGGGAAAATGTTTTTTATGATCATATCTAGGGCTTGCTTGGAACTGTGGTTCCATGCAGACTGACACAATGGATGCAGCATGAAGGCTGCTTCTCACAAGCATGTGAAAAACAGATGGGCTACAGAAATGCTCAAGATGCACCAAGATATGCAAGAGAGGAGCTGAAGCCACAGGAGTGGCAAGAAAAATTATGGAGGTAGATGCATATCTGCCAATCTGATTAATGTTCCTGCTCCTGTGAATAGCAATGCAAAGAGATTTCTTACTGTGGAAGCAACATGGTTAAGAACAAAGGAGGCGCCTAGGAAGTTGAGAATCAATTTAGGCATTTTGCAGTGAGGTTATGACAGTCCTCTACTACCTTACTGCTGAATGATGAGTGGCACTGCTGGAGTAGACAGACAGATAAAAACAGAAGTCCCTAAAGTAGAGTGCAATGAATTCTGTGTGGTTACACTTCAATTCACCTGCAAATTCTTACACATGGTGTAAAATTAAAAAACTCACAGACTCACCAAGTACCACATACACATTAGTCACTTTAAGGGCTGAGAGTGGAAGAACATGTTTTTCACTTTTCTAAAATTGAAGGCATATACGTCCAAAAAGATGCACAGTATAAAATTATAGATTCTTTGGAAGTCAAATGCAGATGTCCAAGAGATTTTCATCTGCTGGGGATCTCACTGAGAAGCATATATATTGCCATGAAGTCAGGGCAAGCAGATACAGTGGTTATATTTCAGTGGTTCAGCAGGAAGGCAGGCTGAAGAGAAGCAGAGAAAATTAAAAAATTATACTCTTCTTACAATACACTTTCTAGTTGGAAGCAATAAAGCTGACTTTAAAAAAAAAAAAAGGCAGCAATGAATTAAGAGGATATCAAATGCATTTTATCTGCCCAGTAACCAATCTGGCAGGGAACAGCCTGTTAACAAATGCTGCATTCAGAAAAACTTATTGCACACAGCAGTCTGGCCAGCTCTCTCATCAGCCAGGCAGCTCCAAGGAATCTGCACACCTATCCAGGACAGCACACCGATTGCTAAACCCTGCACTTTAACGATCCCTGAGGATGTCTATCATATGGCTATATGGTGTTCACATCCCGGAACAGCATTTCCCTTGGTCTGCACGGGAAGCAAGAGAGGCAGGGAGGAGTTCAGCTCAGGAGAAGCTGTTAAAAGCTTTTCTGCCTTAGCAAGTGTGACTTCATCAAGTGAACTTCCTTACATGTGACTACTGCCACTGGAAACCCCGCACACTTTAGCACTTGCGAGGCCTCTAGGTGTTGGCAAGGAAACACAGAAGGATGCACAAGATTAAAACCAGAGCTGGAAGTTGAAAATTGCTTTTTTGAGTCCCTTGCATATTTTCCCCGCTTTGTTCAGCTGATCCAGAACTGCTGTATGCATGGGGGAAAAAAAAGTGCTGACATTTTCTTCTCAGGCTTTATTTCCCTTTATGGTATCCTTCCTTTCATTCAGCTGTTCCACAGGAGATACTCATAGGTCTGACAAGCCAAGACCTATAAACTTTGTCCAAAACTACACGTCCAAAGCCAATTGGTGCCAGAAAGCCGCTTTATTTCTATGACAACTTTACTCTTCTTACTTTTTTTTTTTAAGTCTAGCCTTTACAGTAGACTACTTGCTGGAAATAGACAAGTATTTCTAAAAAGGATACATTTCATCTCAAGTTCTTTCTTCACAAATCCATCAAATTAAATAGCTTATTATGAGGAATTAACCAGAAAAGCATGCTCAGCTAGAGATCCAGGTTAAAAGGGAAGACATCTGGAATCAGTCTGGTTCTTCCAGAAGTATTCTGAACTTCCCCTCAGGCTTCAGTACCTCCAGATACTGCTTTATTAAAAAGAGTACAAATCAATCCTTAAATGTCTTTACCTTCCATCAGGAGTTTTGTGCAATGTCATAATGCCACAAGAAGGTCCCCAGGAAGTCTCACTCACAATGTTTGTGTTGGCAAGTTGGGGGGGTCAGTAACTCTGTAGGACATGTGCATCAGAGATCCCAACAGGCAGGCTGGGAAGCAGTGGCACTACTCCGTGTTACAGCCAGGAGGCTGGGACTCTCACACTGATGTGTAACTGCCCCCCAAGCCAGACCACAACATGTACTGGGGAAAATCCCAGCACAGAATGTATTTCCTCTGAAAAGACTGGCTAGTCTTGATTTTTACAAATACTTTAATAACTGATCTGTGAAACAGAAAATATATAAAAAGATTTTTTTGTTGTTATTAAAAGAATTCTTAGCACTGCATGAAGAGAGCATTTAAAAAGCCTGCAGTATTCCCAAGTGACACACTGTATTTTTGACACCAGAAAAAACAAAATAATCCACCTAACATCACTGCCTAAATTTAGTTGGAAAGAGAAAAAGTGATAAATAGATTTTAATTACAATCTAATTATTCACAGCTTACGGCCCCCAGCCAGATCCAGCCAACCAGAAAGGTTACTCATTTGGGGCACCACAGTACGTACCCTCTTTGACAGGGTTAGCTTTACTTAGCAGCCCATGAAACAAGCAGGACAAATATAATCAATTTATTACTAGAAAAACCTTGGGGCTGACAGAATTGTAGAATATATCCACTTGAAAAGGACCCCATAGGATCATACATACTTTTTACACTTTTAATTTTTTTTTGTTTTCTACAAAAACTTGTTTCAAATATTCACATCATTGCATCTGCCTGTGACACATATACTTCAGATTATTTTTCCATTCCCAAAGAGATACTCTGTAGATGACTACTTTTCACTCAACCTGAAAGTGGTCAACTGTGTCTTTCAAGTCCAAAAAAACTCTTTCACCCTGATTAATGAAGCTAAACCTTTCCACTCCATTTTCCTTTCAGCACAGCTGCTTCTCTTATCACTCCAGCTGTACTTTCCTCAGAGCTGCAACATGATGCTCAGATCTGGAAAAGCTTAGAAATATTTATTTTTTAACACATGGGCTTGGGATTTTTTTTTCCAGTAGACATAAAATACCAGACTGAAATGATCCTTCACATCCTTCTTCCAAAACACTGATTGATGAACAGCTCTTTGTAGAATTTTACCAATTTTCAAGATCAAAATTTCTGCCTGAAGAGGTTAAAAGACTGCAGAACTTTATCAGGCAATTTCTAAATTCAAGTAACAGGGAGCAGCTATGGGTAATTTTTGAAATTATTATCAAATTTATCCATTCTCAGTAAGCTTCCATGACGGAAAATTCACTACATGGTTAATGTTGCTAAAATGTACTAAGATTAAATAAAGCCAAATAACGACTGCTTCTCAAAATAATGCCTAAAAAAGTTGGGGAACAGTCACAATTTCTGGTAGGCTTCAGAGGCTAAGGGGCTCTTAGCATTTAAGCTGAGAAAAATGTTTCAAGAATCTTATGGAATACGGAACATAATGACAGCAATTTACATTTTGAAGTTAAAAGAAAGAAGGCAATATATGTTGCACAGAGGGAAAACACAAAGAAAGAATTACTTCAACAGCTACAAAAATCCCTCGGGAAAATAGTATTTCTGTTCGAATGTGTTTCTTCCTATTTCTTTCCCCTTCTGGAAATAATTACTACTCTTTTTTTTTTCTTTTTAACAAGTATACACATATAATATACACGTATGAACTGCATTTAAAATTGTTCAATAAAATTACTACATTAAAGAAACCACACACATTTCCAAGAGGACCAAGAAAGACAGTCCCTGTTCTCACACACCAGAAATACTGCCAGATACACAGGATTGCCCAAAGTCACAGAACAAAGAAAACTCACGCAGATGAGCAACATGTGGCAAACCTTTAATCAGGCATTTTTTCTATGTGTGCTAACACCAGCAAAAGGCAGCACCGGGAATGTCAATATTTCACAGAGCAGAACAAAACCAGCCCTGACAGCACGGGGGCATCTCACAGTGCCAGCAAACCACAGCACTGCACAAGCCAAAGAAAAAACACCTTTGAAAATCAAAACCATAAAGCGTCTTGGATGATGCATTCAGATGATCTGAGATCTTAAAGAAAGAAAAAAGAAATCGCAGTTCTGTCGTAATTCAAACAGGCGAATGGCAGGCAGCCATCCCGGACTGCCTACAGAAGACATCTATCGAGACACAGAGAGAGATGGCTCGCCAAAAAGAATTGTTTGGCTCTCCTTCTCCCAAAGAAAGAAGACAACAGGAGTCCCTCAAGCACAAAGAAGGGACAGACTACTCATCGTCTTTCCCAAGGGTCTTGCCATCCCTCACCTGTGCTGAGATGGGATGGCACACACACACAGAGTACATGGGCACTGCCCAGGAAGCCTGCATTTCCAGGCTAAGATCTGGAGACACCTCGGGAGCGAGTGGGCAGCACAGTCTCCCCGCGAGCTTTAGGAGAGCCAGTGCAGCCCCAGGCCCGAGCCCCGTGACACTCTGGTCCCTCCTCACTTGGGGTTGCACCGTGTAGCTCCTCAGCACTCCAGTCAGCTACACGGCAGAGAGCCAACTGCCGAGTCTGCGCTCCTAAATTAGGTTACACAGAGCAGTGGCTTTAGAAAGAACAAATTTTCCTGCTCCCCCCTCCTCCCCAGAAATTGACAGAAAAATGGGTTGAGGAAAGGACTTCATAGATTTTAGAAGAAAATTAAGAGTGCAAGGGAGGGAGGTGTCTGTAGCCAAACATGAGTCAAACTGGCCATGATGACAGCGAGAAATATTTCATAAAGCTGCTGCTGGAACTTTTATTGTAGTTTTAAAAATTCTCCTGAAGGCAAGGCTTTGTTCAGTTTTTGCTCATTAGATTTCTGCAGTTTCTACCCTATATTGGGCTATCTGACATTGTAGATTGCTCTAACCCACACAGGCACATCAGCTCTGCATTAGAATCCTGAAAGGAGCTGCAAGATCAGCCTAAGTCGGTTTTTGTGCTGTAGCTTTGTTCTCTCTTTTTAGCTCTGATCCAGCAAATTAAAGTCTGTTGAACCTAAGAGTTGATACTGTTACTGATTTGTATGTACTTATTACAGATGAATATGTGGATTGTCTGAGAGTGAACATTTTTCAGAGTGATCTGATGAAGATTAAGGTAATTTACTCGATAAATCCATAAACATAAACTTTAAAAAAAAAATCAAAAGCATATTTCACTGTAAAAGCCTTCATATTATTTAGATTCTAATCTATGTATTTAAGCATTAAGCATTAATCTGCATTTTCAGATTCAATGTTTTCGTCTTCCTCCTTTCCTCTGCACACTCTCAGCCATACTAAATTTCTCGGTGAGAGTTTCTGCTGCCCATTAACAACTCAGTGCACAAGATCACAGAGTTATCACAGCCATTTTAGACAGCACAAAATCCAAGAACAGAGCTAAAAAAAACCCACAAACCCCCAACAAAACAGGGAACCTGATTTAGAAAAAATGGCTTAACATGCCTTATGAGCTTTTGTTTGTCTCTTTAATGAAAAATGCATTGCAGTGGATGAAGGCTGATTTATAAAGACACACGGATGTTCCTGCACAGAAGGCAATCAGTTCCCAGTTTAATTATTCACTGTGAAAACAGAATTCCCTTTAACAATTTCAAACATGGCCTTTTCATTTGACTTAAATGCCTCCGTGCATTGCATCTGCCCTGCCCTGGTTAAAGGATCATGTCAGAAGTCTTGCTGGAGCCATGAGAGAAGCAGGACGACCTATTGCACAGCAAGGTTAAAGACAGGAGTGCTCCATTTACTTCTCTACTGCTTATTATGTTGAACACTTCTGCGATTTAATTCCTACCTATACGTAAGTGGCTTACGCATTCCTTCATTAAATCCACCTGCCTACACTTCACAAGCATTTTACCTTTTCATATCAATCTTTTCAATTCCACCTCCCCAACTATTTAAAAAAAAAAATTCTATCCCTCTATTCATCGCATGATTCATTTCCAGCCAGCTTTTTATTGCGTCAGAATTCTGAGAAGAGCAAAATTTAACAGTTTTAGAGCTGACGTCAGATGACCGAATTCTGTAAGAACAACAGAGAAGTTTCATAATTATATTTCATTCTGTTCTGCACAATTTTATTTTATTTCTGTCTCACTAATGTCATGCTGTAACAGAACATGAAAAGGTTTGCAAGAGCTAGGCTGGGTGATGCCCGTGTCATTTTTCCTCAGTAGTTACAGTTAATTTATAACCCAGTAACGTGCATGTCCCATTCAGATTATTCCTTCCAACATGCATTACTCAAAAATTAATTTTATCTTCCAGCAAGCTGCCCACGGAGCCTACCGGGGCTGTATATCACACGAGAGAGGAAGGAAGACACTTATTTGGTCTCTGGGCTACAGCTTGTAACTGCATGTCCACAGAACCCAGCAACAGCACAGGCTGCCTGCAGATAAGGAGAGTGGGGCGCACTCCAAAGCTGCTCTGAAACAAGCATGCTTTATGGCAGACAGTCCCTCCACGCCTTTTCGCTGGAAGCACGGATGGAGGAAGGCGCACTGCGGAGACAGGGCCGCAGGCCGGCAGGAACCTCACAGATGAACAGCTCCTGGCCAAAGAGGCCACAGGCTGTCAAGGGCTTGTTGATGTGATGGGGTCTGAGCCCCATTTATAACCTTAATCCCACTCAGCTTTAAAGCAGGCGAGCTTGGTGTGTTGTTTTTCTGGTTAATTTTTTAAAGTAAATCTGTGTATACACTTGCAGAGCTCTATAAATAAAAAACATGTGCATTTATCTCCAATTAAACTTCTATGTAAATTTATATGCAAATTAAGTGCAACCCTCAGGCTGCTGGCAAGGTGCCAGCTCAGCTCAGCCTCTGGTATAGCAAATTCCACACCATAGGTGGGATGTGACCTGCCACTTTCGAATTCAGCCAGGAAAAGGCAAGCACGGATGGGCCCATCCAGGGAAGGATGCAACCAGGAGAGACTGTGGGTTTCAAAACCTCCGAATGTGGCACATCCACACCGTCAGAAAAGGAACACACGTCATGCAAATGCAAGGGAAAATGAGTCTGAATGTGTCATTCTGTGATGAGCAGATTTCTCTCAAGCTCCTCGCCTCCCCTCCCCCAGCTCTTCGATGCTTCCCCCAAGCCTGCAAAGTAAAAACCTTTTTGTAGGCTCTGTATACAGGTGCAGTAGCAACACCCCTCCCAAAAAACCACTAGGAAGACAAGCAATACAGGGGAAGGGGAAAAAAAAGAAAAATCCAGATTTGAAAAGCACATTAATCTGCTTGACAAGCCATGAACCACATCGCCACTTTAATTAGAAGCAGAATCTGTGGAAGCAGAGGGAACACAGAGGTGCAAGCATTTATAACAAAAAAGGGACTTGTGATTTAATGACCTCCTCTGCTAGTTTAAAAATTAATGGGGCCAAATCAGATTAAAGCATTTTTAATACAAACCAGTCCGACATTTATCACTGGTGTTAACTGTAAGGTGGTTCCCCCAATATTTCAGCAGAATAAGAAATTCTACTCCTTTTTCATCTAGGCTGGCTCCAAAATTAATTCTTAAAGCCACCTCGTATTTAAGATGTTTCTGCTGTGGTCCAACGTGTACTGCTGACTTTCTGTGTCAAACTCCAATTATTTAGAATGACTTTTCTCTATCTTGCTGCTTTAGGCACAACCTGGGAAGGGAGATTGGGAAGCTCCAGCCCACCTACAGACTGAAACACCAGAGGAGCAAGCTCTATGCACACCTGCAAGGCAGGGGTTTTTTTACTCCTCCTCACCCCAAGATCTCTTGCTCCAAGGGGCTTTTTTTTTTCCCAATGCTTCTTTTTAAGCCAGGCCAATGCAATGCTCTGTTCCACAGAACAGCCCAAGAAGTAATCTGCAGGCACAAGTGGGAAGCAGCAGACTCAGGGCTGGATGGACACGGATGGACAGACGGATGGATGTCACCCACCTAGCCTCGGGGAGACACCAAAGCCCCTCACACACCACATCCTTGCATCAAAACCTGCCTTTGATTTAGAGCTTGTGATTTACCACCACCACGGAGAAAGAGAGGAAGCACAGCAAGTGATATCCTGACGGGAAAAAAAAATTTTTTTTTGAATGTGGCATTTCGGCAGTGCTTTGAAGGCCTAGTCAGCCTGGAGAGATGCATGTGCCAAGAGCATGGCTTTCCACATTAAATCTTCAGGGAAAAAAACCCCAAACCCATCTTGCAAACACCAGTCAATGGCAAGGTGATGGAAGAGCCACAGCTGCAACACGCTGGTGCTTTTACTCCTCTCCTCCTGCCCTGTCACTGTGGTTCGGTTTCAATGAGAAAAAACGTGAAAGTAATCATCTGAACATCACTCTTTCTCAGAGAAAAGTTAAACCTTATTCCTTTTGAAAGAAACTGACTAAACTGAGCATATAGAATTCTGGGATAGCAGGTTAAAACACTGGAAAAGTCAGCCAACTGCAAACAAAAGTTTATTTCCTTTGGACAGGTATCTAAAAACCTCTACATTCTAAAGGCTAATGTCACAACTTTAAATAACTCTTTCAAACCAAATTACCAAAACTGTACAAATAAACCTAATTTATAAACTCATGTGATTTATTTCTCGAGTGTATGAGATTTACATTTGCTTCCTCAATGCTGAGGATCAAATTTTCTTGAGGCATATGAGCCGTTTACAAAGAAATAGTCTTAATTCAAGGTGCAGCACAACTTGAGTTTTACTTCTTACAGATGCATCATGCCCATCGAGAATTGAGTAGCACAGAGGAGGCTTTGAGCTACTGAATGAAAACCAGATTAGATCAACCCTACACATTCCTGGGGTGTACAAAGTCACTGATGAGAAACATAAATGAACTCAACCCCAAATCTGGTATTTTGCTCTCTCTCCCACCCAAGTATTGCTATGTCTCAAGCCAGAAAAGAAACCCCTCTGTCTGTCCCAGCTGTGGCATGGGATGGATTCTGTTTCCCAAAGGGCAACTGATCTAAACCCCCTCACCCCCAGCACACCTGGACACCACTGTGCAGCTGCCTGCGCTGCACCTGTAAAGCACCAAAATTAAACCTATACAAGTGTATTAAACGGCAGCAAGTAGTTAAGCTGCAGAGAAACAGCCCATTACACCACTCCACTTAGCAGGCAAACGATCTTATCACTTCCACTTGCTTCCCTGGAAAAACACGCAAAGCTGGGAGAGGAGGAAAAGCACAGGGAGAGCCATTTTTGGCATTGACAACTGTCAGAGGGAGTTTGGTTTGAAAAGAAATATTAAAAGCTTTTCCCCACTTGGACGTTAACAGCATGGAGAGTGCTTCATGTTATGTATTAAAGCAACATCTATTTTTCAAAACGTAAGAATATAGCATCAGTACATACTGCCTCGGGGTTTACATCAATTTCCTGCTTATTAATTAATTGGCTTGTTAATACAACAATTTGCAGGCCTGTACTGCCTAGTGAGCTCAAGGAGCCTGTGTTCTCCCTGCCAAGATCAATGTGCATTAGTCTAAACTCTCTGATGTAGAGCAGACTCTACTTCTGTCAGAGATAACTGAGAAGCGACATTAACTCTTAGAAACATCTGTTCAATATTGGAGGGACAAACAAAAAACAAGGCATAAAGTTTAACTCCCAAATGCCATCATTTAAAGGGTCGAATGAAACACCACTTGCAAGATCAGGAAAAAAAATGGGGGGGGAACAAACCCCACAAAAATAACACATACAAAAAAGCCCTTCCTTTGTCAGCAATGCTATCAGTGAAACGTAAAAACAAGACATCTACAACATCTTGCAGATCAGACATAAACCCCCCCTATAACTCCTGCATTCTTTACAGTCTGGACCTCTAGATAACATGAACCTCACATTACTGAAGTGTATCAGCAGAAAAACACTAACCTAGCTGCAATGTGAATACAAATAATCCATCTTTGAGGCACTTCCCCAACACACAAGCTTTGCTCCTTGGGTCGCATTAACATTAGCCCAATTAGGTCCTGTCACTGGGCTCATACACATTCCCAAAAATTCATGGACAAATTTAAGAGGCATCAGGATGCAGCATATTTATGCATTGTTTGCCCCTCTGCATTTTGAGTGTCCTCTCTATCAGCTCAAACTAGCCATCCCCACTAATTAATAGGACAAAATACCAAACAGCCTTCCAGAAATCAACATGCTTAAACTCCACTTGTTTACAATTGTTGCTTGCAGCTGTTTTTTCCTTTCCTTCCCATTAATTCATTCATTTACATAAACACCTTTGGAAGGAAAGCTTCCAGTGATGCTAAAACTTACGGGCATGGTTTCATGCTTCACTTCAGCTGATCTAAAAACAGGCTGCTGGTGACAGGGGCACTCATGCTCTCCACTAAAATATTCCTACATTCATCTGTAGCCAAATGCTGACTATAACATAGGAAGGAGGGACAAACTGCCATTGAGGAGGGGAGAAGCAGATCTCAGGCTAGTATGTATTAGTTGGGATACTGCATCCCAAATCCTACAACACAATCCTTGCACTTCTTCCCTTTGGTTCCCTCGTCCATGAAACAACCAAAATGAAACTCCTAGTAACTCATACAGCACCTCCATGCTGCCTCTGGTTATTTTATCTCCAGCAGCAGGCCGCTGTTTTCTAGGTCATATCCCCAGTACCAAACTGCCAAAGAGACAACAGTGTTTTTCTCAAGGTCTTGGCTTTCATAACCTGCAATCCTGCAGGGAAAGCAGCACACGGGAAAATTAAGAGCTGGAGTACACAGGGCAGGCAGTGTGCCTCCAGCCAACTTGTCCTGCAGGGACAGTCTGTTGAAAGGAAGAAACTTGGGAGGCTGGATATGAGTTGCAAAACCACGTAACTGTTGAGAAAAAGCTGACCAAGAAGAAGCACGTGCATGTACATCTGAAAACATCTCTCTACAAATGCTGGTATATACATACAGTTATCTGCTCAACTCAGGCTCTCTTTCAGATTATGGGGAAAAACAACAACAGCAGCCTGCTACCAACATTTTCATCAACAGCAGAGCAGGAATTTAAATATCAATTATCCAGATTTTAAACTTCTCCAACTCTGGACACACAAAACAAGCAGAGTTCTTTGCCATGAGAATCAAAAATGTAACTCACAATTTTAAAATCAGTCAGTGGTAAATAAATTCCTTCTAACTCTTTGTCAAACTTTAGCTTCCAAAAGGTAATTTTATGGATGAGGCCAGAAATAATTTCTAAAATTAATTTCAAAAGATATCACAGTAAAAATCAATTATGAAGTCAATACACAGAAGCAGACATGTTGGTTTTATGGTATTTCCGTTACTGTCCGCTATATTAAAAGACAGAAGATACAAAAAACTGTAGATTGTCCTGGGTTTCATTCCCTCTAAGCCAGTGCTTCACCAGACAGTGCAGGGACCAAACACTGTTGTTTTACTTTTGCAATACACAAGACACAGAAGCTCTTTCACTGCCTAACTGGAAGAAGGCGTGGGCCAAACCACCAGCCCTACAATACAAACTTGATGTGACTGTCCGCTGGAAAAGGACAACAAAATGGAGCGGCATTACAGTCCACATAAAAAAAAAGAGAAAACCTACTTAAATGAGACTGAGCTGTACAAATTTGATACTGACCCCAAAGCCTTTATTGTTCAGCATGGACTTCCTGCACTCAAAGGAATGAAGCTCCAGAGTTTCAGCCCCGGGTTTAAGCCAGTCAGTGAGGGAAGCACCATTCCCTGGCCACCTCCTGATCAGAGCAGTTAACACCATCACTTATTAGCCCAGAACAGCCCAGACCTCTAACACAAAAACTGCAGCCTGAATAGGAAGTGGCAATGCAACTAGAGACAGATACTAAATCCCCAAGTCACAAGAAAGATGGGGGAAAAACCCATGCTGGGCAGATGCAGACCCCTGCAGTGTATGTGAGAGAGGGACAGAAGAAAGAAGCCAAATAATTTTGCAGTCAGAAGGAACTACCTGCAGGTAAATACTAAGATATGAACTGATGCAGGGATTGCTTCAAGGACATAAAACCAGACCAAAAGTGACCTGGGTTTCTAAAGCAAGGATTACTAGGCATAAACTGCTTGGCTAAGTAAGAAGGCAAAATAAAGGTGAAAAATAGGAAACACTGACAACATGTCAAATGGCAGATGTTACCGAATACTCTGCCAAAATTACTTTTTGCAATCAGCTGGAAACAGAGGGCATGACCTGCCCTCTCCAGTACATACATTGCAATTCCTTTTCCACCACACCATAAATCAGAAGGGGAAAAAAAAAATTGCTCTAGTTGATTGTTGTGCCTCCAACAGGGAAACCCAGTGGGTTTGTGAAGCGAGCCAAGCTGTCCTTCAAGCACGAAGCAAAGGTTTAATCAAATACAAGGTGTGCCAGCTTAGTGGCAGATGCTCTTCACTGAGATTACGTAAACTTTTTAAAACACACACAGGAAAATGCTTCAGAAGATTTAGAGGATTTGTAAGTTGAATGCCTGATGATACCCTGAAGGGATGGAAGACTTAGAGATAAGATGTGGGCTTGACCTTACACGGAAGGCATCCTCCAGCAGAACAGAAAGCACCATATTTGAGGAAGAGCAAAGGCAACAGTATCCCCAACATTTTACCATCAACTGGGATTAGTATCAGGAAGAATTCACTTCACTTGCGTACATGTAACACAGAAAAATACAGGCATGTTAATTCACTCATATCCAACAAAGAGTGAAAAACGCCACCTCAGCTGCCCTGGGCATGAACCCTTCCTCACCTTTTGCTCTTGAGTGAGTTGGCCGACCCACACCTCCACACCTTGCGATGCAGGAGCTGCCAGGAGCAGTGCAGGAGTCTTCCAGGGGAGACCACCACAGCCAAACCATCTGCCTACCTGTGCCCCAGAGGGTATTGATAACCAGAATGCAGCGTCTTAATGACACTCTTTACCTTTCAAAACATAATATTTTCTCAGCAGAGATGAATTCAAGTGTCAGGTGTTTCATGTCTTGTCTCCTGCCAAGACTGACTTGCAAATGCTCACTCTACTTATTGAAGAGGCTCAAAAAAAAAAAAAGCTCTTTTAGGGCTGTCTTACTATATATCCCAATTCTCTTTAGACAAGGCAAAACCAGCACTTCTCATCTCAAATCTTAGACAATGTTCCCAAGTTTTCCTTAGGAGAAAAAAGCCTGAATGAAAGTAGAAGTGTGCACAAATCCAAAAGTCACAACGGGTCACTCTTCAAGCAAACTAAGCAAAGCTGTATTTACAAAGTAACATGGAAACCAGGGATTTTAAACACTAGAGCAGACTGACCACAAGTATTAATAAACTTTGTATCGTGCCAATATTCCTCTTATAAAACTTGTATTTTCAAGGCTATGTTCCATGTCAAGCACATCATTCACGATTTCGGACTGCAGTGCATCTAGCAATGACACACTCAGCTTCAGGGTACCAAGGAATAAATACTTCCCAGTTAAAAAAAAAATTAATAATCCTTACTACTTTTTCTGAATGCCGAAATTTTCAATACTTAACTTTAACTACAGTTGCTACAATATTTTCAGAGCTGAAATCTGACCTCAAAATTAAGGTTTAAGGATAGCAAAATGTTTACTTTTAAAATGTAACAATTTCCATTGGAGGCTAAACCTGCAGATCAGCTGTAGTGATGCTACACTACTTGGCCAGTAGCAAACTGTTGAAAAAGCAAAACAGTAATTTTAGTCCATCTGGAAAGATGCATGAGAACAAACGAGCAATACTCCAAGAAACAGTAAATATCTTCTGGTATAACAAGATGAGATAATCCTTGCTGTTTTCATAATTTTCTTTTTAAATACCTGAAAAGTAGAAACCTTTGCCATGTTCTGACAAAACAACATGCAGGATTTATATTGTCAGATCTACCAAATATTTTTATTTTTAAAGAGGAATTTACTGAGGACACAAAATTTTCCCATCTAACATTTATCTTGCACCATACAGCAGGAGATTTCTGAAATACTCAAAATACTTCTCTCCAAGTAGTTCTCCTTGCACCAGCTCTTGAAATCAGAGGTCTGGAGCCTATACACAAGGTCATGAACAAGTTGTAACAGTCCTCTCAAAATGACACATCTCAGGACTTTTTAAATTAGCATGTGTTTTTTCTAAGTAACTTCCATATTTTGCAGCCTCTTTCAAAGGAAAAAGGAAAGTTAAAAATTAAGCTGGTGGGAGAAAACTGAGAAAGATTTGTCAGTTATATTGGTTTCAACGGGAAATGGCAGGAGGTAGCTTCTGCTGAATTCAGTGAAAACTGCACAACAGGAAGCACACATTCAAGTTATAGTATTTAAAACAAACAAACAAACAAACAAAACAAACAAACAGGAAACTCACCTAAAAATGCCCTAAAACAAAACCCAAACAAAAACACCAAACCAACAAACAAAAACACAGATGAGGACCCTTAACATAATGATACATACATGACTTATAGCAACTCAAGAAATGCCATGAAAAACCCTTTTCATCCAAAACCACACTTGAATTATTCTGTGGGAAATAACAGTGATTCATGACCCCATGAGCTCCCACCTCTCTACTCATCCTTCCCTTCAGGGACAGCCCCTCTCCCCCAGCTGTGTCCTGTTTCTGAGCGAGGTTGTGCACATATGGACAGAAGGAAGATTAATTCACCAAAACCTGGTTTGCATCACAGGGATCTGCAGAGGCGGTGTGAGAGAACTCAGAAACCACAAACACTTTTGGATGGGTGGGGCTTCTTTCTGAAATGCATGCTGAAGCCTACACTAAACCTCCTCGTTAATTTACTGAGAACATGTTTTGGAGTTTCCTTGTAACACAGATTTGTGCATTACACCATTCACACAGCTCTCACAGGACTAGCTGTGTATTAGCTCACTGCACAACCCGGGCTGCGTAACTCAGATGCAGAAGTCTGAATTTCCTTCGTGTCCCACCATCAACCACAAAATGTCCAAGGGCTCTACAACATGCTGATGACGTGGAGAGCATTCTTTTCACTTCTTTTTTTCCCCATCCACATTTCTGAATATGGGTCACATGAACAGCATACTTGAGAAAAACTCTACTACTAAATAAAAAATGAAAAATATAAAAAATTAAGGTATCTTCATTAAAGATGCCCCAGGAATCTGAGCTATTTCACTTCCCAAGAGATAAAAGAAATCTCCACTATTTCAAATTGTAATTTGACAATACTCAACTCCCACAGACATATCCAGAGGATTTCTTTCTTTTGAAAGGGCCTTTGCTAAATGTACCATCTAAATAGTGACTGAGAAGCCCTGAAGTGACTTGGAGATATGTCAGCTTAATCCTGCGACAACGTGAGCGGCTATTCTTGCTCTGAAGGTGCAACAAGTCCTTTCATGATCCCCAGCATCAATGCAAGGAGCTGTCTCTGCTGCAGCAGCAGCTGGAAGTAGAACCAGCTTCAACAGTCCCAGACAAATTCAGTGCACAGTGCCCCTAATTACCACTGTTTTCCTCCAGCTATACCCCCTTAGGGTCTGCTTTTCTGAAATCAAGAAACACGATGAGAACCAGCCTGAAACAAAATCGTGTCCAGCCCTGTTTCTGCACCATACCAAGCTGCTGCCGTGAAGTACGTATCAGTAATTAGACGGCGACAGCATTTTTGAAGCTGCCACTTACCTGTCTAGATTTGGAGGCAGGAGTTTGCCTGCCTGTGACTGTCTGACGGGTTACCTTTACCACAGGACTTCATCAAGGATGCATAAAAACTTAAAAGTCATGCAGAACATCTTACAGAGGCATTTCCAGCTTCAGTGTTCAGCTGCAAGTGTTTGCTTTGTCTGTCCAAGTGAAAAATGAACCCTCGTCCGAGAAGCTGACAAAACTATTTTTCTTACTTGTAGCTTCTATTGCTCTTTTCTTCCATCAAGTTTTACACCTTTTTGTAAGCCTGTTGTGTTTTACAAAGACTTGTGCAGGATTCCTCCAAATCAGAAAAGAGGCTCTTTAATGAATACAATTTCAAAATCTAAATGAGCCAAATTTACTTCTAGATAATGGAATTTTTATGTGTATATTTTTAGCGAGACCTCAGTCCTGGGATTAAATTGAAATTTATGCAGGTAATTACCATCACGGGAAAAAAATACAGGATAATCCACATCTAACAGCTTCCTCTTATAATTGTAAATACTGGCCACTGTGTCGTATCAAGAGCCGGCCACACAAGTGGATAACTCAACCATTCCTGTACTCGTACAGGATGTACGCAAGGTGGTATTAATGAGAGCAAGGGTCTGAAGTAGAGCTCACCAGACCAAATAACCTCCTGACCACCCAAGTTGAAAATAATTAAAACAATGCACCGCTCTCATTTGGTTTTTGGGACCAGATGGCAGATGCTCAGGCAGCCAGTGGGTGAGACAGCAGCGATGCTGTGACAGGGCAGGGAAGAGAAAAGGTAACCTAGTCCAGGCTGGGCATATGTAAATATGGATAGGCTGAAGGAGGCAGTGTCCTCCTGAGCACAAAACCTTGGAGCAGAAGCCTATTTCAGGGCAATCCACTTCACTCAGACATGCCAGATGGGAGCTGGCTGCCTGTTAAAGCCAAGCCACAATGTCTTAAAGTGGGGAGAGAAATGCATGTCCTACTTCTAAGTTGCTGCCTTTAGAGCTGAGTATTTAATGGCATACAGGTAAGTATAACGAAGGAGGGTGGTTTTGAGAAAAAAATCCCTGCTCATTCTGAAAAACCACTTAGAGTAGAAGAGCATCCCTCGAGCTGAGTAGGAGGAGTGGGGTCAGGCTCAGCCTTTGCGCGGGGCTGCGTCGCGCTTCCATACCCGCTCCTGCAGAAGGCTCGTAACATGGGGAGAGGAAATCAAAATGGTAGTGTGACCTTCACAGGCTACAGACAGCTTGAATGCAGTTTAACCCCAGCATTATGGATGAAAGCCTAGGCTCATGAAAGGCAGGCATTAACTAATCTACTTACCCATATGAAAGGAAAAAAAAAAGCCACATACACACCAAAAAGCACACTATAGTTTACGGTAAGCCTGCCAAGAATGTAGCAGCATAATCATAACAGAGTTTATTTCAACACATCATCGCAACCATGCCTAAACGTTGTTCTTTGTACTGGAGCAGGCATGCTGTCAGTCATCCCTCTAACGCCTATCTGGGAGGCGCCGAGGCTCCCGCAGCCACCACGCTCCATCCTGTGCTCCACTGAGCCTGGCCAGTTCCAGCTGCTGTGCCCCCTTCCCAGAGCCTGCCATGCAGTATCAATCAGAGGCTGGAGCCATGTATGACAGAAAGCTGTGGGTGGGGAGGAGGGATTACCAAAACAAAAATTAAAGAGCATTTGCTTGTACCGTCTGCCAACTCAGTCAGCTGAAGAAGCAGAAGGAAAACAAGGCATGAAAGGAGGAGAGACAATTATTCTTCTTCCCTTTATGAGTATTTTCCTTCCTGTAGTGATGGTGTTCCTTCCCTATCTTCCGACTCCTTTGCATCCTACATGCCTGACAAGGACACCCAAACTGAAATCCAGTTTTTACTGAAAGATTTTGGCATAGAAATATTTCTACTACAGACATGGCATAAACATATTAAATAATGTTTCCTTATCTTTCTCACATAGAAATCCCTCATCCTCAATCTCTTCAGCCTCTAAATGAATTTGCTTTCGTCTATTCAGCAATGCTTTTTGGCTCAAGTTTAATTAAAATTTCAACTAGCCTATATGAGTGAGATGGTATCTTTCCTTTCAGAGACAGAAGACAATATCCTCTAAGTATTTCATATCCTCATTTCTTAAAATCAGCTCATCAGAAAACCACACTCCTCAGCAACAAGTGTTAGATTATCTTTAGCCACCAGCATCAGCATCCTGAAAGACTGAAGTAATTTTATTGCCTCACTGAGATATTATTGTACATTTCTCTTCTCTGGTGGATTTCTCCGCCATTCTTTTTCAATGTTACTTCATTACACCTGTTCAAAGGATTCCTTAACACAAGGAATTCCTAAGCACAAGGTTCACAAACTAATACTATACCTCCAGATTTCACAAAGACTGAAAAACTGAAAATATTCTGGGCTCTCCTCTGTGTGTGTGTTGTTTTTTCCACCTTTTTGTTCAGCCACAGAGCTGACATCTTCCAAACTTCCCTCTATAATGACAAGATCTGGTAATACTGATTTCAAAATGAAATCTAATTTTCCCACGCAAGTGAATAGTTTTGGGATCCAGAAGATTCTAAAAACATCCACACAAATACCATGCAAATGCTTGAAACTGTATTCCCCCAAGAGATTTTGCTTCTTTCCTCAACTCGGCCCAGAAAAGCCTTGTTAGGGTGTACCAAGGCACAAGGTTGGGTGCCACGTCTGAGGAATTCTCTTGGCTAAACACTAGCTTCTTCTTTGCTGCCCTCTCCTGCATCCCAGGGCATATCTCTGGCACTCAAGAGAAATTCCAGGATCCCCTCCTGAGCCACTGCAGCAGGGCACATCTCTCTTAGGGAAGAGAATGAATAAAGGCCAATAAAACCATTCGCGCAATCTAACTGGATGGGAATGTACCAACTTAGAGAATACACATATCCAATGGGATATGATGGGATGGGAATGTACCAATTTAGAGAATATACATATCCAAATGCCTGTCTCCAGCTGCATTTAGAGAAGATAGTGACAGGGGTGAGTATGTCCAGAAAAAACCACACAACTAAAAACCTCTGGCTTTTAAAGGAAAAACACTCAACTCACTCTTGTCATTAAATGCACTTACTTTTTGGGGGGAAGGACTCAATGGATGGACTCACTCAAGTTTGATCAGGATTTTCTACAAAAATACCCTAAAAACCCCAACAAATCAAATTCTTTGTAGACATACTCATGAAATTCACTGTTTACTATCACATAAAGTATTTGCATATTTGAGTATTATTTTTAAATAAGGCCATTTCCTCACTTGACAAGGCAAGTTAATTATATTGCATAGCAGAAATTGCATGATAGGTTGCAGGGTTAAAGCTCCATCAATAGTTCATTATCAAATATACAATTTTCTCATTTCTGCTGTTTATTCTTGAGAGCTACAAGTCAATGGATTATACCACTACTAAAACTGAACAAATACATTTGCCAAAGATGACAGTGGCTCATTCATCTGACCAGGATCCCTCATCAGGACGCTGTCTGGTGCTATGGGAACTCCTATAGACACTTCAAAGGAGTGAATTTCTCCACACAAATTCAGCATTAAGATTACATACTTAAATAATATTCTTTTGATTCATAAACATAGTGGAAATTCATCATAAGGTAGAAGAAAAAAGCCTTATATTTGTATATTTGCATACAGGCGTGGAGGCACTGCTTTTAATGCATTCATTTTTTAATCAACATTGAAGCAGTCTTCTTTTCCCAAAAATTAAGTTGAATTCCAGGCGGTTGCTACTGTAATCTTAATCTTAAAGTGGACAGGCCTCCCACTTAAGCAAGTGTTGTTCTTTTACCACCATTATCATGACTTTCTGAAAGGTATTAATGTTTATCTTAAGGCAGAGCAATACAGTCAAACTGCTGCTTTCCTCAGAGGCCCCACAGTCATTTGTCTACTTTTCCTACCCCTCCCTCCAAGGTTCTAGACTGCATCCTGTGGTTGTTGTCAGGACACAGACCTGCAGGATGGAGATGTTCACTATCACCATCTGCTGCTGCTTCTAAGAAAGATCTCACGCAGGAAGCTCATGCCATTGACCTCATTTGATCCAGGCTAAAAGTAATAATGGAGCTCCTGTGGCTAATTGCCAAGAGAGAAACACACTAAAGGACTTATTTCCGACATCCTCCTCTCCTCTGATGAAGATCTAAACCAGCAGCTCGAGACAGGCTTCTGATTAGATCAAAGTAGGAAACATTTCATGTTATTAGCCACACAGTTTCATCGTGTTTATGAACCGCACCATAATGGATCCCAGACAATTTAAAATACAGTAGCTTGCAAAAACTGTGATTATTATTAGAATATAACTATTCACATCCAATACATATTTTTCTCATAAATGCTTGAAAATATTTTCTGTCCCCAACTTCACCGGAATTTAGTGCAGGTTAGCATTAGGTCTTCTAGTTTACGACCTCTCTGATACTTGAAAAGATTGCTTCTGTAAATAACCAGGAATGTTTAAGAAACCAGTTTACTATATCTGCTGTAAAGATATCTCAACAGGAAGAGATGGTTTTTCGTAAGCTAATTCCCTTATATCCAGTTGTCTAAATAATGCAGGAAATCTCTTGTATATAAAGAACATCCAAACAACTAATTGTCCAACTACCAGTGCTGACATCGTGCTGTATAAGGCAAGATGCAGCAATTCTAACTTATGAGAATTAAAAGCATCTTTGACCGATTGCAGCAATGCAAATGAAAAGCCACTTGTCCTCTCTCAGCTGAAGCTGTTGCAAGTAAAATTGGCTGCCTTTGCTCCTCAGAGGAGGCACAGGCTGTGGTTTCAAACTGATGTGACATAAGGCAAGGTAACCATTCGGCAGCAAGGGTCCTTATGTTTATTGATGGTACTCTCCTCCAGTGGGACAGGAGGCTGAAGAAGCAAGGAGCAAGGGAGCTGGGAAGCCACAGTTTCTACACAAGGCAAGGCTGTATGTATGGGTGACATTAAAAAGCCACTTCTGCCTCCCCAGTGCACGGCAGGCAGAGGCTTGCTGAGACAGGGCGCTCTTTGTTCACCACTAAATTTCTTCACCAAAAGCCAGAGATGCCTCTCTCTCTCTCTCAGGCTTCTCTCAGTCAATTTATATCCTTGAAATATTGCCGCCATCTAAATCCTTACTAAAAAATAAAAAAGAGAAATTGAAAGTATTTCTTTAAAAAAGAATCCTATGTATGTATTATATTTTATCTTTTTTTTAATATATATATATAAATATATATACACAGAGTTCCCTTCTTCAGCTACGCAAGGTCTTTACGTGCAAGTTATTTTCTTCTCTGCACAACATATGGGCAATCTCCCAATATTAACTTTTCATTCAGGCTCTCCAGTTATGCAGGAGCTTTCATCTCTTTTTTCCTTCCAAGCAACAGCCTGATGTTACACCTAATGAGAGCCAGTAGCCAGCCTGAGCAGGCAGCGAGCAACAACAGGCTGCCATAAAACATCTGAACAGACCAGAAACAAACACGCTGTCTAATTCTCGAGCGGCAACAAGACCCTAAAGGGAAGCCTTGTCTGAGCTGCTTCCTTACACCTCCTTAATAACACCAGCCCTAAGCCAAGTAACAGCAGTGGAAAACAGGATGGAAGGTGGGTGATTTCTTGCCACTTGCTTCCAACATCCTTTGGTCAAAGCAAAGGCATCTCCGCGGCCCTTCACAAGATCAAAAGGCAGCAGCTCTATTTACAACATCCTGAGCAATTTAGGCATCCCACTCAGCATTGTTTCCTACCTCCCGCCCAGTTCCCTTTTAAATTGGACGTTTTCTAAATGAAACCTCTACCCTTTATGAGTTTATAGCCATGGCGAGCCAAGGAGTCCCACACAGACAATTTTAAAAGAAATTACGAAAAATTTCTCCATCTTAACCTTGCTGCACACAAAATGGTGGTGCCAGAAAAAGGAAAAAAAAAGTTGCTGGGCATTTTTTAATTACTAACTTGAAGGATTTATGCTGTTATGCATTTTATGGTCTATCTCCCCTTCCCAGTGATGTGTCTGGTACTTGTGAATGTGCAGCTTCTAAAGCAGTTCTCTTTAAGGGAAGAGGCATTTATGGGTAAGGACAAAACCCTTTAAAAATTAAGTGTTGAGTAAATACACAGGATGTTGCAAGCATCTGCTTTATTTGCACCTTCTTCCCGCCCCCCCTTTTTTTGTGGTTCTCTTTTGTTTTTTCACAATCTGTATTTAAAAATTTAGGGCCACTATTGTGCTTGTCACTGTTAAGGGACAGGACCCATAAGGGAAGGATGGTGGGATACACACATGCTACATAGTCTCCTGGAAGAACAGTGAAAGACATTTCCCAAAATACAGCATGCAGGTGTTAACAAGCCATGTGCACGCCACCCTCCTCTCCCAGGAAAAGCAGGGGGTCCCAAGAGCAAGGGCACAAACCTGTGCCCAAAGGCAGGGCCAGCCCAAAAGGCTGGGACATAGCACCAAAGCCACCAAGCCCTCCCAGCCCATGATCTCCTGCGCCACAGCTACTGAACATAGATAACAGCTGGATGCTCATCTGTCCCCTTTTAACCAGAATACATCAGGCAGAGGGACTAAGGAACATATCACCCATGGTCCTCCAGAAACACATTTTCCTCATCCTCAGTCACATCTGCTGTAAGCATTGGACACTTTTTAAAAGACAATCTTACTTTCCGAATGTGTGATTTGTTTTTCTCATCCCCTTTTCTACCTTAACTAGTAGTTTAATGTGCTTCATATATTGTCAAGTAAGATGTGTCTGCATGTATAAAAGCAAAGAGAATTAAAAATCACGAAGTATTTTAATTTACATAAGAAAAAGTTATGATTACAGTGTCTTATAAAACTTTAATTTCATCAACTTATTATATGTCATTCTTCAATGCAGAGAGCACTCACAGTATGAAGAGTTCTTAAATCAAAAACACACTGTTGGGGAACAATCTTCATTTTAATGATGCTCAATAACAGGGATTAAAATATTTTATGAGTCACAGTTTCCATTAAAAAAAAAAGGCAAAACAAAAAAAGGACAATGGTGATAAATTTGTTGAAAGTGTGGGACTTGTTCATTAAACACACCAAAAAATGTGTTGGGGAAGAAGGGAGCAAGCATCTGAAAACTTATATACTGCATTGTACTTTAAAGCCCTAACTACTTTTCCCTTAATTGGCTTCTACAGATCCCAAGGAATCTGAAAACCCACCAGCTCCACAGCACAAGCAGCCGCTGTCCCAGCTACTCCAGACATGGGATAAAAGAGCCCTTCAATCTACAGATCTATTTATATTCCTTCACATGGCGACTATAAAAAGGTTTCCTTTCAGGCTGAGGTTTCTCAGCATTAAAGTTAGTAACTGTTTGAACGTGAAAAACCCTATGTAGACAGATTTTTAAAACAGGGGTGACGCCTTTGTGTTCGGGTAAACTTGGTTTGAAGCAGCAACGACACAATCTCGCACATCTACTGTCCTCTGTAATGCCTCTGCAAAAAGAAAATGGGACCCAGACTGCACTGAATTAATGCATTAAATAAGTGATGCCACTGATACTGAACAGTAATAATTTCTGACCAAATGTGTTCTGTCCCAGTCACCTTTGTATTCCTCTTGCCTCCATCTCCCTACCAAGGCAGCCAGCCCAGCATGACATGCCAAGCCATTCCCGAGGGCCAGAGAGGGCCACCGGGTGCTGGTGTTTCTCATTCGAGTCTGCCCTGGCTTTCCTGGCCAGCCTCACACAAAACAGCTCTGTGCTTCCACTTCCTCCTATGTAAACACCAATAATTATATTTCCATACCTCACAGCATGTAGAAAGGAATGACAGCTCATACCTTTCCATTAAAAAAGTCTCCCACTCTGCCATGCAGGCTGCTCCAGAAACAGACTTGTGGTGAAAACAAATTGCTTAAAAATTAAAAGGCATACAATAGAAACTTAGAGCCAATTGCTACAAATCCAGCTCTACCATGGGAAAGGAAAGCACTGCTTTTAAAGTCAGCAGAGAAAGAAGCACTGTGTCTGGCTAACGTGCACGGTCCTGGTCTTTTCAATTTGCTTTAACAATTCATTCTTTCCATTAGTTCAAGAAAACAAGCCTAAAAGGCTAATTATTGAGGATCAGCACTTTAAATTTAAAATAAAAAATTTTAAGATTGAGCCTAAGCCAACTCTAGCTCTCAAACCCACATACTTCTTCCTCAAATCCACCTGCAACAGCAAGGGCTGAGGCTTCCTAAAAGCAAATGAAAACACAGCTCTGTCTTGGGAAGATCGTGACAGGGTCTTCGTATGAGAACTGTTACTTTTTTTTTTTTTTTTTATTCACAGGGCAGTGAAAAGAAACCAGTGTGAAAAGATCCACACAGCTATCCATGACAATACTGCATGACAGCACTCCTGCTCTGGCCGCCACCACCTCCATGGCCACTCCACACCATGCTCTGCATCCACCCTGTGTGTTATACCTACAACTTTTAATTGACACCAGAACTGCAGAGCAGCCTTGCCCAGGACAGTTAACTGCCACCACAGGCACCTGACCTGTGTGGGGGGCAAGCGTCAGAGCTGGGGGTGTAAGTTATTATGGCCAGAGATGCAGTCTTCCCAAAAGATAAATACGTTCCAGCTTGAGGTGGTAGAAGTAAGAGTGGGCTGGGCGGGGCAGCCAGACAGCCAAATAATGTCCAGTTCATCTGCTCCAAAGCCCTGGAGTTCAGTACCAAGCTTAGCTATACCAGGGCTGCCCCTGGCTACAACAGCGGAAAGGCCACTAAGTAGTGCAACAGTACTGGCCTCTAAGGATTATTGCCAAGACACAGAAGTGTAAGAGCAGGGATATATGTTTCTGAATTGTTGCAATACATGGATGGTTTCCATTGCAAAGGGATTTTAAAAGGAATATGTATCCCGTTCGCACAACTAGAAATAGAGGAGAAAAAAAGGGGGAAAATCTGTCCTAATCCTGTTATTCATACCAGAGGAAAAACAGGTAATGTCCATATAGTTTCTTCTAATGGCAAAAGATGGTTTCTCCATTAGCAGCACCATCAGTTAACAGAAATTCAAAATCATACAAAAACTGATTAAGATACTTGTACAGAATCAAATCCTCTGTAATCACACTGCAGCCTCCCTTTGCAACAAGCATTAGCAAAAGAAAACAGGACTCAGAGGACAGAATTTAAAACTTTTTCCACCCCTCCCATAGTTGCTTCCCTGTTCTTGCATATCCTACCCACTGCTGGGGCAATGTCTTTAACAGGAGCAGCTAGTAATGTGTCATAATAAACCAGCCAGGTGCTCTCATTCCAACCAGAAACATAAATTATTACAGTCTTTTAAATATATACCCTGTTCCAGAGTATACCCTCTTTTATTAGTTATGCATATTTTAAATCAAATTCTGTGGAAAGTAACTCAAAGGACATTGCAATCAAGAGCTGTGCTGGCCCAATAAAGCACATCAATCTCCCGCATTCAGTGAATAAACGGCAGGTAACAGCTGTTATGCTGCATAAAACTCTCTTCTGACCTAGACTGAACTTGCATTTGATCAAATTGTCTCCAATAATGCCAGGAGCACTGCCAACCAAAAGATTAAATATTCCGATTTCACTTTAAAAAAAGAAAAAACCAGAACCCCCAAGATGCAATAAATATTTTTAGCTCTGAAATAGAGGAAAGAACATTCTGCTATTCCCGTTCTTTAAAGTAACATTCCAAAAAAATAGACATCCATCCTAATATGCAGATTATGTAAATCTGCTCTGCAAAGACATAGTGCTCACCCAGAAGTGAAGAAATAAAAATGAAATAAATGTTCTGGGTCAGTATGAACTTCCACATTATCTATAGGGACAAATTAAAGAAGCCAGTTTTGCATTTTGTCCTGAAGCAACAGAAAAACCTCTTTCTCCCAACAGGTTCTTCTAATGACAGAGATAGCCAGACAGAAAGAAATCCACTTTACCAGAGCCCTGGCGTGCATCAAAAGCAGTGTCTGAAAAGCAGGTTTTGTCAGAACTTGTGAATCGATGGAAAGGTTCGCTGACTCACATCAACTGATGCCAAAATGCCTTCCCTCTAAATCTGCCTTTAAGGTAGCATACATAGAAAAATAAAATTGGCAGCATCTACAGAAAAATTAAATTATGCCCTTTGTTTCTTTGCAACACAGAAAGAAACCTTGTCAGGAAAACCTGTATTTGTGTTTAAGTACACACAAAATGTGAGGTCTCGTTCTCCCTAAAAGGCTCCCGGTGATTACAGGGTGCAGAACGGCAGCCTATCCTGTGGGACTAAAGCTGCAGGAACTAGGAGAGAGGAGTTTAATCTACAGCTGCGTGCTTCTTTTCCCCCCTCCACTGGTGACTGATGAAGGCGTAGGAGTATGAATGCCTTCACTGAAGGCTCCATATCCCTCCTGCTATTGTAAAATGCTTGAGAGGTTTCAATACACATTTAAGTTCCTACCACAATTTCCTGAAGCAAAACTAATGAAGAATCTGTTTTGACTTAATGTTTTGGGGACAATTTTTTTGTTGTTGTTCATTATCTTTTTTTTTTCCCAAGGAAAAAATAAAGGAAAAAGCCAAATACGACTTCCTTAACACCAGATAGAAAGGAGAACGAGGAGAATGATGTGCAGAAGATCAAAACAAAATCTTCCTACATAAGGTATAAGGGACAAGTTTAATAGCCTATGAATGTGGACCACAAGGTTCACCCTTTCTGAGCTCTTCAGAGCATTTTTAAAATAAAAGCTTTCCTGGACTTCAAAGACTTCAAAGGAAAATCTTTGAAAATTCACAAGCAACAGGGGACAACCACAGAGAACTATGAATACAGAGAGAACTGGTGTTACAGATAAATTCCCTTATCAGGCAATGGGACAGGTATCTTAAAAGCAAGAAATAAAAAAAGAATAGCAAATTACTACTGCTCGGTAAACTCTGAATCTCCCTGCTAATTCTGATAGTAACATGAGGAAGAATCATATGAATGTCTCCAGCCATTCTGCACGAGAGATGAATTAATCAGCCAGGCTGACGGATGCCTGAAAACTGGCAGCAAAAAAATTCAGCTTCTAAGGTATTAAGCAATGATGTGATTCACTGCCTGCTGAAACCTCCATCGAGACAAAGTGTAATACCTCCTGGACGGGAGCCTGGGAAAGGTAGGACCGTGCATGTGCTCCCTTCCCAGCCTCCACTGCCAAGCTCCAACCTGAGGTGCTCTACAGAGAGAATGAGGCACACATATTCTATCCAGGAACAGCATCTCCAACACTGCATTTGCCCAATTTTAAATGAACAAGTACCAGGAAGACAAGGCTGGAAATTAAGGGGAATGGCCATAGGAGGTTAATGGCAAAGGGCAGAGGGTTAATTGCAACCTCCTGGAAGGTAGAAGAAAACTGCGAGCAAAATGTAGTGCAATACTCAACGACCTCTGAAGATCCAGAGTATTTTTCCCTATTTCTCTGCCAACACACGCTTCTTTCACATATATACCCTCCCGCTCTTTTCTAAACCAAGCGGTGTTAGCACCTCTGGTGAGGAGAAGGACTGGACAGGCCACTGGGGTGCTACAGGAGATACGACTAACTGGCCACAGAGCAGCAGGCCTGTCACAGGACATTTTGCCAGCCTGCCACACCAAATACTTTCAGAAAAGCCCCATGCTTGGCTGCACAGACAGCTGCCATGTAGTCAGTCCCCCAGTTAGTCAGTCCCCCAGTTACTTCCCAGGTACTTCTGCCCACATAAAATGATGGGAGCCAATCCTAAATCTGAGAACTGGAAGTGACAGAGCATCAGAGCAACCCAAAAGCACAGTGCCCCTCCAACAGCACCCTGACAGTTTTTTCTACAGATGCTTTTTGGTAAAATGATGACACCATGCTAAATGATGGCTGGTCTATGTAGAAAACCAATCAATAGGAGAGGATGAATCTGAATTAAAAGAAGGCTCTTTAGACCAATTCAGCAGGATTGTCCAAGTTGTACACCAACAAGACAATATAAACTCTTCATACACCTAATATACCAGAGTAATGGTCCTAAGAAAAAGGCACATGCTGTGCTGAACAAGAGTTACTTTGTCTGTTCTCCTCCACATTAAGCCACCCAGTTTTGCACATTCTTAACGTGATTATCTAGTAACAGACCCTGCCTATATGTTTGGCTACACATTTTACATATAGCACTGCAGAACAGAGAGGTACTGAGGGGGGAAAAAAGGTATAAATGTGTGAAGCTAAATTATACATATTTAAGCAATCACATGCCTACCTGAAAATCTTGCACTGCATTCAAATTCATATTTTGTAGGAAAGGCCTGGCAATATTTGGTCTGCTTGAATAAATATTTATTAATCTCAATATAAAAGATCAGACACCAAATTTATATGAGCCGAGCACAGTTCAGGCAGAAGCCAATAATAGCTGCTTTCAGAATTTGCAGCGTTGGAGTTTGCCAAATGGAAGTGACAAGTCTGGACCACTAAGAAAAATGAAGCCATTTGGTAAGTTATATGCTGCGTAATAAACAGTCTGTCAGTTTGCT
Organism: Vireo altiloquus; assembly: GCA_013396875.1. Taxonomy (NCBI): domain Eukaryota; kingdom Metazoa; phylum Chordata; class Aves; order Passeriformes; family Vireonidae; genus Vireo; species Vireo altiloquus. The sequence continues at coordinate 215,982 of VZRF01010615.1, read as the reverse complement.
TCTAATCCCCCCTCTTCCATAAGGGTGTTTTTTTCTTTTTTTTCCCTTTTCCTTTTTCCTGATGCACTCTGCAGAGCACGTACGTATTATAAATTAAACAGAAGCTACTTTGGATCTGTGGACCACACACCGTGGACAACTTAGACAGGTCATTGTTACCTAAACAGAATTTGGTTTTTTGTTTGCATTGTACATTTCCTTTCTGTTTTGACAGCAGGTTTTAAAAAGAGGATGTTACTCTCCTTAGAGCTTTGAATCATTTACGAAGAAAAGAGAAAAAGAAGAAGTCTGCAACAATAGCACAAAAGTAAAGCCTTGCAATTTTTCGTTTCTTCCCATGACATCTGTGGGTAGTCCCGTTCATAACGCCTTTGTTCCGGGCTGATTTACCGCAGTTTGAGACAAGACACCATTCAGAGTCTATTCCAGGAACCATGGAGGAAGTAGAAGGAGGATGCATCTAATTTGTTAGCTACTGTGACATCGCCACTTATGATTAATACAAGGCATTGAGTGAACAGAAAGTATTTCCTCCAAGCATCCTCCATCTCAGCCCTTTCTGTGCATGCTGAACAGGGTGGGGATAAGTGAGACTGCCATGACAGGTCTGCTACTTGCAACATGGCTTGTCAACTGTGCAAGGAAGGAAAGCACCTTGTATTTCAAAAGCCAGCATACCCAGCCAGCTGGCTCTGCCAAGAAGAGGACCACTGGGGTAAGTGGGGCAGCCAAGAGGGACTGCTAGAAGAGAAGGTCCTGCACAAAAACCCCAGGAACAAGAAGCAGGTCCCGGAAGAGTTCTTGCCTTGTTTGCATATGACTCCCTGCAAGTTGCTGTGCACACAGGACTCCCTATTTACAGAAACGTGGTCACACTCCTACCTGCCTGCCAGCATTCATAGGAGAGCGACTTAAATGTCTGCAAAACCCTTAAAGATCTTTTCATGGCAGACACTACACAAGTATTGAACACTTTGACGGGAGGAGCTGGCAGAAACCATTCAGTTCAAAAGCTAAACCAAAAAGAACTACACAGCTAATCCTTACCCCTACTGAGTCCTCCCTCTGGCAGGCTATCAGACCTTATTTTGGTGATGGGGAAGCCACACAGCTTGCAGAGCCCACCCACCCCATCAAACCTACACATGTGGATGTATCACACTTAGGTGGCACATAAACCACACAAGTTTTGTTTGCAGCACACACACAGGTACCAGAATAACTTCCCACTCACCCAGAGATCTCCTGGGGTACCAGCCAGCCACTGCAAAGTCATACTGCCAGAATAACTCAATCTCTCACTTTTTTGGCTGCTCCCTTGCCCCAGGGTATGTCTTGTAAAGGGCTATGAGCAGGCTGCCAGCCAGGTAATTTGCTGTGGTGATGGGAGCCTGTTCCTGGCACCCACCGTTCCCATACATCACAATCATAACAAAAAGCCCTCCAAGAAAGCTGCTAACAAGTGAACTGCTGTCCCTATACCTCTCATCTGGGAAAGTCCACTCCTGCTGGGCCCTCATCACCAAAGTGCAGGTGCCTTGACCCACACACTTGAGCACACCTGAATTATCCTGCCATTTCCATCTACTGTTGCCATCCCTCCCCAACAAGCAATGTCCCTGCTGCAAATAGCAACCTCAGGCTGCCCAGCTGATGGGTCTGCCTCTCAGAAAATGGGCACCAGAGCACTTACAGTGGGCTTATACTGGGTCTCAAAGGCAACACAACTCAACACAAGCTTTGTAAAGTAACAAAAGCCCCCAAAATTGCAGAATAAAGTTTTTAGAAGTTCTTCAGCATCACGTGAATGGAGTAGAACTTTCTTCTGCTATTAACTTTTCCTGTTTTTCTCTTTTTACACAGTTACTGCTTCCAGGAGCTTATCAAGAAAAAAAGCCTGCTCACATTGGCAAAATCCCAGCTCACTCATTTTCTTAAGTAGCATGTTATCAAAACCTACCGACACAAGCTGTACTTTCTGGATACAAAGGAAGCCCTCGTAACAACTACAGTAACACCACATTTGCAACTGGTTAGGTCAGTCCTGCAGCCTTCTCTTAGACTCTTCCCTAGCCTGCACTTAGGTCATGGAGAGGCCGTCAAAGACTCAACAGCACTTTCTCAGGCTCGTGACTGATCAGCTCAGTGGATGACCCTGTCTACTCCTATTTGCTGTCACTGAACACAACCCTTGTCAAAATATCCTCTAGGAAACAATACAAAATGTTGTATTTTTTACAGGGTGAACATACATTAGTCTTTAGACTTTGGCATTATTTCCATTATATAAACTATTGCAGTTTTGTTGAGAAATATCTAACTATCAATTCTAGAATAAATTACATTCTCTACTACATCAGGTCATTACCATTCTCTACTATACACCTCGCACCTTTATAACATCTAGAGAGCAATGGCCACTTTGGGACAGATTTCACCTCCACACCTCTGGCTCATCCAAGATGTTGGATTTGATGCCCAGTCCCTGAAGCTGCAATGCAGCCACGGCTCATAGAAAAGAGTCTGGAAAAGAAAACTGTGTAAAATCACATTTGTGTGCACAGCTGTGCATCAGTGTCAAAGCGAGGCAAATGTTTCACTTCGGCATTCCCGGCTTCCTATCAGCCCATGTGCCCACTGCTTCTCAGAAGGGCTCCATTGCATACAGTGAAAGGCCAAGAGATTACTTCTGGCAACCAGAGAGATTGTGTTTGTCCCAGGGTGTGGTTAGACAATGTGACTGAGCAAGCTCCTGCCCTTGCCGGCCAGTCCAACACCCTCCTCTACAACCCCACTCCTCCCTCACCGCTTTTTTTTTTTGATTGGGTGTCTAACAAATCAGCAAATTGATCATGTTTGCTGTGCAAACAGATGAAGGGCTGAGGTGATACAAAGGGCAGAGCAGAAGCCAGCAACGGGAAGCTGATGTAGGAGGAGGGAGCACAACTCACCTTTAGGCAGAAGCAAGCTACCAGTCTGGCTCAGACCATACCATTTAACTTCAAAAACTGTATTTCCAATTACTAATCTTTTGGACTGAATAATACAGCATGCACCCCAGAATAATGACCTGGTTTAGGCACAAGTGTTATTTCCTGATCTAAGTGACAGCAGCCACAAATTCACAAGGTTCGCGACCACCTACTCCAGAAGTGCAGGGTAGGCACCACAGGACTCTTTTACAACAAAGCAGGAAAACCAGTGCCCCACAAAGATTCTCAGAGGTTTTCTGGTGCTGCCTTGGCAGGCAAGGAGGAACTGTGCTCAGGATTCCTTTTTTTCCTGCACATTGCAACACGAAAGCATTTCCTGACAGAACTGAGCCACAGGGACAGGCTGTATCACTCCGAGGCTGAGATATGGTTGAAGGCATGGGAGACCAGCTAGGGCACAGACCAACACACAGAGAGCATGAATACCCCCCATTAAATGTTTATAAAAAGTGTCTGTTGTAGCCACCTTCTTAATACACACAAAGTTACAACCTGCAGCAAAACAACATTTGGCTGAAGCTCTTCTTTTCCCCTCACCAATGAGGTACCACAGCCTTTCCACCCTCCTTCCCCTGGGGCTGCACAGCAGCTCAGCCTCTCTGACTCAACCAGCCCTCTTTCACACAGCTGGCACCTTCGACAATTTCCAAGACATTAGTGTTTTCCTAAAATAGTCTCAATCTTATGTAAAATGACCAGCATTTCAACCATGCCTTTTGTTTTCAATCCCCCTGACTGTGACATCTGAATAGAATGAAGTCCAGTCGAAGTTTAATAGGGGGGGAACAGAAAGGGAGAACTGAGCTGCGCTTGCTGGATGGGAGGAATGGGGTTCTTCCCTGGCTGCATAGCCTTTGCTCCCAAAGTTCTTCTGCTCCTATGGCTGCAGCAATGACATCTTTCCTCCATCCCTGCGAGCTCTCCCAGCCTCTGGGCACGAGGCACAGACACACTGCAACACAGACACACACTGCTGAGCTTTGCCTGCCTTTCTGCTCACAGGGCCACCAGTTCAGAATCACTCTAGCTCACTTCCACGTTAAAAAAATCAGAATCGGCAAATTATTTCAAATACTCCTAATCCTCTTCTGGTTAGGAACTGAAAGACAAGTTTTCAGAGAGGGATGACAGAAACAAAACTACTGTACATGCCCTGTTTCCCTAAGAAATTAGGCTCCTCCACCCTGGACACCTAAATCGGGGTTGGGGGTGTTTACTGTACTGCACATGTTTACTGTACTAACTGCATGCAAAAAAAAGGGTTCAAGGGTAGCCTTTGTCATATCCAAAACTAAACAAACTTTAATGTTTAAACTCATTCCAGATCACCAACAAACAAAGCCCTAAGTAGCAATTCTGTGGCTCTGCTGATGCCTGCCAAGAAAGTTCATCTATTTGGATGGAGTAAGCACTTGATTCCAATGGAAAAAAAAAGTTTAAAAAGGAGAGAAACGCAGTCACATTTGGGAGCACAAGAGGTGGAAATTAATGCGAAATAAAAAAGACCAAACCAGGCAGCAAGTTATAAACACCAAATATTGAAATTCCAAAGCTGACCTGCAAATTTCACGGTTAATACGATGCAGATCCCTTTTCTGCAGTTGGGTTAAAAGTGCACAGCCCTTTCCTAGGCAAATCTCCAAGGAATTTTAAAGCTTGAATGAAAATACTAATTACAATGTACTAAAAACAGAACGAGGAAGTGTGCGAGATGACTTTCGAGCACTGCAAGGAAGAGAGGAGGAGACAGTTCGGTCACTGTCGAAGCCAGAGACACGCAGCAAGAGTGGCCTGCGACAACATTAACTCCTTCCTATGAGACTTGGCAACTTGTAAAGGATTCAAGTGCTTGCAAAGCTTTGTGTTGTACCTGTTAGATGAAGCTGCAGCACTTACACAGTTAAGAAAGGAATGCTTAAAAAGAGTGGCTCTTCATCCCCAATATTTGGCATGACCAGCACAGCCATCCTTTTTCGTAATTACAGGAAGACTGTATCTTAGCAGCTGGTTTTGCAGGGGGAAAAAGCAGATATTTATCCCTCACAAGGCTAACCAGAAGTGTAGACTGAATTCCATGTTTAATTATCCCCTGTATGCCAAAGCCACAACATCTAGTACTCGTTATTACTCCTTCAAAAAGAACAGTCCAGAGTTTACACACACGTATGTTCTGAGGAGAATATTTTAAAAAACCCACAAAAACATTTACACAAAATAACTCAATTTAGGCCAGCAGAGCAAATCTCTCACATACAAAATGTCAGCCAATTAGGCTTTTAGCAGAGCACCAGGGAGACCGATTTTAGAAAGCTAAGCAGGTTTCTCAGTCTAGGAATGCCTGAAATCTGTTTATTCTCAGTCAACAATGACTTTCTGCCTTCTGCCAATTACTAAACTAGTCGGGGGAAAATGGATTTACTCTCTGCTTTTACAGATCAGTCGGCTTAACAAAATCTAAACTCATACACAGGCACCTCACAACCCCTCTCATTAATGTGAGCAGGTGACAAAAAAAAATTTGCTTTACTTTCCCCCCCGCCGTCCTCAATCTGCTTATCCTTTCTTACCAACAACTGGAAATGGCTAGTGTTCCCATGGCATTCTTGCCCCCTCAGGCTGCAGGATGTAGCAGGGATTTCAGGAAGAGATGACATGCAAAGACACAGCCATGGGCTGTCCACCAAGCCCAGTGAGCACCCTCAAACTGAGGGACCTGATGAGTCATATCAAAATGGTATTCATCAAAACTCCATCCAGCTTGGAAAAAGCCCTAAGATGAAGCTCCTTGAGGCCGTAACAACCAGCTGCCAAATGGGGAAGTTCACTCCTGTGCTTGCTCTTACCCTTCTCCTCCCTTTGCTTCCCCTTCCACTGAACCCCAGAGGCATGCCACACATCCCACCTCTCCTTCTCCATTGGATGTGGTCTCACCAGACATCTCTGTGGACCAAAGCAACTGATTAATCTGACCCACACCACCTATTTTCATAGCAGCAAAATACACCAAATCATCACATCTTTCCCAACAGCAGCCAAACTCTCCCTCTCACCTGTGCACCTTCCCTGGCTCCTGCCCTCAGCTGCTTCGGCACATTTACTCATCAGAAAACCTGCTGGTCCCACACAGCCCTTCAGAGCCAAAACCAGCAAATACTGCTCTTGGGTTGCGATAGTTCATTTACTGATGAACTCAGAGCAGCACTTTGCAGGCATCTTGTACTCATTAAAATTATATTCTTCTTGTCTGTGTTTTGTTCCAGACTCAAGAAAAGGTTTGAACATAACCTTATCTTGGAATTAGTCCCAAATAAATTTCCATTTCCCAAAAGATAGGTTTTCTCCAAGGCAAGTAGTGGAAATTTGCAAGAGTTTATTAAAAAGAAGCAGTTTTACCTCTGGCCAATATCATGTATTATCTGGATGTCATCAGAGGTCCTGGAAAGTAGCTTATTCCTAAAAGCCTGGAGGCTCTACAGTACATATGATGCTTACCAAATATTCCAAAACACAGTAACTTATTTAACTTTCACTCAGTAACATAAGCATTCAGAATTAAAATAAAAAACAAACTCTAAACTTAACATTTTTGATCTTTTCACTGTAACACATTTAGAAAACCCAAGCACTAAAAAGCAAAGAGATGTGCACATACCTTACTTTTGCAAAACACTGCAGGGATGATGCTCAACCAGCTACAGCTGTGCCTTGTGTTTGTTTTCCCACCTTCAGTTACTACGGGTGTCCTTCCCTATGAGCATTTTTTTGACTGTCAGCATCCCCCAAGACTACTTACACCCACAGGAGAAAAGCACTGAGCACAAAAGTTAGCTAGTAACTACTAGCAAAATGTGGCAAGCAAACTCTGTCTGTTATTCCCCCCCAGCCAAGTACTGGTAGAGGAGAAAATAAAAGTTTCTCTGCATGTTCTCCAGATGTAACACAGAGCACTACCATGCCACTGCAACACTGCTGCTGAAGTAATAATAAAAATGCCCCAGCTAGTGAGGGTCTACATCATTAATGATGAGAAGCTAACTCTCTCCCATTGTGAGGCCAATTTAGTGGGCTTATGAAATGCAATCAGGACATTTCTGCATAGATGATGTATCATGAATAAAACAATGAATCATTCTGTTGAAGAATATAGCAAAGATCTTCAGCAAAAATGAAAAATAATCAAAAACTCATATAGATTTCTCTTTTCCAAATAAGCAAGAAAAGTTTATTTCATAATAAGCTAGGGAACTAAAGGCATCACCCCAGCTCAAGAGTAAGTACACTGTCGTATTGGGTTTGAAGGGGCAAGTCCCCTCCAGCTCCACACTGAAGACATGTGAGGTCGTGGGAATTAAAAGAGTGCTTGCAGGCATTTGCATGGCAGAAGGTACAGCCAGGACCACCTAGATGATGACTGGCTTACCGTATTTATATTAAATATAACTGAAGATACTTTGAGGTACTCTGCATACCAGGTAGGTTAGTGATAACTGGCATTTTTCCACTTGAACTACTCAGCAGCATGAAAACAATTCATCCTATGGAAATTATTCAGCATTTATGAAATGTTGTAAAAAGCAAAAGGAAAATCCAGTTAGTCATCCGTCAATCCTCCTGTTGTGAAAACATCACATATTTACAGACTATGGGGCTGCTTAAAAAAAAAATCGTACCATACATTTCTTCACCTTCTGAATAAAGACAGTTTCAGTAAACTCCATCTTGAGGAGGATAAAATGCCTCAGGATAAAGGAAACGATCTCAAGAAGAAACAGCAGTATATTTCTATACAAGGATTTGCTATCCGGATATGATAATTTCTTGAAACCTCAAACAAAATACCACAGCATGCTAATCTGCTCTTTCACAGCAGGTAACCTCAGACATCCTATAACTCTACAGCGTGTTCATTCTTGCCTTGTTTAAATGCTCTGACGAGCACAGAAAGCAGCCCCAGCCTTTCCTCCTCCCTACCAACCCTGTGCCCTAACATCGACTTTATTTCATGTTCCAGATTTCAGAAGTTACTCTATTTCTTCCAGAAATATGCTTAACCTTCCTGAAGTTTTTTTTTACTTTCTAAATAAAAAATACCATTTAAAAAAAAAAAAAAAAAGTTGCTTCAAGAGGGATTTTAAATTTCACTAGAGTCAGGAAATTAACAAGTGTTCCCCACAGCTCAGTTCTGCCTGGCTGCCACCACAGTGAAGTTACCCCTTTCACCAACAGCCTGAATGACATCACGCAGCTCAGCTTCACGCTGCAGCCTATCCCTCACCCTGCCAAAGCCACAGCTGCCCCAGGAGCAACCCAGTTCAGGACTGCTGGACTTTCCTCATCCTTCTGCAAACCAAGGTTTGGTTCTTACTGCTGCAGTAGTCAGCGCTTATCACTTCCACTCTCCTTTCCACAGATGACCTTTTGCCTTCCAAGACAAGAGGAAGAAGACGGAGACAGCGACCACACAGTCGAAGTGTATATCACGGAAACGTGTTACGGAAGCAGAGGAGATCGGAACAACACTTATCCTTCCAGAGCAGGATTCTCAGTATTTCATAACACTAAGTAATAGTTCGGCTAAACCTTTCACTACAGTTGAGTCAGAAACTCCAGATCTCAGTAAAGGAAATTGAAAAAACACTCCTCCTCTCTTTAAGGGACTGATAGAAGGACTTTCCCAGAATGATAGTATCCTGGTTCTTACTGCTCAAATACAAAGCTCATGCTTGCTGTAAAAGACAAGCCCAAATGCTGCTTTGGACAGGGGCAGAGAAGCCAGAGTTAATGCTTATATGCTCTAATCAAATTTCCCACCTTCCCCTTACTCTCACTACCGTGTCTTAAAAATTAATGTTTTATTAGATCCATGAAACAGCTATAGCTCATGATGAGATAAGTGAGCTGATACTGTCGATGGGGTGTTTTCTACCAAACATTAACACTAATTATATAAACCTTCCACTTCACTAGGCTGAAGCCACACACTTAAACTGCTTGCTGTATTATTGCAAACAGTTCATTAGCAATATGTTTATAGGCCTGGGTAGCATTAACCTTTCCTCAAAATTGTCCCAAGTGGAGAATGTGGACCTTGTGTTGTTAATTACAGGAGGCACTGCCAGACTCCCAGGTGCTGACATCATGCTGGGGGGTAGCACCTCCACCAAGAGCTGGGAGAACCTTGCATCCCCAACATCATCCCTCTGAGCCCCAGTAGGGACAAGGACAGGCAGGGTCCTCCATCCCACACATGGTCCATAAATTTTGTCTTTAACTTGAAACAGGAAGGTGTCAAACAAAGCTATCTGTATTTTAAACACTGTCCTAACTTTTCTGACTGCACACAGTTAAGGAGAGCATCATGCTAGGTCTCCTGACTGGGAGAGATTATGATTGTACACAGGACAGACGCAGCCAGCATCTCTTCAAACTGGGTCGTTCAAATGCAGGATTCCTGGATCAATCACAAATTAATCAGTGGTGCAAAACATGCACAGTCCTTGTTTTCACTAAGATATGCACATCTGTTCTGCAGTCTGGGAATAAACTTAGACCATAGGCAGTGAATATGTCAAAGTAATTTTAAAAGTGACAGCAGGTCTATATTTTGTCTTCAAATTGATTTGTGTGTATAGAAAAGAGGTGGTAGATGAGAAATAAGTGTGTGATGAAACTCAGTCACCTGCTGTCCCACAACACACAAAAAAGAACTCCCTTAGAGCATTTGGTTAAAAGACAGACTCAAATATGAAACAATAACCATTCCTGATCAGAGTTGTGTTCATAGAGCAGATAGAAGAAATGCATTAACAACAGCAACAACAACAAAACAAAAAAAAAAGACAGAAAGAATCCAAACCCATAAATTGCATTTCAGAACATGGTTTCACTTGATATGCTCTGTGGCTTTAACTAACATGAAGAATGCTCAAAAAATATTCATAAATACAGAAGCAGAATTCTTCTTAAGCTCCCCACACAATTATAGCCAGTCTAGAAGTGAGAAATCTGCAAATTTAAACCCACCACGAAGATACTGAATTTGAACAGATTTTGTCACATACACACCAGTCCGAACAGGAATTAGCACGTGGGGAACAGAGAGGGAAGGCAAGCCCAAGGCAGAGCAGAGCTGGGTCAGGCACGCTTTGTTAGCAGCAGGGGAATTCACTTTGGTGATAATAAAAGAGAAGTATTTTAATCTCTTTCACAAGCATAATCACGGAAACAACTGAAAACCATGACGGACCAATTGATAGTTCGTTACAGGGAACAATGCTTTTTGTTTTCTAAAGCCTGCTTTCTCAGATCTTCCAAGTAAAGGGAGACACATCACAGATTTAAAAGGCAAGGGAGCTGTTTAAAATTAATTTCAGTTCCAGTTGCTGCAGCAAGGGAAGAAAACCCATCTTCTCCAATTCGGCCATTTGCTTCAAGTGCTGCCTCGCAGAAGGATGTTTGTCCTCGAGCCACCTCGGCTCCAGACGAGTTTGTCCACAGACTCTGCCTTACCCATGACAGGAGCAGTTTTGTTATCAGTATGCTTTAACCTCAGGAAATACTTCAGGGAGACAGATACATCACCTTCTAAGCACAAGATTCAAGAAACTATATCCAGCTATTTTGCTGTGTGCAAACAGCTATTTTGTCTTTCAAGATCAAAACACAAGCAAACAAACAAACAGAGGGCGATCCAACTGGAAAAATAATTTTGATGGGAGGAAACCACTTTGCTAACCAACTATTAGAGAATGCCAAACTGTCTAACACTCAATTCTGATATGATACAATAACGTGGTATGTTAAAATGAATAAACATGCACTATATTCACTGATTTTAAGTAGTTCAGCACATCTATTCTACAATCGAAAATGTGGATGAGAGATGTGTGTTTGTTCAGCAAATGCCAGCCTCACCAGGCACCAACGCATGAACACTCACAGATCAAGCAATTCCCACAGTCCTGTCCCACAGGCCATGGGCCATCGCTCCAGCCCCATTGAGTCCAGGGAACATTCTTGAGGACTACAGACTTCTTACTAAGAAGGCAGCACACCACAACAGCTTGTAACAGCACTAAGGCCATGCTTACCAAACCTGCACCTCAGCAGAATAAATCAGCAGAGTGCAAACGCTCTCGGTCACGCTTCCAGCACACCACAGATCACTCATTTCAACTCCTGGCGCAAGACGATCAATACGAACCTCCTAAAAAATTCCTTCTGAAATGCACTGGTGCCTTTGAGTTTCCCTATTTAGTGCTTCGCATTCCTTTACAAAAGATTTGTTCATGGTTTTCTTGACGAATAACAACATAATCGTAAATTGCGGTATTATAACAGGGTTTATGGACTAAGACCTTCCAGGATATTTATTGTGCTGCTGCACAGGGGAGGTAGTTTCCTTTTTTTACATGCCCTTGTAGGAATGAAGTCAAAAGCAGACCCCACAGCTAAGGAAAGTCCATCCAATGGAGAGGAGCAAAAGAATGCAAAGGAATGACGCAAAGGCAGTGGCGAAAAGGCATTACTTCAGTCTTCCAGGTTAGGGTGCCATGAATTATCCCCACTGATGCCAGCATGCTGTGGTTGCTGCCTTGCTCACACTTACAAGGAATTTGCTAGCTTGTGACATAAGATTAATCTTTTTCACAGCATTTTAAGGCACTCCGCTGTGTCTGAGAACATCCAAAAGTTAGTAGGGCTCGAAACTTATAAGGTACATTCCAGACTCAGGATAGCGGAAAAGTATCCCTTCAGGGAATTCAAGACAAAGATAAAAGCATTAAACAAGAGAAAAAAAAAACCAAAACAGAACAAAACAGACAGGAATTACTGACTAATTATTTTTTTAATGACTTAACATTTTTTTAATATATAAATGCTCTACGTACACCTTCCTAGTAGCCCCTATAAGGCCAAATCCACTATTTTTTGCTTGTTTTTTTAATTCCTCTAAGTCTCTGAGAAACTTCGAAATATTGCATATATAGTTGACAAACCTGTATATTTTGTTTCCATTTTATTTTTTCCCTCATTAACAGTTTTGCAAAGTGTATTTCCAAAAACTTGAGAAACTAGGAGCATGACCAACAGCCTTTTGACCTCAGGCACCCTTCATTCCAGAAAGAGCTGGAAAACCCAGACTGAAAGGTTTACTTTCAGGGCTTTTAGCTTAATTTAGCCCATGCAGTAGCAGGAGTTTTCATAGAAGCTTTTGTACAGTGCTGTCTGTGGCTCACTCTTTCTGAAATCATCCCACCAAAGTGAAAGAGTCAAGAATCTGAATGATGTGGTTCTACCAAAAGTGGCATTTATGTCCAAGTACAAATTAAAATCCCTAAGGATGACAGAGCCCTGATACATTTTAGCATAGAAAAAAAGACAATAATTAGCTGGCTACCTTCTGTTACTCTGTCATCTCCATTATTAAACCATGGCACAAACCCTTTTACAGAGGAAGGCCTAATGATCACTAAATATACCTTTAGTCTTTAATTTAAGCAAAAACTCCGATTAAGTGCATAGAATTAGCTGAAAATAGCAATACAGCTGGCCACCTTTGGCAGATTCACAACCAATATGCTTCATCTATTTGTAGCCACTTCCTTTTGACTGTACCACCTTCATTTGGCTGCCAAGTTGGAAAGAAGAGCAAATGTTGTGCTTCCTTTTAGAGACTGAGGAATTAGTTTTTTATATTTTAAGATCAAAAGGCCTCAGTTCAAAAGCACACAGAGCTTCAGACACTTAAATCTACCCATTATTTGCTTAAGAAACACTCTAGACTGAATTTACAGGATGTGACATTAAGCAAAATTTTCCCCAACAGAGGCTTGCACCTAAACTTAGTCTACGTTTCACAGTATAGGGAGAAACAAAATATAAGTGAACAATGTCAAATTCTTCTTTTTCAAATCCAGCTGTTACAATAAAGCCATTTACTTTTAAACATTTTGTCTTTAAATCAAAGCAAGGTGTTAGCGAAGCCATTGTAACATGCTTTTTTTTTACCCAAATCTGATTTTTATAAATGCAGCACCCATGAACTGCCATGCTCTGAGACCTTTAGGTACAAGCCTGCAGGGATAGAATCTAATGCCCTGTCAGTAAGAAGCAGGTACTCAGCAGTGCTAGGTGTCAACAGGAAAAGTTTTGTTAAGGTACAGATCTCACAGAAATTAACATCCCAACTAATGCTCAATTTTCATCCACAGAAAGTCAACCAAAACAGTTAAATTCACACAGAAAATGCCAACATAACTGTTCTCACAACTCCAGTTGACTAGTTCTGGCAATTTTGGTGCTATTTTGTCTCTGCTCTCCCTTTCAACACTTACAGAAATGAAAAGTCACATAACATACTCAGCAAAAACTAATGAGCTGTCTTTACCCCATACCAGGTCATGATGCACGTGGTCGAAAAGCAAAACCACTTCCAAAGGAATCTGCAAACAATTTTAAGACATTCAACAGGTCTGTCAAGAGAAACATGTAAGTAATGCTTCATCTCCATTCATAAATACAAGGAGGGACAGAACAACATAAGTACTTTATGAAATATCATTAAAAGAGAAACACCACAGCTGACAGCCCAGTCCAGTTAGATCCAGTTCATCTCCCAAGAAACCTTGTGGTCACTGAGAAAAGAGGTGAAGTTACTGTGGTTCAGGTATCGCTGCCACTCCATCTCCTTTGGAAAGCCAAGACAGACAACACTTGCTACAACCTGGCAGAGTAAGGAAGTGGGTTAGAGGGGCAGCTCCAGTGCTAGATTCTACACAAGTAATTTCTGGCAGTCGTGCCCAGGGGAAATTAAAGACACAGTCACGCTTCCCTGCAAGCCCTGGAAAGGACAAACAGATCAAATGCTGCTCCAAATTCACAGAAAAAAAGTCATCCTGCCTTTACATGCCACAAAACCAAGTAAACAATTTTTTGCCAACCCATGACACTTGTCATATCACATTGTACAGCACATGGTGGAATTATTTTTAAAGCCTCTTTTTCTACCCACTGCAGAGCCAAGCAACAGTAGCTGTTTGGAAATAACTGCGATTGTTATTTTTCTGAGACAGAGGCTATACCTTTGACACAGTCAGGACCAACCTTAACTCCATCTGGCTGTTGTAAGCAACATGAATTTTGGCATCGTTACCACAGGAAATCACACATAATAGAACATATGCTCTCGAATCCTCTATTTAATCATACATTAATTGATAACATACTAGCACCTACAGGTATATCATTTCTGACAGGGTGTAGAAACAACACAATCAAATCAAATTCTGCCTTAATGACCCATATTTTGTCCAAAAAACAGGCTACACCCTTATCCCCAACACACCCTTCAGCTTCAAGATGTGCAGTCTCAAATTTATAAACTTTTAAAGTGACATTTCCTGCTGTATTGGACTTGTGTGAAGTCATGGCTATGAAAAACCAATTTTTCCATCATCAACAGAAGACCAGAATCACCAGGCAAGGAAAGCACCACTTTCAAAGTAAAACTACTGCAGTCATGGGAGAGGGTAGGGGGAGAAAGAAAGAAATGAAAATAAATTGCTGTTTGCAGTTGAAGTATTACTGAATCATTTTTACATGCAAAATTGAAACAAAAAGTATAAAAGACACTAGAATAGCTTCTCTCCTCTTCTGACCTGAGAAAGCAAATCTGAGAAAGTAAATTACATAAAAAGAAAGAAAATACATTTTAATTTTTCTTTTTTTAAGCAACTCATTCATTGTCTTCCCTACAGCACAGCAATAATTTTCTGGCCATAATCATGTCCAGCTTCACTCCACACATGATCCAGCATTCCCTAAAACTGCTTCTGGTGCAGGAATACATTGATTATAAAGCTGCATGTGACTTGCACCAAATAATACAGAGGCATCTCTTCCAGGCTACACAGCTCCTCAGACACACTATCCAACAGGAGAACTGTTGCAGACCAAGGATCAGATTCTGAGTCCTGGTCCTTGGGTCATTACATTGGGGGGGTTTTGTGCAGCTTTAAGAAGCAAAGGGAAGAAAACTAGAAAACCAGACTTTAGGCTAAAAAGCTGGACAACAGGATAGGATTTAACATAATACACAGCTGAAGAAAGCATTTCATTCAAGTCTTTGATACCCAACTACCCATCTATCTATGAAGGAAGAAACGTAGCCAAGCAACAAGGCTATGCAAACATTTCCAGGTTCTAAAAAGATCGAGCCAGTCAAGCTTCCCCCTTGTGGTTTGCATGTCGTCATCAGCATTGCTCTGTGTTTGTATAGCCTTATAGCTCAAATATGTTTTATATGTCTTTGGAGGATGAGTGCACATATTTATGAGTTACAAGTGATTGCTTCTTCGTGAGCAGTGCACAGACATGTGCAAAACAGAGGTTCCCAAGACTGTAATCCTGTCTCCAACTAGAACACTGTAAAGAGAAAAGAGAGAGGCAGGAAACCAAACCAACATACAATGATACCGACACATTTTATTAGGAAGGAGGGTATATAAATTAAATAATACCACAACAGCACAGCCCCAACAAATCCTCTCTGCCACAACTAATTCTTAAACAGCAACATTCTATGACGCTAAGGTAGATGATCTAATTTCCTATATTTACTCAGTATCCTTCAACTTAAATATCCCACAATATAAGTGGTATTTTTTAATGCATATATATCTCTCAGCTGCCCCTTCCATTCTTACTCTTCTCCTCCCTCCTCTCCAAAATTACGTACACAAGCAGGTACAGGGAACTAAAGGCAAAGAATCCCGTGAGGAGGAATGTACTCAGGAGGGATCCATTAAAATTCAATTCCCAGTTTCTATCAGATAAAGATCTCACCTCTCAATTAACTGAAATTTGAGTGGGATCAAGACAGAAAGGTGCACCAAAACTACAATGGAACAGGAGTACAACATCTGTGGTTCTTGCAGCTTTCCTATGCTTAGACATTAGGAAATCACAGCCATCATTTTTAAATATGCATGCAAGATCAAAGGCATCTTTGGAATTTCTGTTGGCATTTCTTTCTAGCCAGGACCAGGTCAAGCCCAATGCAACATCTATGGGTCTACCCTTAAAAGGCCTACTACTATTTCCGTTTCTCTTCAGATGCTTGGGTTTGTAACTGGTTGATTTTCAAGGTGTCTTTTGGTTGTTAAGTATAAATAAACAGAGGTGACCAGAGTATTTGCCAGGACAATCACAATATTTAACCCAAAACCAAACAGTCTCACATATACCATCACATTTGACAGCCTCTTGAGAAAGTTTCTCCATTCAACTACACCCTCCCCTACTTAATACCTGTGATGTAGGAAAACTGGCACTAAGCATTTTTTAAGACTAGCCCAGACTTCTTTTGCCATCAGTTTAAAGGAACTGAAAAGCAGCAGCAAATCTCCTGCCCAGTGAGGGTAAAGTCATCACTACCACCACAGCCACAGGCAATGAGAAAATCTTTCCACGGAGTCTGAATTCAGCCCTTTGCCTTCATTATAGACATTTATCTCCCTTCAATCCTAAAAAAGACTAAATGGGTAAGATTTTAAGTCACATCTATATGCATTTCAAATTTAGAATCCTAAGAATGGTCTTCTCCCCATGTAGTTCAGAAGCGGCCTATAAACAACTCCTCTATTCATAGAAGGCTAAAAGCAGAAGAGTGTCTTAGCTGTAAGACCAGATGTAAGCTGAACTTGTGCCCATGAACTCAGAAGGAAAGCCAGAGTCAGACACCAAAGAATCAGACACCCATGCCAACCTGCATTCTTCACACCATATATTTTTTAAATTAAAATATTTTACCATGCTACTAGTAAGCATCACATTTAAGTGCAAAATCAAAACTGCTCAGATACCCCTTTTTCCCTTCAGTCTCATGCACAGCATAAACCCTATTGCTGCTGGTGAGCCCTGACCTGGCCCATTCAGCTCTGCTGAGACCAGGGCAGGGATAGAAAGGACAGGGAAATGGCAGATCCAGAGCACCCTGGAAGCAGCAGAGCCAGCACTACACAGAAACTCATTTCCCAGCCTGGCCCTGCTCTCATTTAACTCAAATGGGTTTAGAAAAAAAGCTACATTACCACAGTTGCTTCTGAGCCAACATTTATTCTGGCAGGCTATCATCAGAGCTATTGAAGTTTTTCTCTCTCTTTTTATCCTACTGAAGTGTTATAATAGGAGAAATAATACATTTACACTCACTTTATTCTTCCTTAGCGTACAGTTCAAAATTCCATAAATGACACTGACGTAGGTAGCAGAGGCATTTGGGCTGTACTGCTAACATCCTCCAGGCACTCAACTAATCCTGCCACTTCATACCAGCTACTGAGATTCTGATTAAACAAAGCTACCTACAAAACGGATTCTCCACAAAATATTGACATCACCCTGGTCCATCACAGATGGCGTCAGCATCAGCGAGATCCATTCACACATGCTCTGTTAGTAACATAAACCAGGAAAAGGAGAGGCTGATCAGAGAAGATGCACTCTTTCCACCACAGGTAACTCCAAATTTATTCTGCTTAACTTAAAGATGCTATGTAATCATCTTGCTCAACACATGGCAATTAAAAAAGTGGCTGATGAGTGGTGCTAACCAAGAGCATTTGACTGCGTCCTGGCAAGTCAGTCAATAATAGCATCCACCACATGTAAGCCACCAGCTCACATATAAAGGAATCTCAGATTAAAACCAACATGGAAATGGTCACTGAAATGTGAGTCTGTTTACCACAATAAATGTGTTATTTTCTAGTGTTCCTAAAGATGTTGCCCATATCACTTCCAAACATTTACTTTTTGTAGCCAAAATGAAGACAGATGTTTTTAAGAGTTGACAATCTCTTCCCCTTACTGTTGGAGAGACTCATAACAGAACCAGCCCCCACCTTTCAGCACAAAACTGCATTAATAGTTTTGTAAAAGGCTGCAACTTGCTGCCTGACTAACCGTCACTCAAAATACAGTATGGCTATCAAGTGTTTCACACCCCTCTGCAGGCACTAGTGCTCATATCAGGGACAAATCTTGCCAATTCTTCCTGCAAAATGTCACAGAGACACAAATCTTTCTCAGTGCCAAAATGCTTTGTGAAAGACTCTCACTCTTTTCTTTCCCCATTACTGCAATTCTTTTACTCCACAGTGATGAATCCCATCAGAATATTTCACAGAAATCATTTTTATAACTACTGTGTTGGCTCGGTCACTTCTATCTTTGCATTTCTCAACTAATTCCCTTTTCTCTGCTGTTTCACACTTTAAAGCCCTCTACAATCTATCTCCATCTTCCCTGTCAACTTTGCATGAACAGCCCAGATGTTGAATCGCACCTCTGATTAATCTACTGCCTATTTTTCCAGCCATAAAACAAGCAAATAGACCCAATTAGCTTTATTTCTTTTTTAAGCTACATCAACTCTACTCCTGAATTTTAATCTCTACTAGAAGGAGAATAGGGTTTAAGCAGTACATCTTCTTAAGGTATGTTTATACTCAGAAGGAAGCTTTGGCAGCAATGTGGAGTCCATGTTTGATGGCTCTCCATGGCTTCTTGTATCGAAACATACTGGTACAAAAACAGTAAAATGACTTTTCTGCAGCTGTGCAGACTGCAAATACAACTGGCTTTTCTGCAACAACTCTAAGAGATTCAGGCTTATTCAATGCTTAAATGAGTACTAGTCAAAAAAGAAACCTACTCCTTTCTGTCTCATCTGTATGGGAAAATACTCTACTGGCACACTTTAATAAATGGAAAAGGAACTGCATCCAAAACTAGGTACAGAATCATACCTAAGCGTTCTAACGTTGTACATTTTCCTGATACAGATATGCCCTTACTCATACATGTAGCAAGGCAGTAGCTACATGTAGTTTCTGGAGGAGGTGGAAGTTGCAAGATGTTAATAAAACAGCTAATAAAAAACTAGCTCTGTCAGTGCAGTTAATAGACTTGACACACAGAGATTTCGTTAAGTGACATATTTCACACAGGTTTAACTGTTGAGTTCTACAGGGCTAGTTTTACATAGGCACTCTTTTGACTAAGATTATTTTCTTGATGAAATTGAGGCCTACACGTGCAAAGCTCTATTCTCATTAAAATTAAACCACAACAGGACCACCACGGTAAAAATTTCCGAATTCAAAAGTAAACTAAGGATATTTCAGGTATCACAAAGACAAAGCATTTTCCTGATACTTTACTAATTCAAGTGAAAAAAGCTTTTATGCATAAGGAAAAGGATGTATTTCAGACCCATTTTGACATGAGTACGGCTGAATTCTGGCCTGTGCACTCTGTACTTCCCCATATTCACCCTGGCAACAAAACCCAGCTCCAGGGCAGCTGCTAAAAAAGCCTTTTTGGAAAACAGCATTTAAAATGTGTTTATAGGGCTGGGATACCACACAAGGATGGCAATCCAGAAGTAAAGCAATTTTATATGATGTTTATGAATAAAGCATTCAGAGGAGAGAGTCTTCATCTGGCCACATGTGGTAGCATATGTGGGTTTTTTTAATGCTGAAAATGGTGTTTTCCCTATGAGAAGAAAAACAGATTAGGAGAGGAGGAAAAAGAAGAGGAAAAAAAAAAAGGGAAATCTTAATTAAAACTATGATGTAGATACCAACCAACATGGAAAACTATAAGCACCAAGAACTGAATAAAACAGAAAATCTGTATCAGTCATTTTCCACCATGGTTAACTACATTCAGTCTCAGTTCTAACGTGAAATAGGGAGGAAGGGGCCATGGAGAGAAGCTTCTGTCCCCTAAGCTCCTGTTTGCTAATGCTCTAATACTGCATTTTGTTTTAAATCAACTTCCCTGGTTTTTCAGAATGCTACTTCCCTTAAATGACACTTGACTTCAGACTTTATCAGAAAGACAGCTTCTTCTGCAAAACCTAAAACCTCATACCATAATGCAGAGAAGTACACTAGCTCTCACCCAGGATGGGATGAAAAACTGTATAAATACAAGGGCAAGAAGGGAATTCATATTACCCTCAAACATAACTGCCAGAACTCTCAACTATGCTCAGTCCCTGATGAATTTTTTCTGCATGATCTCATCCTTATAGCATCTGGATTTGGAAGATGCTCATTCAAAAAAACTCAGCTTTGTCAGCCTACAGACAAACTATAGTTACTACTTATTTTTTTAAACTCCTGACCTGAGACACTTTTCTCCTGTGTGCACAGCATAGACTGAGTGCTAACAAGACAAGCACCCGCACCTGTAGGAAGCAGAGAATTTAACCTAAAAAATTCTGACATTTAACTTCACACAGTATTACTTCTCTGGGGGAGGGGAGTTTCCTATAGCTGCATTAATTCAGGCTAAAAATACCCACGCTGACATGCTGTCATGTGAGAATCTCTTTGATTCCAAGAGTTTATTCAGAGCCTTCGTGTTACTTTGAACTTTTTTGTTGTTTAATATGATCATCGCTCCATTTGTCATCATATGACAAGAGCAGACAATTACACAAGCTGAAGATATGTCTGCCAGTCATAGCATGCCATCTTGCTGCTGTCAAGCAAAGAGATGTGCCTCTACACACCTCTAGATTGAGTTCATTAAACCAGCCTGCAGGATATCCCTCGGTAATGACAGAGATGAAAGACCAAATTAAAATTGCTTAATTCAGATACACAATCTCTAGCATTTTCCACCTTGCAGTCTAACTGGTTAAGCTGCATGTTTGAATAAGCCATCCTAACGCAGCGGCAGATCTAATTCTCCACTTCCACCACTTTTAATTAAAGCATCTGAAATATTTTCAGAGTTTGTTTTGTACTTCCCTCAGCTTTGAACGATAGCTAGGCTATTTAAAAGAAAAGCAGACGGGGCGGCCACATATTAACATGCCTTCTGCCAACCGAAGCACGAAAGCAGCTCTCCCCTGCCTTACAGTTGCCACAGGAAGAGCTCAGCACACCAGTGAGGGTGGCTATCAAGCAAGAGAGAAGCAGCTTTCCCAAGGCAAATGCATTGCCGCCAAAGCCTTGGTGCTGCATTGGAACAGCACATTACCTCATCTAAAATCCAACTTTCCAGTAGAACGTTCTGAAATAACTGTTTTAAACCACATGCTTCTTGAGTTTTTTTCATTTCCTAATACAAAATAGGATGTTCTTACTGCACAATTGTCTTTTTCTCACACAAACAGGACAGAAGAATCATGCCTAAAAACCAAGTATCCTGGAATTTTGCATTAACACTGTGAAAAGTCCACGGGCAAATAGCACCTACCTCAGTTAGGAGATTGAGCCATGTTTTCAAACAAAGCCTAATTAAAATAAGCTCTTCTGAATCTCCGTCAAGAGCCAATTCACCAGCAAGGAGACAATTGCTTAACACAGCCTCCTATCATGAAATACATTCCTGACACTGGCACAGCAAACATTCCCATTAGCACTGCAAGACTATTTCCAAAGCCAATGCATTTACGAGTTGAAATAAAAAACTGGAATCGCAGTTTCCATTAATTCCTCATTAGTGGCTTAACACATCAGAGTAGGGGGAGCAAACTTAATAAGAATAATAAAATTGCTTATTACACCTAAAACATTACTACTGCATTTTTCAGGACAGCTAAATGTGTCCAAGTTTTTATGTAACTACCGAAGTGTTTTCTTTACCAACATGATTTGGCATATTACCAGCAACCCAAAGGGCAACAGGAAACCACAAAGATGATTTGGCTCAAAATTTGTGTTTTCCTAAAGCCCGGTTCTACAACAATGCCTGTTTTTTAAAAACGTGAAAAAAAGAAAATAAAAATTATACTGTACATAATTTGATTTAACTTTTAAAATATTCCCATGAATATTTTAAAATATCTATCTCTAAGCTTGAACTCAAGGGTCAGATAGGACTCAGAGCTGAAGCAAGGACAGGGATGCAGTAGCAGCTGCTCAGGGAACTGACAGTGCAGGCGGCTAACAAGCCTGCCCTGGGGAAAAAAGAATAAGTCACACTCCCTTTCTGCTCCTTCCACCTTTTGAATTTAATAATAATTTCCTTTTTTTCTGCCACATGACCTATGGAACACCAGAGAGTCGGAGGAAAACCTTAGAAGACAAATTTGCACGACTCCCATCTCCTCACTGAGTACTTGTGGCATTCAGGACAGAATCTGGCCTCTTATTAGGGTCACCCACAGCACAGAATTTCCATCCCTGCTTGACTTTATCCCTGCTCTGCAGGGATGGGGCATGGGAGCAGCTACACCACAGGCACAAACCGCACTTCCTGGTGGTCCAACACCCTTTTCTTCCTGAGAGGACACCCTGTCTCTCACAAAAGCATGTTTCCACTGCTGGGGGATAAAAGTAGCTGCCCATCCACCACATCATGTCCACACCAAAACCAGCAGCTTCCCAATTCAGCCTTACCTGGACAGGCATCACTGAAGGCTGCTTGTAATTGCACCATGTCCCCAAAACACAAATGCCCCATGATGTGCTCAAACACTTTATTTCCATCCACATTCCAGAGCCAAACTACTGCACCGGGAGGCCAAGCAAGGCCTAAGGGCCTACACACTAAAAAAGGGACAGACCTTTGCCAACAAGGTTTTACTTTTTCTTAAAACGGCCTCCTTAAAAAACATTCAGTGCATTTCCACCTCTGTTGAGAGGAAGCACTATGCTGAGGATCCATCAGCTGCAAAGCTCACCGCCTTTCTTCCCTGACCTATGGGCCATAGGGACGGAGTCAGCACTGCCGGCACAGCTCCTCCAGGTCCTGCCTAAGCGCCTGCTGCCACTCCACCCCAGCTCAGCACCCCCAGGGCAGCCCTCCCATGCCGCTGCCAGTCCCTCAACCAGCAGCAAATAATAAAATAGAGACTCCAAGGGAAATAAATGGCAGCGCTTACGGCGACTGTAAATGAGGTGCGGGAAAGGGAGGGACTTAGGGCACCAGCTGCCAGGTAGGGATTTCTTTCGGCTGCTGCTGCTTTTCTAGCCACAAAGTGCTGACAGAGGGGAAAGCTGCAAGCAACTTGCTCCCTGGAACAGCATGAGAAAAGAAGGCTGGTCGCCTTTTGAGCCTGAGCCGAGAGACAACAGAGGCCACGAGAGCAGCAATGAGTGCAGGGAGAACGTGACTTTCTCTCACATCTGCTGGGGTTACAGCAGCTCACGTGCCTCAGTGAAGCAGCAAATCTGGAAAAGAAGCTCAACTCCCTGCCTTCCCACTTCACCTGGCAGGACTCAAGAGCATCCTCTTCACACATCACACCTGGAGAAGTGCTGCTTTAGCCACAGGCCAACAATTTAACCAACAAACATGGATACCACCAGTTGTGCACTGAACTAAACATCACTTGCTCCAGCAGAGGAACCTGCCTGCATTATGGCAGAAGAGTTTAAGAAATAAGACAGCTTTGACTGGCCATGTCGACCAGACAGAACAAATCTCATAATCTAATTTGTATATGACTGTGCCTAAGGTATCCTACATTCACGTTGTTCAGCTCGCCCATATGTGGCCAGCATGCACCAGCAGCAGGCATGCTTCCAGACATGCACCCCTCCCTATAGACCAACTTGGCCCCTGGGGTGTCAATATTGCATCCCCAATCAGGAAAGCAAAGGCTGCCTGAACATTTCAGCAGCAGTCTGCACCGACACTGTTTAGCTCATTTCATTTCCAAATGCACAAGACAGGTCTCCAACACACAGACAACAAATCCCCACTAGCCCATTCCTACATTCAATTTGCATAACAGATCACTCTACAGCATTAGCGAAATTCCACGCTGCAAGCACATTTAATAAAATCATAGCGACAACGGCTTAAACGGTGCATTAGTTAAAATTCCTGCAATGCCTATTATCGGTGGAGCTACATGATACGGGAGGGTGGTGTGCCCTAATGAAACCTCACGCACGCAGCCAACAGACTGCGACAAAGACTGAAAGACCACATGAGTGCTGCCACCAAAGAACCAATTTAAGACTTGAACCCCATCACCCTAGCCCCCAAAAGCCAGTCTGGCATCATGTAAGCAAAAGCCCTACTTCATGTGACATTTCTGGAGCCGCAAGCAAAGGAAAGGAGAATTGGTGAGGAACTGTGGGCTCGGCCCCAGCACGGAGGCATGCTTTGCATTCTTAAGCAGCCCTCTCTGAAACCAATCATCGTTACTTGCTAATTGGCTGGAAGGAACCTCGCTCAAGCCTTGACAGCAAAAAGAAGTACTCTGACTTCTGGTGACCATAGGAGACAGCACAACTCCTCAGGCTGACAGCTAAGGGGGGGCAAAAATCTGCATTAAAGCTGTGCAGTTATTTAATTGTGACTGCTTACAATAATCAAAGTACTAGCAAAAAAGATGCACAAGACGGGAGACTTGAATTACTCGTGTCCAAGGCAGGTACAGTGCAGTAATTCAGATGCACATTTACACGAGTCAGGGCAAACGCTGCTTTGGCGACTAATTGGCAGAGGATCCTTAAACCATCTTACTCCTAAAATATTTTGCTCTAAGGTAGAACATGCACCATGTATTTTAAAGCATTAAGACACTAATTCTGTAAACAATAATGCCTCTAGCATGCACACCGCACGCTGGAATGGATTCCTCAACTTGGCCTCATCACTTATGCATCTGATGAAACAAACACTGACAGCTTTTTTGCATTTGTAAAGGCCCCACAGCAGCTGTGGTGATCCCACCATAGAGCAATGAATTAAGCCTGAAACCCAGCTGGGTCTGCACAGAAGCCTTTTTTGCACAATACAGCAAGACTATCATTGTTAACCTAGGCATTATTGTAAAATATTCTGCATTACATTAAGAACGGAGAGAGATGCCCTGGAAAATTAGCTTAAATAGGCAATTTATAATATTTAAAAATATGGATACCACATTGATTGCTAATTGACAACAAATTTCATCGTTTCATTTACACACAACCAGAGTGAATCAGGTAATTACAGAATACTAGTTAAGCAGGAAACAAGGCAAAATTAAGAAATAATCCACATTAAAGTTATAAAATATGACAAACTTTTATAAAATAAATGTATAAACATATGTATGAATTTAAAACAACTATCAAAATTATGAGTCTTGAAATGAGAAGGAATTTGAGACAAAATCTTAGAGGAAAGGGACACGTGTGCTTTCATTTAGAGTTTCTTTCACGACTAAAGCAAACAGCTTAACACTTTGGTAATAACATTTAGGCGTAGTAATACTTAGGTATTATTTTTCCACTTTACAAGTACATAAATATGTACTGAAAAAAGAGTCAAGAATTACTCGCTAAAAAATACTTGGAAGTAATTAACTGAAAAATTTTTCACAGACAGAATACATTGGTTCAAAATTGAAACTCTATTCTCCCATTGCATTTAACATCGTATTTAAGAGGCCAGAGAAATCAAAGTTGCCTACTTTGTAAAACAGACTATTCAGGTCATCTTGTTTAGTTACTAAGAACGCTTCTTTAAGACTGAACCACAAAAACATCTATTTTTCAGGTATGCATACAGACATTAAAAAAACAAAGCCATGTTGTATGAAACACTTAGAAAAATTAAAGGTGCTACCCCCTAATGACATGAAAAAATTTTAAACCTGTCTTCACATCTGCTGAATGTGAGGAAATCATTTCTCTGGGTGTCACAACAGAAATACACTTTCTGATTTCAAGTAGTACATAGGCACGTGGTTTGTCTTCCCCCCCCCCATTTCTCCTTCATCTAGCTGAGTGCATAGACTCTCCCATGCCAACTTCATACAACCTTACCAAGAAAAGGTACCCAAAGACAAGCAGAGAGCACTGATAAAGCAGGAGGAGGAAAATAAAGTCACAGGGAGCAATTTGGAAATAAGCAGCCAACTTAGAGGTAGGAGCATGGTTAGCAAAAATAGCGAGATGAAAAATATCTTCCATTTACCATGTTTGAAATGCATGCATTTCTCCACAACGCAGAACTATCTAACCAGAGAAACTAAAGTCTTATTAAGAGAAACCAAAATTACAGGGAGCAACAACAAAAACCCTAATTCCTTTTATCTGTGGCATTGCCTCTGTTCCCAGACCATTTTTATTTTCAGCAGAAGGAACTGAGGGAAAAGGAAGAGAGAGCAAAAGGTAAAAAAGGGGGTTAAAAAAAAAAAAGAGAGGGGGATATTAGGGACTAAATGCACTTCAGACTCTGTGCCACATGTGGCTAAAATGAAGCAAGATCCAATTGGCAGCTTTTGAACATATGACCCTCCAAAGAAAAGCTGTCAGCTTGATAACAGTTGAAGGAAATAAATGAACAACTCTGCAGTGTTCTGAAACTCTTGCGTAATTAAGTTAGTTTCATCCTGGAAGATGGCCAAAAAGCACAAATCAATGAGCAACCAACCTCCTATCATTTTTATCACAACGGTAATACTCATCCAAAAGTAGGTTGTTATTAAGCCCTAGCAATATTTGCATTGGTCTTCCACACCAGAAAGTCAAACTGACAATAACAAGGAGACTCGCTGTACTGAGAAAACGTGGGCAGAACCACTTTTCAGAAGTGACAATAAAGCAGCTCTACAACCTAGTCCAGGAAGAGCCAGACACATGAATCTTCTACAGAGAGAGCTGTGAGATTACCAACCTTGCTCACATGATAGCTGTGCAAGTTTACTTTGATAGACATTAGACATGCCAGGCTCTGGAAAAATATATGAAATGAGGCTGTAGAGCATTACACTTCGCTCCAGAGAACTTTCCTGTGCTGCAGCATGAACCAAGCATTAAATACGTCAGTGTAAGAAGACACGGTTTTGAGATAGGTAACCCTGAGAGCAGATGCTTGCACCCTCAAGAACCTAAAGGCTGCGTCATTGTGGAAATTCTCTTGGTTTCTCTCTAGGGACTTCCTGCATGAACAGATAATCAAACCAACTTACAAAAAGAAAAAAAAAAAGAAAAAAAAAAAGAAAAAAAAAAGCCATGCAAATAACAGCAACCTGGGAGATGCAGATTTAAAACCCTGTTTTTGACAGTTTTATATTCTCTTATCTGTGACAGGATTAGGAGCCCTGATAAGAAATACACTATAACCAAGATTTCCTTTACTAGATGTTGTCCTACTTTCTAAGATGAACAGTAGATCAGTTAGCCAGTATTAGCATTGTTCTTACAGTCTTTGTCTCAAATAATGACAGCTATTCAATCTTCCTTCTTATGTACTTAAAAATTTATAAGATATTACTTCTTGTTTCAAAGGATTGCCTCAAGAGATCACCTATTATTTTGCTCTCCTTAACTAGACTAGTTTATGCACAGGCTTAACATTATTCACATATGCTGAAATTAAACTATGTATTAAGCCCCCCAGATCACCGGCAGATCCTTGCTTTTATTGAAGATGATCTAATCACTGAGAAAGTCAACGGACTGGAAATTTGGAAACCAGATGAAACCATCTTAATGGCATTCTTCCACAGAAGAATGACCTTTCAAAGCTGAAGTGCCGCACTGTGTTGCTTCAACTCTATAACACGTGGGTTCCTGATTAAAATACTGGGTTTTCTCTTGTGGGGAAAAAATACCTGGACATTTGGAGAGCATGAAATTAAGGAAGAAGCAGTACGGCACCATGAAGTCTTTTAGGAAGAAAGGATAACCTTTCAGCCAAGATGCGATTTACTGCTCCATGAGAACTGAAGAATGGTGATAAATCACCTATACAGAGGATAGTTTGGAGCAATTTCAGAACACCTTCAAAAGTGTGACTGAGCAGGTCCCTTCCAAGTCTTGTGTACTCATATATATTCCTCCGTTGGAAAAGATGAAGAAGCATATCCCTCCTATGCTATAATGTCCATCACACAAGCTGTAGCCAACCTTCTGATGACATGACCACAGCACAATGCTGAGGGACGGCACACAAGTAAAAGCAGCAAAAATACCAAGATGGCTAAAGACAAGGACACTGGTAGGACCTAACCAAGAAATCAGAACAAGCCATCCTCCACATGAGCAGGACTCCAACCACAGATAAATATCCTGGCCATTTTTCTCACATCATTCTAACCTTGGTTTCACAAACTGCGCTGGAGGGCAGGCTAGCTCTCCAGAGCTGACCATGCTCCTGCTCCCAACAAAGCCCCAGATGAAGCGGCAGTCATGCTTGTAGAGTGCAGGTAATAAACTGACAAATATTTGAAGCACCTCTGAAGCGAAGGAGACAGATTCTGAGGCTGCTGATAACCAGGCAGTCCTTCAGTCAGTCAGTACCACCTACTTGTGGTTATGCAAAGTGAACAGGGACGCAAGGAGAGAAAGAAAAATATGAGACAAAGGCATATCCAGAAAAAAAAGTTACAAAAAGAAAAAAAAAAATCTCTGACCATTTTACCAAGAAATCCCTGCGGTCAACTTGATGCTACTGCAGGGAGGAAAGCAGGACACGTATAGACAGGCATGCGTGCAGGAATGCTGCTTCTGGTCCTATTTGGGCCAGGAGGCAGGGCCTAGCAGGAATGGCCTGACGAGTCACTGGGCATGAGGACAGCAGTGGTTATAATGCCTTAAGAGATGGGCAGTCTGCAGTGGGAAAAAATGACAGGCTCACCACTGGCAGGATCTGAGCAAAGCGAGCATAAAGAAAAGGAAATAATAGTTTACCCTTCCACTTTCCTCCATCCAAATTAGAGAACCAGTAATTTCCAAAATGCCTACAGGGAATTAATCTCACTGCATCCCGAACTGCAAGAGTAACAGGCAGAAAATTACACCAAGAAAGGAAAAGGAATCAACAAGTATATAAGAAAATATGCTGGGGGGGTGTGGGGTATGGAGACACACATAATTACTTACATCATAAACACATTTCCTTCTTTTGCACGATAGATAACCAGCTTTCACAGGAGCCAGCTCAAGTAGTATGATAATGAAATACTAAGTATGAGATAAAGAAATTAGATTACCCAGAAGACTTTAAGAGACCATATTTTTCTCAGCACATTTCTCCTGAAAATTGTATTCCTGCTATCCAAAGCAACAGGGTCCAAAAATCATTACACCTTATTTTCTTCCAGTCTGTCACTCAGGCTGGAAGAAATCTGACCATCGTTAGTTATACTCAAATTAAGATTACAGAGCCCCTTTCAATAATGGAAGCTATGTGGTGGTTTTTATGATTGGTCAGTCATGTCATAAAATGCTGCTCTTGACTGAAAAAGTATGAATATTAATGGCTTATAAATAAAAGCCTTTAATGTATGTGAAATATGAAATTAGCTTTCCCTGAATGCTAACATCAGCAGGATTTGATTTCCCAAAAGTTCATAAAAGGACTGTAAAAGGGAATGAGCAGGGCCACGTTCTACGTTCCTGCACAGAATTTGTGCATTAACAGTTTGTTGATCCTTGCAAAACATAAACACACAGCCAGTATTTTCTACAACCAACACTTAGATTCTGCCCACAGGCTTGAGACACAAGTTATCAACACTACAATCCCTCTCCTTCCAAAGTGTTTCCTATGGCCCCCCAAACGAGCTGCATGAACCTTGCCTCATCTCCCCACCTGGCCTTCAGGAAAAGAAAATAATACTGCAACAGCTCATTTTGCATTCTTGCAAAGAGATGGTGGTAACTTTGTAAGAGCTAATTTCCTCGGACAGGGACAAAGTGGATACGGGAGCTCAGTCAGAAATACACAGAAATGATAGAGAAAAGCACAGCAGTGGAAGATAAGAAGGGAAGGGGGAGTGAATTGTAAAAATGCCATTACTGTGCACACATGCATATAAGTGTGCACAGTACTGGTATTATTATATACTGTGCATATATACTGTGCACACTATAATGAAGAGTAAGGAAAGAAAAAAAACAGTTATTACCTTTAAATAAAATATTAAGAAGTTGAGAAATAAATAAAAAAAATAAACATTTCAGGAAAAAAAAACCACCAAACCAGGCAGTACTACATTTAGTAAATCCATTAAAACCATTAAATGGCTATCACACTCTTAGCAAACTAACATTGCTGCCTGCAAATACTTGCACACACTCTAACACACGAACAGCAAAATCTCAAGCCCTGAAAAGCACTTCGGCATGTGCTTAACTCATAAGCTCCAAGCACTTCAATTGACGTCAGTAAGAGTATTCATACATTTGAGACAGGCACATGCTCCAGCGCCTTGCTGGATCGAAACTGAGGGTGCCAATTCCACGTCTTTTTAATCCACAGCAAAGCCAAAGAGGTCCTTGTGCCTCGCTGCTCCCTTAACTGTGCCACTAAAAAGTCCTGCAGGCTTGCACTGAAACCAGACCATTTAAAGATGAGAAGATGGAATAAAAAAGAGCCTGGGCATAACTACTCTGTAAGTCTGATAATTTCAGTGACCCTATTTCACATGCAGCTCTTTGGCTGTACTGATATGGCCAAAGCACCATACCATGAAGGAATGATTCATAGGGTCACCACTGCTGGCTTCAATGGTGAGAAAAAGGCATGTGATGCCACATCCTGCTGTTCCTATAATTAAAGGAAGCCTTGGGTTTTGTAGCTTTGTGATTTGACATGGTTTGGCCTTCTCACACTACTTGGGAACCTGGGGCAAAAACACATTGGCACTTCAGTTCATGTGCACATTCAGTAGACATGAACAGTTTTAACAAGAGAAGCTATCTGAACTAAAACAAATAAAGCCACGGGAAATTTCTGGATGAACTTCCCTTATGTAAGCAGGTCCTTATCCTAAGATGTAGAAAATAGAACAGTACACTGGCTTCACTTCCACAGTGAAGCTCTTGCATATGGGATGGGCGTGTGTGACTGTTGAACTAAAAAAGAGTAGTAGTTCTTCTACCACACTCAGTAGTGGAACTTAGCCTCCAGTAGCACAGCTATCTTAATTTTCTTTTCTTCGTCCTTTTATTTCTCTCATTGAAGTATAAAATTGTTCAAATCCTACCTAAGCAAGCATAACATGTAACAGTAGTACATTTTGAATTCTATTTGAACTGATTTTAGCACTTTAGAAATGATTATGGCACTGCCATCACTACAGGCACAAATACCTTTAGCTTAATTTTCACCTGTGAGGCCTAACTTCGTTTCAACGTTATTTAATATTCACCATGCTTCCACAGCAGTAAGGCAGTACAGCAAAATCTGAATCCGAACAATCCTTAGAACAGACATGGACAGCTAATTTTGCTTGCTATGAAATAAAACATGTATCTTGACTCCTATTTAGTCATAATTTCACAGCCCATTTAAACTCACTCTATTGCTAACAGATGCAATCCTACCCCTCCCTTGCCACTTCACTGGGTGTCCCTGTAACACTTTCCCGGGACCAAGTATTTTTCCAGCTACGTCACAAACTGCAATATTAAATGAATCCACGTTAAAAATCAACCACATTTGGTCAGTTCAGTTCTAACCTGCAAAGTCCCCAGTCTGTGGTGGGAGTTATCACCTGGCACACGTCAGACGGCAGAAAGGAAGGGAGGGGAACAGGCAGCCAGAGGGAAGGCTGAACCACTTCCAGTGCAGTGCAGGCTTAGAGTAATCACAGAAACACAGCACTAGGCATCTCACTGGTCTCCACATTCACAATGCTGTTACTGAAGGCAAAATGCATAAGCTATACACAGGATATTTCAACCATTGATGAGGAAAAAGAGTAAAGCAGAACAGGACAGGACAGCTTCTCCTGACAGCTACTTCTAATTTTGTTGTTTTTGCTGGTTCAAGGCATCACAGATTTGGGAAAAAGAAAGCTACTTCAAAATTATTTTCCATTAGGATAACCATTATTTCTTCCAAATTATAAATAATTCACAAGTTACAGTTACTGTAACATGCAGCAAGTCTAGCTTTTAAGTAACATGAAGTTGCTTGTCTTACAAAATGATATTACTATGTCCCCATTATAAGCTGAATAACTACAACAAAAAAATTAACATTGGCTGAGACCAGAGAATATCCCTTTCAGTTGTGGCTCTGAAGCAGAAGTTAGTTGGAGTAGTACTTCTTCTAATAATTTATTAAAAGCTGTACTACACCCAAGCAGGATTGTAACAAGAAGGCAGTCCTCCTGCTACTAGTGCCTTAATCTTAAATTTGAAAAGCTTTTACCAGTCTGCAAGGTGGCAACAGGCCATGAGAATTATCATCATTATCACTACACTTCAAGAGGGGGTAAAATAGTGACTATTGATCAGAAAACCATCTAGGATAGATGTCCATCTAAGTCATCCTTATGTGAAATACACTCAAATTAAGACTGGTCACTTGGAACATCACCCAAAAAGGAACCACATGCAACACCAGCTTAGTTATTAGCCAACTTAAATAACAATAACACAAAACCTTCTTTTCACTTGGTTTTGAGTCTTAGGAACTTAAAAGTCTGAACCAAGTTTTGTACAGCTAAAATCAAAACAAAAGCAGGTTGGGGTTTGGGGTTTTTTTTCTGCTCGAGTTAAGAAGTTAATTCATCCGGCATATGTGTAGGGTTGGAAATTTGTGTTTTGAAGGTTTTAAAATGCAGGCTGCAGCTGAGAGATTTGGCTTACAACTTTGATGTACCAAAAAGAACTGTAGGACAAATTGCCTGAAAGTAATATCTAGAAAATAAAAAAGGTGAGAAAGAAGGAAACATTATCTCTTCTCTAAGTCACCCTCAGCCTGCCTAACGTGTACCTTACAAAAAGAAAAAAAGCTATAAACATATGGTGGTAGCCTGTAGCATCTTTAAAATCTAAATGCAATTTCGAGGCTACCTACTTTGTGGGTATAAAGACTCCCAGTTTTAGAACAGCACAGGAAACTATATGCTAAATATAACAACAAATAAAAATGATAAGCATCTCAGAGAGTGAGACACTGAACAGACTCCTGTCTGAGACTCATGGTTTCTGTCCACTTTAATAGTAACAACTTGAAAAAATACTTGTACATTTCCATTGACTTGATTCACAGGCTTTACATCGCCAAGTTCCTCCTTGCAATTCTTAAACATGCAAGCCATTCAAAAATGTAACAAGAAAATCGTTATTTAGCTGTTTCAATGGAGTTGTCAAGATCCAGAGGAAACTGCATACCTGTCACTGAGGAGCCTCAAAAGCTTACTCTCTTGGCTGGACTCCCCAAAATGAAGCATGACTAGCAAGATGCTGAGCACAAGATTAAAGTTTACCCAAAGCAGTAATGGATTTTTTAAACCAGAAAAATAATAAAGCACAAAATCCCGAAAAGAAAGTCCTTGCCATAACACACAAATGTGGGAAAGGGCAGAGAAGACCATACTGTTCTGGTGGGCAGTGAAGGAAAAAAATAACCTCATCAAAATGCCAGAACACAACAAATCCAGAAATATTGTGGAGCATGTATATCTACCCACTCACATAAAACTGTTTCAAAAATAGGCACAGAATAAGCATATAGCTGAAAGAGCTGATAATTTCTCCAAATTCACTCCCATGGTTTTTAATTGAAAAGCATGCATTGCTTCAACACTCATCTGCAAGCAAAGCTAAAAATGAACTGCTTGCAATATATAGTTATCCTAACTTGGCTCAGACAACACAGTACCAAAGTGCAAAACTAAGATTAGTAGATTATGTCAGAATGAGCTCCCGTGGTTTATTTTTGAATGCTGTAAATATCGTTAGCCAGTCATCATAGCATGTGTGTGCCAAAATACACTAATCTCCAGCAACTATCACGTCATCCAAAAGATGTCAGACCAGCAAGGCAAGCTTAAAGAACTGAAAGCAGAGCACAGGGACTCAAATACCACAAATCGTCCTGGAGTACAGCAGCAGGCCACAGCTTCTCAACTTCTTACTATTTGCATTTCTTCTCAGTCACAAATCCAAGGCTGCCTTTTTTGCAGAACAAATCAAGGGAAGAACCTGGCAGAAAAGATGGCAAGAAGCCACGCAGAAAAGACAAAGCAGATTACAGAGGAGAGACATTTAGAAAGGATTAAATCATGGCCCTCAAGCGATACAATTATGAACTCTTCAGGGGGCATCATCACATTTCTGCTGAACTGATTTTAGCAGTATCAAAATGTCCGATTCCATCTGCAGCAATCCTACAGGCACTAAACTGAACTTGACCAGAAAGTAGTCCGGCTCCACAGGCCTGACCTAGATGCAGAAAGTATATAGAGACCTTAGTTCAGCCTTCCCATTTTGTTTTCAGTGTCTATAATCATACAATCCCATTTTTATGCTCGACAAAAGGAGGTTTTTGTGCTTCAGATAAAAATAGGGGATATTGTTGGCAATGCATCAGTCCAGGATGAGACATTTGCTGCAGAAATGCTGAAGCAGCTTTACATCTTCCCTGTGTGTACCAGTGGAACGATGATTTCCACCTGGGCCTTTTTCCCTGCTTCCGTGCTCAGCCAGGCTGGTCACTCCGAATGGCTTCCTGCAGCAGCATAAATTAAGCCAATAAACTTGGCACAGGAGCAGATGGGGTGCACTCCCAGCATCCGTCTGCTCACAAACTAGGGAGCCACAATCCCGAGCCTTGAGCCTGGAGACACGGCATTTGGCATGGCAATGGTCCCAGCAACCGCTCAGCTTTGCCACTGATCATGGTCACCCTTGCAGAGCAACCTGAACTAGCAGCACTTTACAGCTTCAGATCCCTAATCTGCACAGGGTGAAGTCAGACAAAAAGACAGGACATGCAGAGGGGAGGAGAGCATATTTTCAAATGAGACCCCACTGATATAATTAAGGGTTTATTCCTTTCCCACAGCCCACCACTGGAAATACCAGGCCTCTGTCAGATTACTGAAGGAACAACTTCAGAACAGGATGTCATTACACAAGGGAAAGTGTGAAACCTGAGCAAGTGAAACAGCAAATGGTTTTAAACCTTCTACCTACTGCTTCACTGAGGAAACGTTTTTGTGACTGACTGAAATAAACCTACCCCTCCCAAATGAAAACCAAGAGCTCACAAATAAAACCTGCCCGTTAAAAACCAAGAAGGACTGCATCCAATATTCCAGAAGTAATGAGCCAGCAAAACAACCAACCCATCAAAGAGCTAAGAGAACACCAAATACATTTTGGCAATCATATTATTTCCTGTATCTGAATTACAGTGCCAAGTAATCCTCACACAGTAGACCTGAATTTTACAAGCGATTTGCAGATTTTAAATTTCCTGATGGCTTCCTAACACTTATAAATGCTTTAAATAAAAAATGGTACTTAAGTATAAAAAGTCTGTGTGTACCAAGTCCCATCATTCCCTTGGACATTAAACTCCAGGTACATTTTACCCTTTCCTCTAAAGTTCTAACAATAGGTTAAAAACTGTCAGCTGAAGTTTTGGCCTGTGGGATAGGGACATTTAGGGCCATCAGCACCAGGAAACACTTAAGGGAAGTTCAGGTTTGGCAACACTGAAATTTGCATTAATAGACTTGAATTTTAATGTCCTGGTAATCTTACACAGAGGCAGTCAAATCCATCAGCACTATTGTTTTCAGACTGTCTGCCCACTAAGGCAAACAATGCATCATTTACACTTGGTTTACATTTATAGTTGGGAAGAAAGCCATGCAAAGGACTAAGGAGGGAAACCAGAATGTTTTAAATGCAAATCTGGATTTTGAAGAAGCATGTATTCCTCTGCAAATTCCACATCTGCTAGATCACACAAAAGCTGGGTGCTGGTAATAAAAAAATAATAAACGTGTCTCTGCTTTTCCTTTCCCTGCTTTAAAATTGCCTTTAAAGCCTTCCTTTCACTTGACTGCTGCAAACTGGAAACTTTTGAAATGAAAACAGCTGGTCTTTCCCCTCCGTCAAGTTGATTGAATTCAGTCACTATACAATAAAAATGGGCAAAACCAAACCCCAAATCAACCCCCAAAAACATTTCCTGCCTCCTCAAGAACTTTCACTTATGTTCAAACCAGGAAAAAACAGTAATGTGTATAAACAAAACATAAATTTTAAACGTGGATTCCCTTTAGCTTCAGACGACGAGATTTAAAAATTGACCTACTTTATGTAATACTCCCACAGCTGAGTCATCACTCAGTATCAACTGGTCTTTATCAGCTGCAGAGTATGATCATCACTTAAAGAAATATAAGTAACCGTACAGAAATGCTTCTTTTATTATGTTAAAAATATAACATTAATCTAACAGTCCAGACCGTAACTGGGGAGGGGGAAAATTTTGAAGAAAGTTGGAACTGTGTAAAGTAGTCCCTTATAAAGCAGATGCCATGCCTTGTAGCTACAGGATAGAATATTGGAGAAGGCAGCAGAAATACAGATTAGTTCCAACTCTGCCACTGTTACAGCATGCAGCTTCAGGCAAGTAATTTAGACTTCTTTTTCATCAAACAATGAAATGGAGGGAATGCTACCGCCTTACAGAATCAGCGAACGTTTATACCACGCTTTAGCATATGCATAACATTAGCTATTACTTTACATCTACAGAAAAGGAAGGGGTAATATATTTTTAATGCTGGCTTAGTAGGCCTCACAAGAGAAGGTGAAAATGCTTAATGAACATTAGAAACTCTTCACAGGGGCCTTGATTCACTTTAATTGACTCTGGGCAGCATCTAACACACACTCCTGGCTTGCAGACCATCAGAGTGAGCACAAGTCCATTAGTATCTCAGGGTAAAGCATCTGTTGATAGGAAAATATTCATTTAAAGAAAAAAAAGTATTTTAATTACTAGTTTATACTTATGTATTACCCTATAACCACTTACGACATAATACTGTAGTCTCAAGAGACCAGGAGGAGGTTAAGAGGAACCCAAAAGTAGCTCTCGAGTGCAGCTAGCATCTGTAAGTTTTACGTACAGGAAAAAAAAGTGAGACTTGCTATGCTGCTGGAATTGTAACTTCAAGTGTGAAAGAGACCCAACAGAAGAAAGTCCCAAAAGGCGATGTGCAATAAGATGCAACGTACAGTGAATACTATCTCTGCTGCCAGCAGCCTATTTACATTATTTCTTGTAGAAGTGGTCAAACTTAGAGCCTGACATCAGTTGTGGGGCTGGGGGACAGAAATGAGCAAACTCTCATAGGAAAAAAAGCAGGGCAAGCGGGTCCAGCTGAAGCCCTGGAGTGCTCAGGGTCAGGCTCCTGCACAAACACCCCTGATGCAGAAGGTGGTGGTGCTGCAGGGTCACCATCCCTCCCACCCCAAACTCTGAGCCCACATCAGCTCACCCGAACAGAGAGTATTGTTTCAAAGGCTGTAGCAGGCACAGGAGCTCTCAGATGTCTGCAGCATGCTAATCCTGGCCGGGCCTTGCTGGCCCTCTGTCTAAGGGGCTTGCCAGGCCATCCGTAGGTGAAGCGTGTCACCTCATGGCAGACTACAGCACTTTTACTTCAGCAAGGACAAGGAAACAAATCACACGAGGTGACAGTAGTGACATTATTCCTTAATTATACTTCGCCATCTGCTACTGTGGCAGAACCGTGCAGGTATTTTAAGGCAGTAATCCAGGTCTGATACTCTGAGACCTAAGCCAACAAGAACAGAAGATTTGCTATTCAGCATCACAAAATCGGTCAGAAAAATGCACCTGTGAAATTACGTTCAAGACTTCAAAGCTTTTGAGTCAAGAACTATTAATTCCAAGTGCATACTGAACACAGTCTGGCTTCTCAGCGGATGCTTTACAAAGCTGTCAGTTTTGTGAGGCTGGAGCCAAAAGGCAATATTTGATATGTAAAGATGTTTGAGAAGGAGGAGGGTAAAGTGAGAAGAAAGAGTTGTATGAGTCAACCATGGAGCTTTTAAAAATTAGGTGATAGCGTTTTTAAACCACAGGAAAAAAAGATGCATACACGGATTTCCTCATTCCTGGGTTACCAGTCGCAAAAGATAATGCTCCGTAAGTTTAAGAGAACTTTCAATTGCGAGCACTTACAGAGCAGGGAGCCAAGCCCCACGACGGCAGTCCACAACACGGAGGCTTTACTCCATTGTTCTCACCACCTTCTTGTTTTCAGAATTCATTTTGCAAATGCTGATAAAACAGCAGCAGCAGCCTGAAAAGGCTCGCTCATGATAAAAGGCCAGGTTAAGCCCATGGATGGGGCTCTGAGCAACCCGGTCTAGTGGAAGGTGTCCCTGCCCACAGCATGGGGGGGGAACTAGGTGATCTTCAAGGTCTCCTTCCAACTCAAACCGTTCTGCGATTTTGATTCTGTGACAATTCACACTGGCACAAGATGAGCGGGGCCACGAAGCACCGCTTGGTGCCCGTGCGGCGGGGGACCGGCGGGCGGCTGTGCCCTCGCTCCTCACGCCGGAGCATCACTTCAGGGCTAGGGGCACCAGGGACCCAGGGTGGGCAGCAAGGCCCGACACCGGGACGGGGCGAGTGCAGGCAAAGCTTGCGCTGCACCGCCGAGGAGGAAGAGGAGGCGGCGGCGGCGCGCTCCGCCGGGCTGCCACAGCGCCCGAAGGTCACGGGCAGGAGACGTGCCACCACGCGTGTCGCCACGGGCCGACGTGACCGGCGCTGTCCTCCCAGCCCGGAGGCCGCAGGGCGGCCCCGCACCTGCTCACCTGGCCCGGGCCGCCCCCTCCCCGTGTCCCTGCCTCCCTCCCCCGCGGCGCCGCCGAGCGCTGCCCCGGGGGCTCCTCCCGCCC
>VZRF01010615.1:0-173583 GCA_013396875.1 Vireo altiloquus | reverse complement strand
AAGTTCAAATTTTCGATTGATTTAGAATATATTTTTTATTTAATTAAAAAAAAAAAAAAAGAAAAGAGTGAACAGCTTCCAAAGTGGAAGGTTCGTCTGCAGCAAAACCGCAGCAGTTCCGTAACGGTGCATTAAGCTGCTGAAGAAAGCAGAGAGAAGGTTTACAAAGTTGATAAGGGGACTGAAGCACCTTCCCTAGGAAGACAGGCTGGGGTTGTTGGGACTGTTAAGCCTTGAAAAGATTCTGTGGAGACTCCATAATGTTCAAAGCCGGGTTGGATAAGGCCTTCGAGCATCCTTGTCTAATGGGAGTTGTCCTTTCCCAGGGCAGCGGGAGTTGTAACTAGATGATCTTTAAGGTTCCTTCCAACCCTTAACATTCTATGATTCTATACTTACATCTCCTCTAGAGACAGGGAGAAAAGGGTGTCATTAGTGATCTCCCTGGTGTGAAGTATCACCATACCCACTGCGTGTTTGTGCTTTTCTGTAGGACTCACCATGAACTATGAGCTGATGTACTTTTACGCTAANCTGCGGCTTCCCAGGAGCAGCGGCCCGTCCTCGCCCAGGGCTGGTGCCGGGGCTGGCAAGCGCCCTGCTGCCCCATCCCCTGCGGGTTCCGCCGCTGGACCCGCCAGCGGCTCCTGGAAACCCGGTGTCGGTGCAAAGTCCCGAAGTTCAAATTTTCGATTGATTTAGAATATATTTTTTATTTAATTAAAAAAAAAAAAAAAGAAAAGAGTGAACAGCTTCCAAAGTGGAAGGTTCGTCTGCAGCAAAACCGCAGCAGTTCCGTAACGGTGCATTAAGCTGCTGAAGAAAGCAGAGAGAAGGTTTACAAAGTTGATAAGGGGACTGAAGCACCTTCCCTAGGAAGACAGGCTGGGGTTGTTGGGACTGTTAAGCCTTGAAAAGATTCTGTGGAGACTCCATAATGTTCAAAGCCGGGTTGGATAAGGCCTTCGAGCATCCTTGTCTAATGGGAGTTGTCCTTTCCCAGGGCAGCGGGAGTTGTAACTAGATGATCTTTAAGGTTCCTTCCAACCCTTAACATTCTATGATTCTATACTTACATCTCCTCTAGAGACAGGGAGAAAAGGGTGTCATTAGTGATCTCCCTGGTGTGAAGTATCACCATACCCACTGCGTGTTTGTGCTTTTCTGTAGGACTCACCATGAACTATGAGCTGATGTACTTTTACGCTAATGACTACACTTGGGTGATGCTTTATACTGTCTTCCACATGCAAGATTTTTACGTTCAATTCCCTTCTGGAGTGTATTATATCTGCTCCATAGGGTTGAAAATTTTTGTGCAAGACTCTTGACTGGCAGTGCTCAAAGTAAGAAGATCAGGGCACAGAACTTGCCAGAACCTCACTCACTAGTTTCAGCCTTGACTCTTCACCATGAAACCATCCTTCCTCCCTTATGTAGATAAGTGACCATAGTGTTCTGCCTTTACCTTAGACATCGAATGCAAATAATGTTTAAGATACTAAATGGAAAAAATAAGGTTATGTCATCATTTCTTAGTTTCCCTTAACTTCTTCATGATTATTGCTGATTATTTCAGGATTCTTTTCCTAATCTTGTTTAACTAAAAGATGGGGTACAAAATTATCTGTGCTTGGCCTCATTCAATATCAAGCTTTTATGATAATACTACTTGTGATCAGGTTAGTCTTTGAAGCCTTTTCTTTGACTTTCTTACAGGAAAATACAGATTACTTCTTAAGAGTAATCTCAAAGTGAGGTTTTCGTTCCTTTAAATTGGAAATACGCACATTTCTCATAGGGCTATTTAACTTCCTGCCCTCACTTATTTTTATTAAGGTATTTATGTAACATGAAGGTCTAGGACATCCTTGCAAGAAAATGCTTTTGTCTTGGCTTTTTGTCAGTTAGCAATGATGAGTGTCTACCTCTCCAGGAGACATGCTGGAAAGCCAAAAGAGACAAAGATGGCCATTCATGTATTTCTGAGTCAACAATTGAGCAAAAAGTTTGCGTAGAAAACCTACCTGGCTTTTCTCAAATGACATAAGGTAGCAAACCCAACTATTCTCCCGTGCCTTACTTGGGACATTATTTCCTGAGTGTTCTTAAAAGTCTCGGGGTTGCTATGTTTGCTGCTGGCTTTTGTGCCATGTGTTGAACAAGAGCTTACTGTCAGTGCAAACTAATGAATTTTCTTCTGGAGGCTGGGTGGCAGAAACCTTTCCCATAGATCCGTGGCTCTATTTACATTTGTGTTCTGTTACACAGAGCATTGTATTATGCACATGCTGGGTATCATGTATCCACCGTGGGTCTTGCCTTTCAGTTCTAGCTTGTGTACATTTTGGAGGCTGACCTTTTAAATACTGAAGCTAAACTGGTTTGCAAAATTAATTAAATGCTGGTACAATAGCACTTAGTATCACAGGTTAACTGCTGCTGATGTCAGTGTTTGCCATTACATTTGATAACTTTTTTTTTTCTAGTTTCGTTGTGAGTTTCACCATGGTCACTTGCAACTATAACTCTGCTTGAAGATGTTTGAGAAATGACTGCTGTTAGTAAGATAGAGTTCCCTTGTTCCTGTTTTTCCCTTGTTTCCTTCTCATTTATTTCTTCATTGTAAATAATCTTTTTACAGGAATTACACACATTTATAAAGGAGCCCCAAAACTAGATTTATGTGTTCTACAATTAGTTTTTAGTCACTGTCCAGCATCAACCTTTCCAATAACCTCAGCGGTCTGAGTATAATACTATTGTGCAAAAATATTTGGGGATTTTTTTTTGTTTGGGTTTGTTGGGGGGGTTGGGTGGGAAGGGGGATTTCTTGGTTTGTGTGGTTTGTTTGGGATGAGTTTTTTTGCAGAATGATGATGCTGTGGATTATTTCTTTGCATGAGCATAACACTTTTTTTGCATTGTTTATTTGGACTTGTGCATACTAAATATCCTAGGTGCAGTTATCTCTGAGCAAGTGAAACATGGTCACTTTTTAGCATGTAAGATAACCTTCTAGCACACAATTCAGTGAAAAGTGAGAGGAGACTTCCTTCAAAAGGAACCTTAGTGATACCTCTCCAGCTACTAGAGTTTTTGTAAAACTTGCCTAATTCACATCTCAATGAAGATAAAATCCCTTTGAGGTTATAGGAAAAGAACATTCATCATGGCTGACTTACATATGACTGCACTTCTTTTTTTTTAAATTTTAGTCAGGGAGTACTGCTTTTGACACTTTCAGACTTGGAAGGCAGCTATATGTGCAGATTGGTTTGTGGTGTCATCAGAGTTCTGAGGCAAGAGTTTTAGTAAGCTAATGTGGAAGGTCCTGCTATGGGTGCTGGTCAAAACAAAAAAGAATATGTAGTTCATAAGGAAAATTATTTAATTTTTGAAGTATTTTTGTTGTTACTCTTATTGGTCAAACAGATGAAAGATTAGGCACAAGCAGTACAGGGAAGGCAGAAAGAACATGGAGTGAATTCATGAGCCACAATTCACCAGTCAGCAAACAAAGGGCATGATGGCAGACAAGTTCGACCATAAAAGAGCCTTGTCTTGGGGGCAATCTGTGATTGTTTGTGGACAGATGGCTGCTTATCTGTTCATAAAAATAACTTCTGGATACCTTTTCTTCAGCTGTGTTGTATTTACCTGAATTATGCCTCAGAAAAGAAAAGGTTGGGTTCTCTAGTGTTGTAGGTTTTCTACATCTGAAAGGGATGCAGCTTTGAATTCGGAGACCTTATGTCTTGTGTGGATACGAGCAAAATGTTTTGTACCTTGAGAAGGATGAGAGTGAGAGAGGATTGGTAGCTTTGTACTGTTAGATACAGAACTTGCTTCTAGCCCTAGAATATGGTTAGCCATCTGCAGAGATATGTGGGGAAATCTTGGGGTTTTTTTTGAGGTTTGAATCACTTATTGGAAGCTTGATGGAGAAGATAAGGAGACTTTAAAAGTGGACCTGCAGATTTCTCAAATCAATACACAATTCTACAGAGTAGCTTTTTAGCAGTGTGACAAGCAATGACAGCATTTATGTGTATCATATTTTGTTTCATGTTTGAGAAGATGAAACTTTACCACAGGCAGACAACTCTTCCTTCTAGCAGCTAAGAAGGATGTGGAGACTACAGAGAGAGGCCCTTGCCACTGACTTGAGTTGATGTCCAGACCCAACATTCTAGTTTCCACATTTCCTAACTGGGGTTCCCCTCTACTTTCTGTCATGCTTTACATCCTACCTGTCCTGTATTCATATTCTGCCTTATTGTTTTGCTTTGGTCTTTAAAGCCCTGTAAGACATTACAGTAATATTGGAGTAGAATATTAAAAATACCGTTGCAATACTTATTTAAGAGAAAACCAGCTACTGCTGTGAATGAATCCCTGGGGGAAGAGGGAAGTGGAACTTCCTTTTACTTGTTCCCATAGGGAAATAGCGATATGAGTAGCCAGTTACTGGTAATCAGTTTGGCCACCTCCCACCAACGTTTTTTACTTGTTAAATATATATGTAAAATGCAAATACAATGACCATGCAACATAATAAGCTGGTGTACTTGCAAATGATGTCTCTGTATGTGGGCTAAGGGTTTCCCAACAGGCAGCTTCCAGCACGCACTTAAGCTCTAAATGTGTAGTGTATTCTGTATCCTGTGCACAGAGGCTGGATTCATTCCCCACAGACTTATGCATGTGATATAAAGTCCTCTGGGTAATTGAGACATGGTGCCTGGCATCTCCAGGATCCTTGAAGCGGCTGTACATACACGTGCAGGCAGACACTACACAGATGGGCAGAGCAAAAGGATATTAAAGTGGCTAAGTTAAGCACTCAAAAGTTACAAAATGCCAGAATTGGGAAAATGCTTGTGCAATCTTAATTCTATCCATACATCTATATATTGCTTTGTAATATTCTTAAAATAGTCTACATATATTTCTCCCCCACCTCCATAGGATGATTGGGTTTTATTTGGTGCATTGAGCAAGTCTGCTCTGGGGATGTGAATTAGAGTACATGCTGAAGGAGAGAGAATGTTGTCTGTTGAACTCTTACCCTCCTGTGTTCCTGTGAATGCAAGAAGGGAAGACATAATCTCATTGTTAAGGCAGCTGAATGTTGCTTTGGAGAAGTTGATCCTCTGCCAAGGAGTGTGATGCTGGGTAAGCCATTTACATCAATCTTTTAATAGTGGCCAGGTCAGCACTACTAATTTGTACATAAATAGCTACAGTTGTCAGGTGGGTGATGAGTTGTGACTTGTGACCATCATAACTCTTTGATCCAAATCTCCTAGTGTGCAGGATACTTTGTTCTCCCACTTGAAAACATAGAAGAGGAGATTGGGAAATAAATATGTCTGTGGTTGCTAAAGTGTTCCTGTTGTAGTTCTTGCATCGTTCCTCATTTTAGTCTCTTAGGACGACTACACGTGTGCATCTGCACCAAAGGCTGCTGGAAGCTGTATCCTTAGAACACTCACAGAAAGTGCAGTGCTTAATACTAGCAAGACCTGGATTTTAGATACTTAAGATCTGAAAAGTCTCAAATTTCTGACTGCCTCAGTTTACAGACTGTAAAATGGAAATAATATATCCCTTTAGCTCACAGAACTGATGGAAACATATCACTTGTGGAATGTCATGATGTTTTCGGTGCAAGCACTGCAATCTCTTCATTTGGCTCTTTGTCTGCCTTTTCTCCATTGAATTTAGTATTTTAGTACTTCGTCAGCTTTTCTTTTCTTTTAATTTTATTTCACTCTTTTTTATAGCTGGCATTGTAATGTTGCTTGTCCTTGCCACATTGTTCAGCATTTACTGCAGTTTGCTCAGGTGCCCTGCATCTGTTGAGATGGAGGACAGTGGGACAGTAACCCCTGAAGCACAGAAGCTTGAACAAAATCCTCAGGAGCACAGAAGCTTGAACAAAATCCTCAGAAGTACACAAGATTGAACAAAAATTGACAAATTGATGTGAACTTCTAATTTTGTTTCAATGCAAGTTGCTGCACAAATGGTAATTTTGCATAAATGTGAACTGTTT
Source organism: Vireo altiloquus (assembly GCA_013396875.1). NCBI lineage: Eukaryota > Metazoa > Chordata > Aves > Passeriformes > Vireonidae > Vireo > Vireo altiloquus. Next base: position 167,522 of record VZRF01010615.1, on the reverse strand, counting down.
TTGTTGAGTTAGTAATTTAAACCATTTCATTGAATTGAAGTAAGAGGCTTTTACTTGGAGATAAGAGCTCTACGAGGAACAAGGGGAACAGGAGTGTCTTAGCAAATGCAAGAGGGGGTGGAGAGAAGCACTCCATCCTTCTTCCTCTTCTTCTTCTTACTTCTCTCCCCCAGCCTTATGAAGAGTATGATGCTTACTTTGAGCCATGGGCAAGATCAGGCTTGAGGACTAACGCAGTCAAAGTTGTGATCAGAGGACAGTGGTGATGGGCAAGGGGAGATCCTCTTCTGTGGCCAAAAGAGGCATGGGACAGAGCTGGAGCAGGGGAGGAAAAGATGACTGTCTTGCCAGCATTTCATTGGTGAAAAGTGGCACAGGAGTGGGGGAAGAATTGAGAGCGGAAAGTGGAGGGTGGGGCTGGAATGAGTGCAAAAGCAGGTAGGTTGTGAGAAGGACTGGGGAACAGGGCAGGGAGTAGGTAAGTGGAAATGGGAAGGGCTAGTTTTGCTGTAGAAGTTGAATCTGGTGATTTTGTGAGAGGAAGGGAAGAGGCAACACAGGTTTTGGTGCTCCAGGGTGACCAGAGGCTCTAGAGACTCCCAGTTCAGCCAGCACCATTCCATAAACCTGTTATTTGCATGTCTGCTTTTCCTGTCTGCACATCAGCTGTCTGGGCAGAGCCTGTCTTCCAGGGCTTAATTTGCAAAGAGAGAGAGTACAAATGGCTCTGAGATGAGATACTGCATTCTGAAGCCCATGGTCATAGGCAGTATTGATGCTCCTCCCAAGCACAGGACACACTCAGTTTTCTTGTTGGGAAAAACACCCAGCTCAGTTGCCCAGAGCTGGTTTCAGCCGATGAATAGCATGGAAAAGTGGTGAATCAGGCATTGAGTTTGGCTCCAGCGCTGGCAGGGTTTGTGCTGCTGGCGTCCAATTTACTAGCCAAAGGTTAGCCATCATTTTGCCTTGTCACTGACAGTAAATTTCAGATGTTTGAAATATCATTTGTGTTATAACCAAGAAGAATTAATTTTGAGCATGATGGAATCTGTGTTTTTAATAAAAGTTCATGTTTATAACTAACCAAGTAACCCACACAGTGATGGCTCCTCCTAAATGGGTAGAAGCAGCAAGTTGTTGTAGTCATAAGGAAGGTTATCAAACAATTCACTGTTTAGTAACAGTATAAAAGAGGCCTGATGCTACAAGGTGCTGGGTGCTCTCAATTACTTTTGATTTTTGATCAGTTTTTGAGGTACCCCCACAATGTACAGAGTCAACACCATGAAATCATTAAGCAAAGAGCAGAGTGTAGGAAATAAAATATGAAAACAGCTTGCTTATTCTTAATAGCTCCTATCGCCAAAAACTGGGGTATATTTACTTCTTGTTTGTGATTGACAGTTAAAGTAATAACTCCAGTGGTGGTCTCTGTTTTTATTGGACTTGTAATATGTGCTGGCTTTGGATGTGCAGTTTCAGTCTTCTGCTGATGTGAGATGGAATTTGTGCTCTGTTTGGTTCATGCCATTCTGTCAGTTCAGTGCCTGTATAAAGCAGAGTTGATGGTGTGTAGTAGCTTGGTGTGAGAGGCTAAGATAATACCCCAGCTGCTTCTTAAGATATCACCTGCTGTTATCAAGAGGTTCAAGTTAGCAATTTTAAGTGTTACAAGGACCTGTGTTTTTGAACTGCTTTCCTGAAGAGAAGGTAGAAATGTACATGCCTGGCTATTTTAGGAATCATTCTTTCTTGAGTGTGCTTACACTTTATGAACTTTGGACTCATGGAATATGGGTAATAAAGCTGAATTATCATCCTTGAGTGTTTGTCGATTAAGGATATTGTGTATAAATGAGTCATGGTAAAAGCTGACTTAGGTTTAAAATACCAGCAACAACAACAACAATAGAGAATGGATAGCCCAACCAAGTGCTGGTCACGTCACTGTAATTCTTAAGGGATTCGGGTACAGCTGAAGATTTGCCGTCTTCACTGACGTGGATGCAACACACCAGCAGCCAGCCAGCTTCCACGATCCCTCCTGCTGACCAGTCTATGAAGAAATAGCTATCTGCCAAACAAGCTGTTTGTTTTATTTCAAAGCCCCAGTGGGCCCAGCCCTTCCTGCCTAGCAGCTGTGGCAGGCTCCGTTCCTGCTCGGTGCCTGGCCTGGGAAGAGATTGCTCATTGGCCCAGGAGAGTGGTTCTCTGTAATTGGCTTGTGAGGAATGCTGTGTGAGAGGATTTGGCCTTTTTTTTTTTCTTTTTTAATTGTTTGTTTTATTAAAGTTTGTTTACTAAAGTGAATATCTGGTCACAATAGAAACATGTTTTTTGAAGCCTGTGTATTGCCAAGAGAGCAGGATAGAGCACTATCAGATTATTGCTTCCCCAGGATCAGTACATAGGCAGCTCTGCAGGTCCTTGTGGGCAGCATCCCGGCACCTTCTTTCTTCCCTTTTCCAGTTGAACTCTTGACGGATCTGCTGCAGTCATCACGCCCTGTGTCTCTGCAGAGGGAACAGGGATGTGGGAGTTGCTCCACCTGTGGCATTTCTGATAAACAGAGGTTAGATCTGTACTACAGATTGCAGGGGTACCAAAGCCAGCTTTGAACAAGCCAATCTGAGTGCCTCTGGCAGTCTAGCTGCTGAAATAGAGGGGTCTGGATATGCTCATTTGTACCACTAAAAAGTATGGTTGTTTACCCTTGGATGGTAAATTAAGCTGAGATGGTAAATTCATGCAGAAAGCCAAGTCTGCCTCTAGTACCCAAGGCAGTTTAGCCAGCTTTGCACCCTGCCTGTACCCAGTCAGTTGTGTTCATTAATTAAAAGTTTTGAAATTGCCGGTAAATTAAAAATATGTTTGTCATATTGAGTTCCTATGCCATTCTCCCATCAGTTGACAGGAGAATATGATGCCTGCAGCTGTCACAAAAAGTGTGGGCAACTGCCCTAATAGCCCATTCTAGTAAGTGTGTGCCTTCCATTTAGTTACATAAACTGTGATATGTCAACTTGCCTATCCGGGCCCTGAGATGGCTCATCTTGTGAACCCAGGAAGATGAATTTTAAACCCAAGGTAATCTTGTTTAGAATTTTTGGCTTTTGGAACTGGAGCATCTCATCACTATATGATTATATGTTTGTATGTTGTAGTTTCTCTGCATGAAGCATAACACAAATAATCTCAGGCTTTCTTAGTAAACCATTCAGGATGAGGGAATTGTCTGGATGAGGGAATGGCGTGGGAACACTGTTATGGACCAGTGAGTCAAACACTGGAATTCCCTCTATAAACCAGTAATCTGTCTGGATAGTTAATGTGCTCAGAGCTGCAGTGGTTTGGGTTTGTTGACACACTTCTCAGTGAGACTGGTGTTATTCAGTCTTCTGGCTAGGACTGACTTTGGACAGCCTAGTGAAACAAATGTTCCTAGGGAGAAGCATGAACTGAAGGCTTGAGGTTAAAGCAAAATATTCTTTGCTGGCTTTGAAAGAGAATAGCAAGAGAGGTGATTTTTAAATCCTGCATCTGAGATCAGTGTTAAAAGCCTTAAGCAATGTGGTTAGGTCTGTGTCTACAGTGTGTGTAGGTGCTATGTCCTCGTAGTCACAGCAGGGATTTCTGCTTGGTTTGTGACTTGGCTTGGTCTTTAAATGGACACTCTCTGAACTGATCTTTCTTCTGTCGCTGGCTGTATTCTGCTCTTGTTGGAGACACAGACTTGGCACCCTACTGTGATCCAGTAGCTCAGCTGGATGAACTGAAATTTTATGGGGGTAGGGTTTAGGATGGACTTCTCTACTGAGGAGAATTCAGCAGTGTCCTGTTGCTCGTTGTCCTGCGTGCTGCAGGTTGCTGTGCTGCAGAAGCCTTCTTGCAGGGCTCTTCCACTGGCAATCCTCAGACCACAGGTGGAGGTCCCCAGCAGCAACCAGGGGCTTCCCAGTGCCCAGGTGTTTCCTCTTCAGCCATTTGTATTGACAGTGGGGAGAGAATTTCTCACCACTTCTGTGGCAGACCCTTTTTGGGACAGTAAGGATTTGTGAGATAAACAGAATGAGTTGCTACTAGATTCTGAGTTGGCTGATTGTCACCACATCGACTGACCCAGAATGGCCATGGCTGAAGCCTGCTGGATGTCATCACCTGCTCTTTGCCACCCATGCGTCTCTGGCTTGCCTTCTCCTATCTTGCTTCCAGTCTACCTGCTTCAAAAGGAAAAAAGCTAGGTGAAGAGACCTGCACTACTGGTTATTTGGTGTAGGTTTTGCTAAAATGGACTGACACATACATACAGTTCTGGCTGGTGGTAGCTGTGCATGAATAAACATAATTACCCATGGCTGTGATGTGGTATCTAGCTACTGTAGATGCAAAGTGTGAATTTAATAACTGTGTATGGTTGAAATGGTTATAAATGCACGACTGTGCAGTGTAGACAGGGCCTGATATATCACTCATTTGTACATTTGTAATTAATTGTAGGAACAAGATTGTTCCTTGCATGTGTTCTTTCTTTGCTGCCAAGCACGACAGAGAGCTATAACAATCTTATACCTTAAGCTTGTAATAAAATATTGTTGGTAACCTAGCAAAGAAATTTCTTAATTAAGTTTGCTACACAAAATCCCATCATGCTTTTTAATTTTTTTTTTTTTTTTTGCTAGGACTCCTAGGACTCCTTAATGACTTTTACCTCCGAGTATAATCAACAACAAAATTTCTAATATTTAGGAAACATTTTCTACATATTTTTTCCATCTGGATATAATGGAGCATAATTTAAGACTATGGGCAGAAGAGGGGTTAAATGATGCATGTAATGATTGTTTTAACATTTACAAGAAAATAATTTATTTAAATTGGATTAAGCCTTAATATTATCACACTTTTCTACCTGATTTAACATGGGGGGAGGGTGGGGAAAAGAGAAGAAAATGATTTCATGGTGAAGTGTTTTAAGTATTTAGTATTTTCTTTGCTTTTTGATCATCCAGGCATCCTGCCCCACAGCCATGTAAATTTTCTTACATACAAATGTTCATTGCCATCTTTTACATCCCTCTTCTGACAGTGAAGAGGTCATGCTAAATCAAATCGATGGAGAAACTGGACATCATCTTTACCCTCAATGCCCAGATTAATTCTACCAAAACAGAGGTAGGGTAATAGCAAAGAATAATTTGCTATTATGTATTACTGCTTTTAAGAACTCTATTCATCATATTGCTAACTCTGGTATACATATTCAGAGTGAGACAAAGAAACAAGTACCTGCTTAGGTAGGACGTGAGACCTCAGGGGCCTCTGGGTTTTTTCTGTCCCCAGCAGTTTTCCTACCAGCCTAATTATTTCTGCTGAGAATGGGTCTCCAAGTCCAAGTCCAAACTTTATCATCTTCATCTAATTCTTTTCCCCGCTCCAGGAGAGAGGAATCAAGTGGGATAAATTCTGTATCTGTATGCTACTCCAGCTTTGAGTCTACTGATTGAAGTGTTTTGTTTATAACAGATGCTGTTTCGATGAGGGAAGAAAAATCTCCTACAGTCAAAGGAGCTCCATTAGTGGCAGAACCAGCAAAGCCTGGTTTTCTGTAGGTTGGGGCCTCATGGTTTCATAGTGAATTACAATTGTGTCTTTTTTCCTACAGTGAGGTCATTTGTTAGGTCTCTCTCCCATGTAGATTCTTTAATGCTTCATAAGGTTTAAATTCATGTTACAGCTTTTTTTTTTTTCTTCCAGCCATGATACTTTTAGAATCACTTTCTTCACCTAGCTATTTTATTTTTTTTACAAAGAATGTGGAAATTGGAGTGTTCTGTGTATCTATTGCATTTTATTAACATAGAAAAAAGAAAAAGCCTGAAAACTCAGTGTGTGACTTCACAAACTTCAGTGTCGTAACAATACTGGTAGTATGTTGCTAAGTACATTGCCCGATCTGGGTCTCTATTTAAGTTTATATCTTCTGGGAGATGTAAGTTTGGATTTCTAGTTAGTCCTGCTCATCTAGTAGAGCTACTGTCATCAATGGAAGATGTTCTGGCTTTATGAAGCATCAAATAATTATTATGTAAATTCCTATTAAAATGACAGATTTCCTTCCAGTCCCATTTGCATTAGAGTCAAATGTAAGTTACTCATCACCTTCAAGAAGAATTCGATTTCTTTTCCAACTGTAAAAGATTTCAGAGTTATTCACCAATGTACTATTAATTACATATATGTAAACCAGAAAAAATTTCTTCACAAATTCAGTTTCAGTACACAAAGCTGGGTGTGTGAAATCTCATATTTTTAAGTCAAACAATTTCTGTTCAATTTGTATTGTGGTGGTATAATAGCCATGGAATTCCATGATCTTTTTTCTGTAAAAGATTGACTTTTAAAACTCAAAAGTACACTTCAGATAAATGGAAGGTTAAATTCTATTGATGCACACATTCCTTGTATGTGGACAAGCTTCTGTTTACTTGGGAAGTATAATATCAGTAGAATAGTTCTCACTTTAAAGTTTATTAATTTCTTTCTTCTCCTTTCTTTGAGGTGTCAGTACTGAGAAAGATGAATCATTTATTAGTGGGAGGCCTGACACATGATGAAATCACTATCTGACACTTCAATAGCTTCCAATGTTGTTCTGTGAACATTCAGCAAAGTGCAGATGATGTGATGTTGCAGTTCTGTGGGTAGTGTTTTCTCCTTTTTTTCGCAAATGGATGAAATGCTTTATCATCACAGAGTGTGTGAGAACTTCCCCATTTGGGATGAATAGCCTTTCCCGATTATTTAGAGTGATTCATAATGTGATGTAGGAAAAAAATAGAACACATCTGCAACTGGCAGAGAAGATCTTTATATTTCTCCGGAGAACCAGTGAAAAAGGAGAAGTCAATCCATGGGGGTTTTTTTCGAGGGGAGGGGTGGGCGGGAGGGCACAGATAACATTCTTGGCTGAGTGTTGCTACAGTTTGGAGTCGTCCTCTTAAGACAGAGCATGCAAATCTCCATTATGTTACAAATTAAGTGCGCCTAAGGGACAGTTCTCTGCTGGCCACAGGATTACCTCCGGAACAGGGCAGTTATCTCAACCGAAAGACGTTTAGGGTGTAAATTGGCATCTGACAGTCAAGCAATTGGCAATAAACAAGTGGGTGTTTGACAATAAGCTGAACAGTTTTAAGTACTTAAAAAGTGAGTAAATTTTAATTCTAGTGTCTTCAGTCCAGTAAACAGTTCTGTAACCATATAGGTTAGAATTTTTACCTTACTGAACTTACCTTCTTTCCCTTCCCTTCCCTGTAGAAATGTTTTCTATTCACTTCCCTCCCCATTTCCCCCAGAAAGTGTTGCAGTAGTTTCAGACTATTAAGGTATTTACCTGCATTATGCAGTTTGAAATCTGAGCAATGTTACTCCTGCTCCTTTCCCAAGCTACATCACTCAAACATTCAGATGCCCTGCTGTAAGTAAAATGTCACAGGCTGGGAAGTTGTAGGTATAGATTTGCTTCCCATTACTAAGTCTGGCATCTAAAAGGTGGCCTCAGGCTTTTCTTCTAACTTAACTGGTTCCTCGCTTTGTTTCCTCAGAAGCTCGTGGTCTTTTCCCAGTCCATCCCCTCTCATTCGTTGAAGTTAGGGTGTTTTTCCCTCTTGATGACTTTGTATAGTCCTCATCACTCTGCTGTCTGAGCATCTTCGGTTCTTACTGTGTCTAGCACCAGGATACTTTGCAGAATGTACTCTTCACAGATGTATGTGGGCACAGCAGATCTAAATACTCATCAAACTAAGGTGGTGAGGGAAGACCATGAAAGAGTTGGCAATTAAACTCACCTTTCAAGTGAAGACACAATATATCTTGTGGGATATTCTCCCTCTCTAGTGGCTAATTTATGTATCCTTGATTTCGCCCTACAGAGTTTTGGCTCTAAACTGTTCTACAGCTACTACTGTAAAGAAGCTTTGGAGATAGTAAAACTGTCTTAATTATGTGTTTGTTGTTTGCTATTGCATGTTCCTCACCAGTATGCTCATCAAATGTAATTATGTGTGCAAAAAGTCAGGAGTTTGAAACCACTTTGCTTACTGCCTTACTACTCAGGATCTGATTTTAAAAAAAGGTAAACTTCAGAAAGGGAAGAAATTATATCAATTTCCAGTCCAGAGAGTCTTTGGTGTGTCTCTACCATCCTCCCTTGGCGTCTTTACATTCACATCATCTGTCACATTAGGTGTGGATCCTGGTACTTCATCACAGCTGCCCAGAGTGCCTTGGCTGGTGGGTTCCTGGGAGGCTGGCATTGACCCTGAGATGAGCTTCTCCTGGCTTAACACAGAGGACTGCTCATCAATGACTGTCCTGCCACAGGAATGCAGGAACTCCCTGTGGTCTTCACGGATCACACAAGGCTATTTCCATAAAACCCTATGTGCAGGTGTGTCTGAGGAAGGGATGCCGATAGCAAAGGTAGGCTGCCCACCCCTTCTGATCTGATGAGGAGGCTCTTTTTAGGACCACTCACAAACTTGGGCCAGGCAGAAAGAAGCAGATAATCCCAAGCAGTTTAAATAGCAGGCGTTGGGTGGCTCCGCCTGGAGTGCTGTTCCAGGATGGTCTAAGCTGATCCAAACCAGAGCAGTTGCAGCCTGGCTTTGAATCATGTGTCTCCCCACCCCATGGATTGCACCCAGCGGTGGTGCTTGTTGGACTCCACAGGGAGATGAACTAACGGGGCAGTGTTAAGATTTTTGAAGTTAAGTTCTGTCTTCTCTGAACCAGTTCAGTGGGAGAGCAGACAAGCATCCTTGCCTAGCAGAGGAAAGGGCAGCAGCTGGGGAAGGAGGGACTTGTGGCAGCCCCAGTTTACATCGGATTAGGCTGTCATGGAACCAGGGCTACGTTTGGAGAAGGCACAGGAGCATCTCTGGGTGATTTGAGGGGACAGTACCCCCAGGCAGGAGGAGGGGCATTGCGATAGTAATCTCTCCCCGTAGCGCAGCTGATCCAGAGAGAATATTTGTGTACGGTATAAAACAAATTAGAGAAGAACTCTCCAAACACATTGAAAAGACCTAGAAGTTTGCCGTCAGTGTTCTGTAAAACAAGTTAATTTAACATAGACTTAAAATATGTTTGTTTTGCTCCCATCCCTCTCCCCGGCACCCCGCCCCATCCACTTTGTGCAAGGCATAAGATATCCTCCTGCCCTGGCCCTCTTAGGTCATGGTATGACGGGCGCCCTGCCAAACGAGGCTGATCTTATAAGCTGCTACTGCCCTGGTTGTTGCTGGGACTGTTTGCATGATTTTTAATTCACTTCTGTGCTGCCCTCATTTTTTCTCCAGACGGAGCTTGAAGTGGAAGTGTGCATAGTTAGCTGTGAACTACACTGCTGCAAATTCATGGTCTATTAGCACATTTTCAAAGCTCCCCTTTCTGTTCTCTGAAGAATTAGAACACAGCTATTAAAAAAAAAAAAAAAACAAAACAACAAAACAGCCCCAAACCAAAAAAAATCACTCAAGGCTATTGCACAGTGTCATTGTTTAAGGCTTTGTTTTTGAAAAGGATTGCTAAGATAGGTTTGTTTGTGTGCGTCCTTGCTTTCTCCATACTGTATTTAGAGTTGAAAACAACAGCATCAGTAATGAGATGCTGATGAACCCAAGGTAGATGTGACAGCATAATGCAGATAGTGCGCATAGAATTTGTCAAAGCAGGCGAAATAACCCCACCTTGGGCAATTTTGAAAAGAAATACACCACAGTACTTGTCAGGTCTGGGTAACTGCTACATAAACATACTACCTTCTGGCATACGAATATCACTTCATATAAGGCAATCACACTATAAAAGGAAAGGGAGAGGCAGGGCAAAGACCCTGATCTTGCAGAGTTTTACAACAAGCTGAGATCTCAGAAAAATGCTAAAACAGAAATCAGCCTTCTTTAGGGATAACTACATTTATCTCTAAACTATCCACATGTTTCATTTGTATTTACATTCTGTTAAAATAAACAATGCTGTAATACTTATCAGTGTATTTTGGAGAATATATCCACTGTCATCAGTAGATGTCAAAATTAGGCTAGAAATAGACTCTTTCTCATTTAACAGATTACTAAAAATTTCAGAATTACTGCCACAGTTGGGATGCACACTTTGGCAGAAATATCTTGCAGTATGAAATAACTAGAGAACTTCAGAATCAAAATCTCCAGTTACCACACAGTATCATTGTAGGTGTAACTTTTGTGTTAAATATTTATATTCTTTTTTTTTTTTTCAAAATACATGCAAGGATCTCATAATTTATCTTTCATTGAAACAAGTAACAAAGGAGAGCAGCTGAATTGTGCTAAGATTCCACGATGTTGACCCATATATGTATGTATATTTTTTCTTTGCTAGGATGTGAAAAAGAAAGCAATTACTTTCATAATATACTCTTACAAAATCAGTATGACAGCTTTCAACACAACCTTTATGTGTTTGTAATACCAATTTAAACACACATTTGTATACAGAGATATGAAAAATCACATCTCGGAAGTCGAAGGGGGCAGATGGAATCAAAAGTATTGAAATTATAGCCAAAGCATGCAGTAAACTGCAGTTTGTTTACCAATTCAGTCTTGGGCAGTCTTCTTTCTTTGCTATTTCACTGATAGGTTCCAGGTACATGGGTGTCTTAGATCACGAGTGCACCACCTCTGCCATTTACACTGTAAGGAGTCTGAGTTTTTTACCACAGAATGCAGAATCATCTACTGAAATGTGGGAATAATGTAAGAACACCTCGTGTTCCCCTAGATTTTGTATGTTAATTCTAAGAATATGTTGATTTAACTTGATTGAGGCCTCCTGGAAGAGGAACCACCCATACAGCCAACCCTCCCACGGAAACGATGACTTAAGATAAGGAATTCATTTGTTACCTTAGAGTTGTTAGCACAATGGCGGTGCTTGACCATGAGCACCTTGCCTTTGTCTTCCCCTGGGACTCCTTTAGCGAGAGGGAGTAAGGCCCAGGATGTCAAAAAGACAATGGAATTTGGCAGGATTGGAAATATTTCCTTTCACAACATGAAGTTACTGGTGTAATTTCCAATTGTTGCAGTCAGTGGAGCTTTTCTTTTGAGAAGGCTGTACATCAGCATATGCTGCAATGACTACGAGAAAGGAAAAGCTTCACTTTGGGAAAGGTTTTTAATTTGAGTTGGGGAAAAGCACACTCTGGAATAACTTTTCCTATTGTTACATTCTGTAATGCATCAACTGCTGAAAATGGAACCATTTCCACACCTGGCATGCCTCATAATTTTAATAAATGAAATGCAGCCTCCAGTTGCCCTCCTGGCAAGGTAATGTAGAGCCAGGAGAGCCAGGAAGCCTATCATCCTTAGTCTCTGTCCAGAATGTTTTGATGGGAAATCATTCTATAACAAGATTTCTGTCAGTGCTTCTGGTTGCAGAATCCAGAAATAGGACTGTAAGTTGACCAGTCAAGTTTTCTTCCTTCTCTTTCTCTTCATGCATATACCTGCTTCTGAATACATTTTCCCTTGCTTATAATCAATTTCTGGAATGTAATGCCATAATGTGGTATGCACAAGCTGTAGAAAATTAATTCTCTTGCTAAAGAATTTTCGTAAGAGAAATTCGCATCACTTTTGTTCACTTTCAAAGAAGCTCTTTTTTTGCTTAATAGCTTCTTATGTTTGTAATCTGAAAGTCGTGGTACAGAGGCTCATGTTGCAAACAAGAATTCCACAATGTGTACCCATCTTCCCAGATTAGGTCTCTGCCTTCTTCACCATCAGCTAGAAATTTCTAACAGGTCAATAATCCCTGAGAGAGAACATCCATTAAAATGAGGACTCCCTGCCATGAAATACTGGCTTTTCTCTGTAAAACAAAAGCAAATACGGATTTTTCTAAACAAAGTAACTTATAGTTGCCAAAGAGGAGTACTTCCATCTCTACCACAATGTTGAAGCATGCCATTAAAACAAAGAGATGGGGTTGACATCTGTAGAAAATATTTATACTGGCAGAAAGAGGTAAGAGTCAGTCTTTCAGTTTAGGTTCTGCAAACTGTTGTTGAACATAAGTACACTGTTTATTCCAGATGAATACAGAGAAAGTTGGCCCTCTGACACTTTCTCTATGTGGGCAAAAGTAATTCCTGAGAATCCTTTAGAAAGCTTAGGCTCAATAGTACATAGCATAAGTATGAGGCAACAAGGAAGGGCAATGTGATAAGTAAGTTTCTTCACTAGCCAAAGTTCAGTAAAATTGTCCGGATGGCCTTAGACAGCAGACTGTTCTGTGCCTCAGAGGAAGGAACAAGGAGTTGTGGGTTGTGCCAGTCTAAAGAGAGGCCTAATTCACTGGTGATCCCAAGAGAATATGAATGTTGTCTTAAACGAGTTCTTCTCTGTGTGTATGTATGTGTGCGTGTCTGAATTTTCATTGGCCAGGAAGATCATATAATAGTTTGGGCTGGAAGGGTCACGTAGTCCAATCTCCCTGCAATAAGCAGGTACATCTTCAACTAGATCAGCTTGCTCAGCACCCCATCCAGCCTGGCTTTCCATATTTCCAGGGATGGGGCATCTCTATGGGCAACTTGTCCCAGTGTTTCACCACCCTCATTGTAAAAAAACCCTTCCTTATTTTTAATCTAAACCTTTTAGTTTAAAAACATCACCCCAATCTTGACCTTTTGCAACAGGCCATGCTAAAAAGTTTTTTACCATTCTTTTCTACAGGCCCCTTTTAGGTACTGAAAGAGCACAATAATGTCTCCCTGGAGCCTTTTCTTCTCCTGGCTGAACAATCCCAACTCTCTCAGCCTTTCCTCACAGGAAAAGTGTTCCGACCATCTCGTCATCTTTTTGGCCCTCCTCAGTGCTGCACCCCTTTTTTGATGGGAGCAGTGGAATGGATGCATTTATTGAACAAGATGATCTGTGATCAGATTTACTGATGCCAATGACTGTGTGAGGATGGCAGTTCATTCAGTAACAGCAATTGTGGAAAATGAGGAGATACCTGAGAGATTCTTGTTCTAAAAGGCAAAGTCTTATACGCAGGGAGAAAATAAATGACTGGATGCAAAGCCTAAGCACAAAGCCACTCTTGTTGCATTAAATTAAGTGGATTTTCATTTAATGTCTTCGATCTAGCTATTGCTGGGCTCCATACAGAATCCGGGCAGGATTTGGAATGTTGATCAAGTTGAGGATAAAGTGACGAAGAAAATGGGCACCAGTTTAAGTGCCATAGTTCAAACAATTGTCGAAGAAATGCCCTTTGTCTAAAACCTTCTGCCATGGTGATTAGCAGCTGTCTGTCCTTTGCTATTTGAAATGTTTATATCACAACAGATAATTTTTTGTGGTCACATGATGGCTACAGCCATGATTTACCAGCATTGTGTCGGTGTCAAGAAAAAGTGCAAAGTAATTTGACGTCTCTTGAATCAAAGAACTCTGGAAAATTTGGATGCTTTTTAAGTTTCTAAGATACTTTTTTTTTTTAAATGTATGACAACAGTATTTCTAACAGTATTTCCATAAGGCATCGACATTTGCACAACCTTATTGAGAGATACAAGGATTCTTTCAATTCTCAGTTCCAATAGCTTTAATGCATTTTCCTTGGGGAAAAAATCTACTCCAGGACAGAATGAATTTGCCTCCCAAACAATAAAATAGCTCGACCCAGTACCTGCCTAACGTAAGTGTATTTAGCAATTTGCAGTCCGTTGAATATTGAGCTGTAAATTTACTACGAATCAGGAAATGATTCTCTTGTAAACTTTAATAAAACAATAAAGTCTGGCTTTCTGTTAATGCAAATTTAAAATTCTGACCGGCTAAGCTTGGAACATACCTAAATGGTGAAACTAATTGACAAAGCTATGATGGGAGAAACTATTTTACAGAACAGTCTCTTGTACGGGTGTTTTATTTCAGAATAGAGATTATGTTTAAATCCTGTAACAGATACTCTGTTTTATGAAGTGAGTGGTGATTCCAGAATCATGCATTTTCAAAGAAACTGCAGAAGAACTTGGTAATGCCAGTCAGAGAACAAATTATGTTCTGTGAGAAAGCTTAAACACAGTGCAGGCTAAATTTCAGTAGTGCATAATGTAAATCAGGTTAAAAACAAAACCTCGAAGCAACACCAAAACCGATATAGTAAAAATCTCGTACGATTTTTAGCAAGATAAGCCTTTGTACACTTCCTATTATTGTTTCATGGGAGTTTCCTATGTGCATCAAAGGAAGAATATCCCTTTAAATGCTTGCTATTGATTTGCATTCACAAGCCCAATTGATTGCTTTTGTGGGAGTTCCCTATGTGAATCAATGAGAGTGTTAAGTTAATAAATAATTCACTTAGCAAAACTGCATTAAGATAATGCTAAAGGTTTGCAAAAATCCTGTAAAGGAAAGCTTTCTCACATTCCTTACTAACTGCTGAAAGTGAATGGAGCTCCAGGAACACTGCAGTATCATCTTCAAAAAAAAGCTACGCACTTATTTCCTGTTAACTTCTCAGTGAGGTAGCTGAGTAGGTGCTAATAGATTTTTTTTTTTCCTTTTAGTTTCATGATTGGAAGATTGAGGCTGGAAGTGGTCTCTGATAGTCATCTTGTCTAAACTACCTGTTCAATCAGGGTCACCTAGAGCAGATTGCCCAGGATTATGTCCAGATGGCTTTTAATCTTCTTTGCCCCGGAGATAGATACACATAACTTGGCACTGATCTGCTAGCAAGAAAACTTTAACACGTCAATATTAGAAGCTTATGTCCACTGCTCCCATTTTAATAGAGGAGTGTTTGAGCATTGAGATTTCTGGAGTGTGGTTTTTCGTAACACTCTTCTGTCCTCCCAGGTTATGGCTCCTACAGGTCCTGGCAGATGCTCTCACAGCTGACTACAGCTTTGGGGCTGTACATTCACGCGGATAATAGCTTCTCATTTTGCTTACTGATTGTCTGTCCATTCACAGACTCCAGAAGAAAATTCGTTGGGGAGTTAACCTGGATGCATTTTACCTCTTAACCAAAATATCCCTGGGGATTAATTTGAATACCGAAGCCCTTAAGTTGTGTATTCCTGTTAGTATTTTGGAACTTTTGGAGAGATAAACACTTTTCTGCAGACTAAACACTTCTGAAGAATAAGTCATCATTTATATAATCCTAACTCAAAGTTTTAAGTTTTATGTCTGAAATTTGTATGCAGAAAGTTAAGCATTTACCCTTTTACATCCTGATAAACGTATTTTTAAATTTTATTTAAGCTCTCTAGCAATAGAAAGAGATAAAATACTGCTAACCTGTCTAGGAGACTTAACTCTGCTGCTTCACTTAAACCACTCTAGCCTTGGAAAGTCGTCTAAATGACACATAAATTACTGTCTCCTCAGGACCTTTAGCAAGGCTCAATGCTTTGTATTTGAGTTACAAGAAGCTTTTAATGACTTCTATGAAGTCACAGGACAGAGCCAAAAATATATAGTTGTACATTCAGAAGACTCTATTAAAGGCCTTTTCAGTTTTGCTGTGAATTTACAATTTGAGAATTTCCATGAGAGTGTACTTTCTGAGACAAATTTCATTGCCTTAGGATAATTTTTTTTTTCCTTTAATGTGATTTGTCATGGTAGAATCTAGACATTTTCCGTGTGGGTTTACTCTGTGCATTCTGTGGCCTGCAAGGAATTAGTTTTAATTAATGTGACTGGCAAATGCATTGTTGAAATAGTCGTTGTGGCAGGCACGCCTTTGTGTTAACAGTTGGGTTAAACAGCCCCTTTATCAGAGCTATTAGCACATAATATTACTGTCTGATTAAAGATCATTCAGTGGCTTAGCCAGTCCCAGTGCTTCCACAGACCCCTAGACAGGTGCTGAAATAAGAAACTATGTTAGGTAAATTGGCACTCCCATTGCATTGTTCATGGCTTTGTCTAGGCTGCAGGAAAGGAAAAAGTTGTTGGGCTCTTTGTTTTTTGTTGTGGAGTTTTATTTGGTTTGTTTTGTTTTTTGTTTTTTGGTTTGTTTTTTTTTTTTCTGGTCTGTCTTAAGCATCAGGTTAACTGGTACAATCCCTGAAGATTTACTATTCAAAAAAGGCCAGATCAGCACTAAGGCCTTTGTCCTACAGTTGACCTGACCTTCCTATCTCATGCAGGAATACTCTGCCTTTCCTCCACACACGTTTGTTAGGAGGATAGGTGTGCTTTTACACTAAATACCTTATATTTCTGTGTTTTTTGGTTTTTGGTTTTTTTGTTTTTTTTTTCATTGGAAGCATCATGCAATGTAGTCAGACTATTCTGTGTCCCTGGAAATTCATTTATTTTAGATTCATACATTTAAACGGGACTCTAGGCAAACTGGAAACGCGTAACTTAAGAAGGCAGGAAATCCCACAAGAGTTCACAGAGCATAGCTTAGCTGACAGTTCACTTTTTAATGGGTGAAATGAAGCCTTGACATTAATAAGCACAGGTCCCCTGACTTCAGTGGAATTTTGTATCCTTATCCAAGTCAGATTTCAGGCTCAATTGTGTCGGATAGCAATTTATAGTACCTTTCATGTCCCCCTGAAAAGCAATGTGTCCTGCGTAGCCTGGGGACTGTTTCTGACAACAAGGCTGCAGAGCAGAAAATAGTGGGCTGATGACAGACAAGACCCCAAAGTTTTTGTGTGCCTTGAAACATGAGCAGTGTGTCTTGTCCCTGTTGATTTCTGTTAACTTTGAAAGGATCAAGAGTTTAATATAAGTATCTGGAATGTGAACTAGCCCATAGCTAGGGCTAGCATTACTGTAAGAACTATCTGAGTGGTGCTCTTAGTAGGATAAGGATTTTTTTTTAGCTTCTGTGAAAGAAACAGAATAACATAAGCATTATTTAGTCTTGATGTGTTATTCTTTTTTTGCTGCTCTCTTTGGAGAGGGTGTCAAAAGGATATGCTGGTGTCAAAAGGATATGCTAGTGTCAAGTGGATTTGAACCTGTGCTGCTGCACATTGCTTAAAAATGTGAGCTAAAATAAAATCTCTGACTGTCTACTTGGATGGAGGTGAGTGTCTAAGATG
Organism: Vireo altiloquus; assembly: GCA_013396875.1. Taxonomy (NCBI): domain Eukaryota; kingdom Metazoa; phylum Chordata; class Aves; order Passeriformes; family Vireonidae; genus Vireo; species Vireo altiloquus. Next base: position 150,373 of record VZRF01010615.1, on the reverse strand, counting down.
CCTAGAGACCCTGATAAAAAAAAGATAAAGGAGCTAGTTCAGTCTGGCTGGAAATAGACTGCCTCTTAGGTTAGAAGGTTGTGACATGTAAAGGGAGTTTTAGAGATGCAGCAAAACATTATGAGACAAAACCCTTCTCCTCCCCACCACCAAACCCCTGAAGCATCACACTCTGTGAAAGATGCATTAGGTTTATCAATAGACCTTTCTTTACTCAACTGTTCTGCAATTCCTTTTGGGAAAAATTGTGATTTCATCAAAGACACAGAAGACTATGAAATTGGAAGCAGATGTGAAGTTGGATTGGATAGCTATATAGCTGGTTCTTTTGTGGAAGCACTTTTGAACAAACCCAGCCTTATGTGCTCCTTGCTGTCTTGCCCCATGTAACTCACTTGCCTGCTTTTTACATTTTCCAGGGAATCCGGAGGTGCAGTGTAACTAACTGATCTACGTGCAAACTTCTTCCCTATCACATCATTCACCTCTTGATTTTCCAGTGGTTCCCGTATTCTTTGGAAGATATGTTTAAACAATAACACCAATATTTTGCATTGTTAACAAAATACAAAAAAGTACAGGCAGTGCTCCTCACATAGAGGCTGGATTTACTCCTGGTTACTAGCACTTTTGCTGGCCTGGATGAAGTTTGCAGCTGACCCTGATAGGATACCTTAATTTATTGGCATGCTTTAATTTGTTGAAAACAGACTTAGATCTCATCTACTTCAAGAAAGCTTTGTCTCCTGGCATATTGAGTGTGTTATTAATGTAATTGATAAACAGAGAGGAGTACAATTTTAAAGATTATTACCCTTTTTTTGGGTACATTTTTATTCAGTGACTGGGGCACCACATGCATTGTGCTGCAATGAAAAGAGGAGCCAAACAACAGGATTTATGATGTTGTTTATCCAATGGTGGTGCTTCCTCATTTTTGATTTACAGCTGAACTGAGCCCGGGCCCAGTGAGGTATGGTTTCTAATCCACAGAATTGCCCAGAATTCACAAAGGCTTACCCAACTTGATCCAAGACTTTATAATGCTTAGCTGTACATTTTCTATCTGCTGTATGTGGACATGCAGTCTCTTAGGAGTTAATTTTTTCCCATCTGAGGGATAGCACCTGATGAAGAGAGCGCAGGTGCTATTGCATGTGCTCCCAAGGGCAGCCTGGCAGCTGTTCCTTGGCTGCACTGATGATTCGATGCTGAAATGTTCTGCTTTTGCAGGGCAGAGGGAACAGCCTGGGGCCTGGAGGGCTGGTCTGTGTTACCCAGCGTTAGCACAGGGCAGGTTCTCCACCTCAGAGCTCCAAGAATGGACATTTCAGCTCATCCTTCACCTGCTTTGGCCTCCCACTGCACAGCTATCCATGCTTTCATTTCAGCGCTCTTCACCCCATACTGGCCTCTGTATGTTCTCTCCCAACTATTCTCCACTCACCAAAGACCTGCTCAACTCCCTCCTCAGTCCACCTATCCTCCACTAGCTGTGCCTACCCCTGCTGTGTCTTTTATGAGGTCCACTTCTTCCACAGCGTCAGCCTTCTCTGGTGCTAAGCATAGGTGATGAGACAGCAAGAAAGAAGGTCGCAGGCACTGCTGAATCTAGACGTCTCTCCTACTAAGCTTGCAGCGGCACTGCAGTGATTTTAAACAAGACAAGTAATTAATGTGCCTTCCTGTTGGAGATCAAAGTGAGGATTCAGACCCTGAGATTTAGCTATGGAAAATCACAGGTGGGAGAGTGAAATGGCAAGTTTTCGATAAAAAATTACTTCAAATATTCCTTATGCAAAGACAGATCAATATTTTCCTGGAGTAGGCACATGTGAAGTGTGTGTATTTTGTGCAAAGTAATTGTGTCAAACTAGGAGATCAGAATTCAGCCATTACAATGCAAAAGACAAGTGATGCAATTCAGCCCATGAATGAAGCCACTTGTGCAAGGCTGAGTCCATCACTGACAAGTGCACAGTTCATACCAATCTCCCAACTGCGAGGCCACTCCTTGAATCTGCACAGCTCACCATGTGTAATATACTCCCCAAAATTCTGTAAAACAGATCAGGATTCATATTCTGTTCTCAACCCCGTCTGCAGTTTCTGTCTCATAAAACAGATAAAAATTGGGGTGTAGTTGTACTTTTCCAGAAATACAGGGTTACCATGAATCTCTGGCTGTTTTCTGAATGATTAACAATGAATCACTGTTTTTTTTACAAGTCTCAATGCATTCAGCATATGCCAGGTGTCGCAAGAACATGAGAACATCTACCAATTTGAAACTGGCTGAACAGCCTCACACTGGCATCTCTATTTTGTAGTAGGAGTCTCGAGAAGGAACTACTTGAGTTTAGCATTCCTAGTATGGATCAGATACTCTCATCTTCTTGAGCATAATTATCCACCCCCACCATCTCATCCTTTCTATATTTCCCAGTAGGAGGATCAAAAGAAAGTTAGTTAACTGCAGCATTCATCAGATAATCCAAAGGAGACATTAATCAGGAAGACAGAATTTCCAAATAGTTAAATCAGGGGTTAATTCCATACTTATTTATCTGATCTTCCTGTGATTGTGAGTGTGGCATTTCTCAGCTTAAATGCTAGTAAAAAAGACTCCCTACTTGAGGAGAGTGGTTCTGGAAAGGAAAAAAGAGAAAGGAAGGAAACGTATGTCTTCTTCAGGACACTTGCTGCCTACTGATAAGTTTTAATGGAAATTATTATTCTTGGCATTAAGATAATACTTGGTGAGTTGCTGACAAAATAGTAAGCAGGAAACTATCCTAATTTTGTATGTACGTATATAGTTAGGTGAGAAAGACACTGAGGGTTACTTCCTTCCTGTACAATTATTAAATTTGTTTTCTATTCCTTGTGTCATCTCCATCTTTATTTTGTCCCAGGTGACCACCAACAGGTCACTAGGAAACAGTCTGTCTTTTTGTCAGGGCATTTCCACCTGTTCTGCTCTGACAGTATCAGTGCTATCAGTGGGTACATAGGGGAGAATCACCATGGAAAGGAATCAGTCTGTGAGCAGTGTGACTAATAAAACATGGTTTCTGTCGGCGTGGTGTCCCTTGTCTCTTCCCCTTCTTGGTGCACCACGTTGGCCATTCTCCATCTCTTTAAAGACGCGCTGTTCTGTGAAGAGCAGTGTGCGCATGTTTAGCTCAGTGCTCTACGTGCCCACAACCAGCTGAGCTTTGCCTACTTTTCCCTCAGCACAATCACTGATTTGGGTTTTCCAACAGCTCAGAAAGTTTTCTGTGAGGGAGGCTGGGGGGAGAGGGAGAGAGTGGGAAGAGGTAAACAGATGGAAAGAGGCAGATAACACAATGATTTAAGCTTCATTATATACAAAACTAAACTGAAGATGGCTGCTGGTGATTACCATTAATGAAAGTTTATCCAGCAATGAGATGTCGAAGGTGCAGTGACGACAGCGATGCATTCAGAGTCTGTGACAATGGCCTCTTCCTCCCACTTTCCTGCTTTAATTACAATTCTAGTAACTTTCAGTATCTATTTCTTAAAAATCGTAATTGCTGGCCAAGATGAACTCACCATTCCAAGTCCATTTAATTCCTTGCAAGAGGCTGAGATTGATGTGTGTTGAATCTTGGCTCTCTTTCCGCATCTTTACAAACGTGGGCATCCTATGGAAGCATGGAAATGCTCCTTTCTCACAGACTTCCACAGGCTACTCACCCTGTCTGGGGGATAGTTACAAGAAGAAATGGCATAATAGTTGTACTCTGTAAACCAGCTTCTGAACATCTTGCAGTTGACAGTTTTATCTTCAGAAATACACCATTGTTTTTTTTGGTAGAAATGCTAAGGATATGTCTTGTTTTGTATGTGGTATCTAGATGCTCTAGATACGCTGGAGATACACACATCTGAGTCTATTGCCATTCAAGGAGATGTATGCTGAAAGTTGTCGTAGGGATTTGGTGTCTAGAAAAGAAATGGTGCCTTATTATCCCTGAGTACCTTAGTCCAGAATTACATTTTATTTGGAATTTGTTGGGATTTTTGTTGAAATCTAAGTTGTGGTATACTGTACATGAGTACAATGGAAGATAGTGAGTAAATAGGGAGAAATTTCTTTCTGAAAGAGGGCAACATTTTAAAAATAGGCTGATAAATCATATTCTTCTAGGCAACTGAGCATCTGATGGTCACTTCAAGTCAATTGGACCTGCAGATGCTGCTCCCAAAGGAAAGATGTCCAGTGGAAGTTATCAGTGTGAAAATAACCCTAAGCACCTAAGTTTGAAAATGTTTATTAACATTTTTATCCTTTAGCTGGATATTGTTTTCATCCAATATATTGATTACAGATTTGGCAGTTTTGCAAAGGTGTTTCAAGAAGCTTAACCGAACATTTATTTAAGTTCTAGGAAGCAGATTCTGAATGGTGTTGCAGAGACATGTGTAGAGGCATGTCAAATGAAATACTGTATGTTTGCAAGTGTTAGTCAAACCCCTAGCGCCCTTTGGCTCACATAATAAAGTTGCTATCCAAGTGTCTCTGCTTAAAAGAATTCAGGATTTAAACGTCCATTTAAAAACTGATTTGCTTGAGTAATGCTGTTCATCTTGTCTGGGGCCCAACATGTCCTAGAGGAGAGTAAAAGGAGTGTTTCCCTTCTAAGTGTTGTCAAACCAGAAAGAATGATTGTTCCTCAGTTTTGCATATGTCAGCGTAATAGAAGCTTAGTCATGCAAATCCTTATTACTTGGCAGTTCTGCAGCAGGGAAAAACAGAGCATTACCATATTTTATCAGTGTTTGTAGTTAAAAGGCTTTCATTGTGCTTTTTAAGAACAGATGTCAAGACAATCTTGGAAAAGTAAATACGTGCTGAAAAATATTTTTCTGATTTAAAAAACCCCTAGTTAGTTGAATGTGTTAGTTTTCATTTCCATAAAAAGACATTAACTGTTTATATGCTTCCTTCCACTTCCACATGGGGAAACAAAACAATTATTCTGTTAATGACAGATTTTATTTTACTATTATTTAGTGATTCTGTTGAGCGCAGTAGAATACTACGGAGTTTCAAATCATCAAGGATTTCTTAGCCCTTTATGGGACTACAATACATTGTAGTATGTTGAGTAAATGAGCTGTGATAGAGCAATGATTTACTCATATAGTCCATAGACACATAAAAACCGAGCTTGAGAAAAGCTGTCTCTAGAAACACTAGCAGAGTAAGACAAAGGGGAATGCAGATGTCAGTCACATTTTAAGGTGCTGTTTACAATGATACAGAGCCAAGTTTATTAGGGACAAGGCCTTTTCCCTTCCTGTCTTTTCCTTTATGGAACAGTGTCGACCATGAGAGGACACGTCTGGTAATTCCAGCTGGCCGTATCAGGATAGATGTAGCCATGACTCACCAGGGTAAGAACTGGCTGGGTCACAGCCACGTATTTCTCCCCAGCTAGCTAGCAGTGGTTTGTTTGCAAGTGAAGTTTTCCTTTCTGGCTTCCTTATGCGGTAATAATTCACCAGCTTACTGGTTCCTATGTGGGAATGTCAAGGAGAGGGCTTAGATACTCATTTGTGCTTTAGATGCTCATTTGTATCTCTGTGCTGTATTCAGGTGCTCTGCTGAGGCTGTGAACAGTCATTGCATGATAAAAATCATTTGATGCCTCTGATCATCAGAGGAATGAATGAGACCTCTTAGCACAGCCTCAGTCTTTTGTGTAGGCATTCAGAATTGCTGGGTTGCTGGCTTCGTCTAGATTACCAGAAGACTTATTTTAGGAGATATCAATTATAGGTGAAGCTGTGAATGCCTTCTATAGTTTAGCTTGCTTGACATTTTTTATCCCAAGACCCTGTTTTCTGTTGCCTATAGGTTTGTCAAATGTATATTATTTGGACTGAAAATGTGCGGACTGAGAGACTGCATCTGGATGAATATCTAAAGCTTCTGAAAAAGTGTATGGGTTTTTTTTTTCCTGAGAACAAATTTAAGAGAAATGCGTTGATTTTTTGCTTGTCTTAAAAATAAACGTATATCCAATGATTTGGAGAAAGAATTCAATACTTTAGAGGTAGAAGCAATGGGTCCCAATATTGTCATGGTCCAGGCTTTCCAAATGACCTAGCGCACGTGCAAGAGAACTGTTAAAACATAGAAGGGATGTGGCGGAAAGTTACTTAATTGTGCAAATTTAAGGTAAGCCATTTAATAACTATATATTTTCCAAGTTGTCATTATATGATCTCTTCACCTGCGAGAAGGAAGGGAAGCTCATCCCATTCGCAGAATCATATGGGTGATTTCTTGCTTGCAAAACACTCGAGTAGTACAAGGATGGCATGACGGAAAAGTCAACAGACATTCAGAAGTCTGTCTTTGTGGCAAGTCTTGAGTACAGGTCAGTAAATATCTGTATTTCTGGTGTTTCATGGAGAGCAGTAAGAATTAAAAACAAAACCTGGACATTCATGTATGTAATAATTAGCCTCTAGTCTGTTCACTGAATACGGAAATGGCTTTGGGAAAAAATAGTCATATCATCCATAGTCCTGCATGCAGCGTGTATGCCGAGGGGCCTGAAATGCAATTGTCTGGGAAATCTTGTAAGGCTGTAAGTTTTGAGTGATTGACTTTGTATCTGTAATGTCTTTTTAATATAATTATTGGTGTATTTGCTATTTGGTATTATCTGTAACTCAAGCAATAGAAGAGGTCAACAATACATGAAAATAAAGTAATTCTACACTGGAGAAAAGAAACAGAAAATTCTTTTTTAAAAGCCTTGGATGACTTCTGTTTTGTCTGCAAAATAATATTTTGGAAAAAGGTGTTAGGCATATCAGTTTCACTTGGCTTTGGACACCATCACATAAATAGCCTGCTGTGAGTGATATGTTCTGCAGCTTAATCAATATCCTGTCAGGAATAAAAAACAGAAAAATCTCTCAAAAAACAGTTGTAAATTCAATGCATCACTTAATTGATGATTTATTGGAATTTTCTAAAAGACACATATTGCTTTTAAAAGAATGAGAAAATAAACCTTGCTTTACACTAACATCATAACCATTCGCATACCAATATTAATGATCTGTTGATGCAATTCTTGAATGATGCATTTTCTTTTCTATTTTAAAAAATAGTGGATCTATATTCTTAACAACAGTTATCATACTGTTGTTATCATACAAACACATAGCACTTTTCATTCATATTTTAAAGAACACTGCAAAAGTTTCACTCTTCTGTAGGTGAGAAAATAGTGGAGAAAGGTGAGGAGCTTGTCTAGAGCATCATAGCATACTAACAGCATAACATCCTGTATTCTGCCCATGGCCTGGTGCCTCCCAATATCACTGCATCACTGCTGCATCTTGTGTATCCTGAGATTGTGTATGCTTACATGTGTCAAACAGGTCTGCAGGATGCCCTTGCACAGAGAAATAACACGGATTTTGATTGTTGTTTCGAAGAGCACAGACTTGCAAAAGTGATTTGAAAGCTAATCAAAGCAGAAGGATAGAGGAGAAACAGGACTGTAGCTGGCTAGCACATTTAACACAATTTTCAGTGTTTAATTAGGAGGCACTTAAGGTTGAATATACAAGCATGGCATTGGGGATTTGATCTCTGGTGCTACACAAAAAGGTGAGAAAAGCTTCTGCCCTGACAAGAAGTTGTGAGAACTTGCAGTCATGTGAACAGTGGAAGTTTAAAGGTACAGACAGGCACGAACTCTTTCAGCAGCCGTTCTAGTTAGCTTAAACTGTCTAAACAGTAGTGCCACTCACTTTAACTTCAAGTGGCTGCGGGAGTGTTTCTGTAAGCAAGCTCTGCCAACAAATGTGAGGGGGCAGTAACCTCTGCAAAGAAGTGATGATCAACAGCTGGGGCTCTAACCTTCTCCTATCGTGTCTGTATACAGCAGGGAACGTCTGTCCAAAGCCTAGCTTGCAATATTTACAGAACAAAGGTATAGTTTGTTTAACAAAATTCCTTGTATTTGCTAAATAATGGGACGTGCTTTGATTCTGCTCATGCTAGAACCACCCAACTTTTACTTTAGTTACTTAATTAGCATTAATTTATTCAGAAAGATCAAGATTTGGATTTTCAGTTTCTTTATTTAAGTAAAGAAAATGGAGCTTAGGTCATGCAAGACTCTTAGCTTAAGGAAAGAAAAAAAAAACTTTTATGTTACTCGTTTGAGCTTTTTTTCATCAAACTATGTAAGGATCAAGACTCTGTGTGCATAATATTTAGTGATAAAATTCTCCCAAAACATGTCACGATTTTTTTGGTATCATTTCACTATGCCAAGCAGATGAGAGTAGTCACTGCTCCCATTAAGTGTTTGAAGTTTAAACATATGCTTTTGAAAAATGAGCAGTGGTAGAGCAAGTTGCTTCCTACATTTCAAGTCTTTCTGGGTACTGATAGCCATTCATTTCTTTACTCACAAAATAGCATAATGAACTTCAACTAGGCAGATTGTTCTTTTGATTTAAGGATGACCAAAACAGCATCCAGAACATGCACAGTGCCATAAGAAACTTCAGTGTATCATGGTTCTTTAAGTCACTAATTTGAATTTAAATGCTGTGTTATACTTATTTTCATAAATAAATAGGAAACGAGTTTGAAAAGTTAGAGTAAATTATCCATGAAAATTATTTCCTTTTTTTTTTCTTTCCCTGAGAGTTGTTCTAGCTGTGTCTGTGAAAGTACAGCACCTGCCAAAGGAGGATAAGATCAAGCTGAGTGTTGATTCCTGCACTTACTCCTGGGCATTCCTTGGTTAAATAATGCATTTGTTAGCCATAGAATAAGTCTGCATTGAACAATCTTGAAATAGCCTGAACCTTGAATAAGAGCATTTTATTATACAAAAGGGACAGGCAGAAGAGCTCTTGAAAATATGTTGTCTACTGCCAGAATACAAATATGTAATTTGTCAGTATGTTTTTGTGAACAAGAGGAACAAAAGTTATTTTAAACTTCTCTCTTTTTTTCCTCCTCCCTTTGAGGTTATGGCTGCAACGAAATACCCCAAATGTCATTTATTCCTCTCTGCTCTGCTTTCAGTATAAGTCTCCAAAGCAATGAGCAACATCTTTTGTGGGAAAAGGGTATCTGAAAATTACTCTGAGTACTGCAAATGGTGGAATAAGAATGACAGTGAAAGAAATAGGATAAACGGTGTCTACTGAGAAGGCTCCCATGGAACTGCTGAGTGAGGATTGCTGATGCTCACTCATATAATTATAAAACTTAGTGTAGATGAGCTGTCAGGAGATCTCTAATTAGATAGTGCAGCAAACCCCAAACCCACTTTCCTGCATGCTGGACCAAGGGGCATTACCTTAGAGAACTTGGTGTGTTGTTCTCCCACAGTGAAATGGCCAAGGAAATATTTGGACAGGTAAAAAAACAAACAGAAAGCTTTTGGTATGAGTTTGTTTGTGTGTGTTCTATTCAATTCTAAGTTATTCAGCACAGTTGTAAAAGAGAAAGGTTTTACCTGGAAAGGCTTATCTGCTGTCTGGAAAGCTGAGAGGTGGGTATATACCCAGTAGATGGGTGTATGCCGTCATCACAGTTTCCATGTGCCTTGATTGTGCCATTTGGAAGATGATAATATTAACACCTTGTCCTTACTGCTCTCCTTTGCATGTATCACAGAAATGAGAGTGAAAAATATCCTTCACTATTTCTAACTTACTATTTTAAACATCTGCTTTTGCACTTGGGGCACCAAGTTATGTTGTTGTCTAGAAGAATTCTCTATTTATTTTGCATGTAGCTGTTCTTTTAGAAGATTATTTTTTTATACAGGAAAGTGTTAGTGGCTGCCATCAGATGGTTCTTACATCTACAGAAAGTCTGGGTTCTGGGTAGATATTAAATGTGCTAAACAGTTTTCCTTCAGGCTAAATGATAGGAATATTTAAACATGTTTTTAGCTGCTTATAGAAAGGCAATAATCAAGCACAGCAAAAGCTGAGCAGAATTCAGCTACTCAGTCTGAGAGACCTGCTCCAAATGCAGCAGAAGAAATAGATAAGAAGCTGTGAGCATGGCTTAGGAGCAAGGGGGAAGGCCCTTTGGGTCTTGTGATTCACTGGCCAGGGAAGCTTGGGCATGCTGAGCAACAAATTTGGCTTTTGTTGTTTGATTTTGTTTACTTTGTGTGGTTATATACTTTGCAAACAGCATTGCACAAAATACAGCTGTAATGAACACCTGTTCATGTCATCAGCTGCTTCCTTCTCAGGGACATAGCCCATGGCTAGAGCTGCACAAACAGTCTGGCAGGATACAGGTCTGACACCAGGTCATGGCAAACCATTTCAAGTGACAAAACGTTCTGCTTCTGAAAGGATTTGAGATGCAATGGCCAGAGAATCAACACAAATAACTTTGGCACAGGAATGAAAATTATAGAGACCTCTCTTGGCTCTTTAAATAAGTGGTTGAGGAGCTTTGATGAAAACACATTCGTTACTTAGGAAAAGGACCAGATAGCCTGGAGATCAGGTATATGGAGAATGGAGCAGCCTTTCCACTTGTAAAGACTGCCCAACCAGACAAGATATCCCTTTGCATTGCTGCAATTCTTTCCAGGTATTTACTTGAGAAGTAGTTTGTGCAGTACTTAAGCCCAATGACTGCAAACAGGACCTGTTGAAAAGCTGTGATCTGGCAAAATTCAGGGTGCATGCACTCATAAGACGATAGATGCTTGTAAGCTTGGACCAGTAATTATTCATCAGGAAGTTAAGAAGGAAAAAACTGAGCAGAACATCAGAGCCAATAATCTCATTAAAACACACCTAGAGAAAACTGTGCTCTTTTATAATTATTTTATTAATAATAACACTGATTTTTAAATTATTATTATTACAACTGGCATAATAGCTGGGATTTCCAGAGATGTCAGTGGGAGCTGTGCATGATTCTGAGGTGTGATGCTAATATCTTAAATTAAAAATGCATTGGCTTGCAACAACAGTGAACATTGTGAATACAGAAATAAAACCCAGTGGCAAGCTGTAACCCGTCTGCACCAAAGTCAGTGAGGAAAAGGCATGTTATACCTGGTATTATTTGTACAGTAAAACATGATTGAGCAATTAAAGGCTTGTGTCATAGTAGATACACATAGGAAAGGCACTGCAACCTTGATAATCTCTTCACACACTAGGCACAATAAGCTACTTTTTGTGTGTGTATGTGTGTGTGTATTGCTTTGCTAGCAGCCCCATTGAAATTATGGAATAAAATGGGTAGGCATGGTATGATACATTTTTTAGTAATTGCAAGTCACTCTAGGATCTTCAGAACAAGGATGCTCAAGAACTGTGAAATAGCTTTTATTAAGCCAGGGGGTTGGGATGGTGAGGGGATGAAGAATGATACCATGGGCCCAGGTTCAGACAGTGCTTGTTTAAATGTATCACGTCTGAGTGGGGCAATTAAAGGCGTGTTTAATGCCAAATGTGTGAAACCTTGTTGAATAAGTTAAGCATCAGCTGAGTCAGGTGTATGTTTGTGTGCAGCTTGCCCTCTTCTCAGCTCTATTACTCTACAGCCTGGGAGACTTAACTGTGAACCGAGAAAACTTGGCAATGGAGCTGGTTTCTTACCCTGATAAGTTGTAACAGACACATGGGTGATACTGCCTGTTAATTTAGAAGGCATTTAACACTTAATCATGCTTGTCTAGTACAAGCCAGGAAGGACACTACTTTCTGCAGCCTCTAATTGGGTGCCATCAGTAATATAAGCCTAAAATTGTCCCAGTCAGCAACTGCATTGCCTAATCAGCATGAGCGTGTGCCCATTGGGGATCAGACATAGATAAGCGGGCGAGAGGAAGAGAGAGATCTGAACATATCTACAAGATGAGTGGCATGTCAGGAGCATAGAGGATGTCTAGATTTATGTGCTTTTTGGCAGCACTAGTGAGCTATTAATCATTTCTCATGAATAGGGCTCTTGTAAATCAGAGGTAGGAAACACTTTTCGTGGATAATCATGGCAAAAATGTCAGCTTTGCTAGTTGGTCATATGCTGATAGGGTGCTTAGCACTGGAGCAGACTCGATCTCACACATAAAATCAAAATAGTGCTCCCTTTACATGATGAGTGGAATGGAGAGAGACAGCAGAGAGGTGAACTTCCATCAGTATTTGAAAAGCAGAAAGCTAATATGTGATAATAGAAAGGGAGACCTATCGTTTTTTTAAGGTGAAGCTTTAGTGAAGGAGCCGGGGCTGAGTTCTAGTCAGCATCTGGGTATAGCACAACACATTTAATAAGGCACACTTTGCATCATTTTAACAGCTGGCTGATCAGTTCATGGTTTTCCTTCACTTTTATTGCCCTGCAATTTACTGTATATGGCCCTTACGTGCAAATACCTCATTAGTCACAGGGTTGCATATTTCATGAAGCATACTGAATGTGCTGTCGGAATTAAATATTGCCAGGATAACAAGCAAGGGTGGGGCTTTTTAGCTGTATCACTGAAGGCAACATTCAGGGTGAATAGAAAAGCTGGAAAGCAAAACACGGAAGGTCTCCCTTCAAACTGTGCAAGGCAACTGGCTCTGGTGTATGAAACCCATCACTCAAGGACTGACATTTAAAGGGCTCTTGGAAGTGAGTCCTGTGTGAGGCGGGTGGGTGAGAAAGCCTCACCCAGGGCTTTCCAGTGCATTACTTACTGTAACCAGTTGGAGCTGAAAATCTCAATGGCTAAATCAGGATTAATGCAAAATCGTTCTTAGGTTAAAAATAGTTATGTCCTCAACGTGCTTTTGGCTTAAGAAATTTCCTAATGTTCATTTCCCTAAGTGAACATCCCCTCTGCCCTTCTCCAGTTTGTTCTGTTGGCCTCCAGTCCTATCCTATTTCTCTGTAAATTAGCAACATGCAGAAATGGAAATGACACATAACTGTTGTCCAAGTTAATGCTGGTCCCAACCACGCTCCAGAATAGTTTTGGGCACAGCCTTGGATAGCATCTGTACGGGTTCTGCCCCACACAGGTGTTGGGATAGGGGCTGCCAGATGATTGTTCCTTGTGATGGAGGCTGCCAGGTGATCGTCCCGCCCTGCCAGTCCAAACACGCTGAACTAACGACCTATGGGAGACTTTTAACTGCATTTCCTGGGAGTTGTGGGAAGAAAGTCCAGGCTTTTGAAACTCCCTGGGAAACATCCATAAATCCCCGTGAATCACAACCATTTTAAAATCTCCTTTCAAATTAGAAGTCATGGGTTTTGCTCAGAAAAGAAAAATAGTGTTTTGAAAGGCACTCATGAATTAGCTTGTAAAAAAAAGTATCCTGACAGGTGCCAGTGTTTTTCTGTATTTGGGTCAGCCCAAGACAAATTGGGCCAGAGCTGGGCTTGAGATGGGGATGTGTTGGCTCTGCAGGCATCTCTGTATTTGGTGTTGTTGGTGTGTTTAATGCTGCAGACCCACCCTGACATTTCCTGTCTTTTCCCTTAAACATCAGTTGAATTAGATTGGATTATTTCCTTCCACAGGGCAAGAATATTGGCTTATGTTTTGAGGGGGGATTTTATTATTACTTTAATTCTTGCCATTTTCAGGGTTTTGAAGCTTAGGGTAACCACATAAAGCTATGGGGATGAATTTGTCCTCAGATAACTTTTATCCACCAGAAGAGGAGATTTCAGCACACTTGGTTCCTCAGGCAGTCTTAATTTGCTATTGCTTGGCAGTGGGGAATCGGCAGAGAGTGAATGAATCTTCTCTCCTTCTCCCTCTTACTCAAAAATTCAACATGTCCTGCCCACAATTCTTCAGATTTCTAGTGGAATCTGCAGTTCAGGACAATTGAAAAAACATAAACCCGAGAACATGCTTCTTCCAAACAGGTATAGTTTTTCAGCATCGTTTCTCCTTTCTAGGTTTTTGGTTATTCCTCTCCTTCCCACCCTCTTCCACCCCTAAAACTTTCCCAATAAGTGTTACTTAATTCATTGTTGTGAAATGGGTTGTCTGTTTAATATTCCCAAACCTCAGTATCTGTCTTAGAAGTTCTGTAGTTTCTGTTATCACTGTGTCAGGAGTGAGATTTAAATACCAATGAATTTCTGGAGATGTTGAGAAAGGAGTGGGGTGAGAGCCAAGCTGCTACATATATCAAATATATATAATGCACTATACATAGTACATTATGTGTATTAAAATATAGTATGCTGATCTATTTTCTATTTTTTTTTTTCTTAGATGCAGGCTAACATGTTTCAGCTATCCTATTCTCTTGCTAATTGAACAAACTTGATGTCTTTCAGATGTGGGTCCATAAAGCAGATTGCTCCCTGTTGCCACAATTCAGTCCTGCTTCTCCTTTCTCTGCTTCTGGCTGCACAGTCCTACCTTCCCTGCACTGTCATCCTTCTTGCTCGTTGTATGAGGCTCCGTTGAGGTGTTTGCTTTTGCTGAGTTCAGTGAGTTGAAGTGGTGCTGAGCTGTCACAGAGGCAGCAGCCTGAGGAGGTTGGGAGAAGGGGCTAGGGGAGGAGGAGGAGGAGGAGATGGGAGGGATGGGAGAAACAGAGCTAGCTGTTTAATTGTAATAATCTTAGCTGCCCTTGCCAGTGGGTCTGTACAAAGCCGGAGGAATGGATTTGCCACAGGGATATGGGGAGGAGGCAAAGTCCATGTGTGCCCCAGCACCCTGACTCACCTACCACGGTGGCGCAGAGTCCATCAGACAGTGTGCCCTGCTCCCCCTGGGCCCCCTCTGTGGGGAGTGTTGCCCCACCATGACAAAAGCATTGGATCTGTACCGGGATTGAACGCCAAGCCTTACATTTTGGAGCAGTGCTTGGCACTGTCCTGATTAGCCGTGAAGGCAAAAGGCACTGCTGCTTTTCGTTTCAATTTCATGTGCCTCGGGAACATGTGCGCGTCTGTGTTCTCAGACCCATTACCTTCAGAAAATACGACTCCACAGCACTTTTGAAACTGATTCAGATACTTCTAATGACTTGTAGCTTGGGTGCCACATAGAATAGGTAGAACAGGATATTTTTCATCAAGTTCTTGTTAAAAAGAATGTAAAAACCATTAATTGATACAAAGTCATAAAGATCTGGGCCTCCAGTTATTCTCAGCGCCCTTAGGGTGAAATTAACCCTCAAGTAGAGGCTCTTTTAAGGCTTTTACAGCATGCCAGTCCCATGGGGGGTCTGAATAAAGATGTATTATGGAACAATTTTGCTGTATAATTTTCAAGTTCAGTGTCTGCCTGTGTCTTTTCAGTGTTTAGCTGACTTATGATCCTGCAGTACATATATTGATCCCTAATCTTAGACAGATTGAGAGTCCCAATATAAAGCCACATTAATAAATTTGTCAACTTGATAAAAACCTGGCCTACAATAAAGCAATACTTAATGTTGAGTATATATATCTATAAATGTTTTTTATCTACTTATTATAGAGGAACCTGAGATTAGTCTGGTAGCTATATGTGATAAAATATAATTATACATATATACACATCATATTATGTGTATGTATCTGAATATATATTATTTTTAGCCATTGTTAGAAAAAGTCAGAGGAGAGAATAGGGTCGTGAATTCTACCAGTTTTACTTTGTCACACATTGAATAAAGCATGCTCCCAGTTCAGACTAAAGAAAATATTGCCATGAATTAATATGACATTTCTAACTGAAGAATGTAGCTTCAGAACGAGAGTAGCTGCTTGTGACTTCTTATAATGCTCCCTGTGATTTCATGCAACTTTTCCTCTGTATGTTCTCTTTAATTTTTATGTTTTATGTGAAAGCTGAACACACTGAATTTGTTTGTAATTTGGAATTTAAAGCAAGGCTCTTTGTTAAAAGCCCAGAGGAAGTTTCCATATGACTTATGGGCCATTTGGGCTCAATTGAATTTAATGGCTTTCAGCTGCACCTCCACAATGGCTTTGAAGGAAGTGAAGGGAGATCTGTAGGTCTTAATTGCTCAAGACTGGCTTGTTTCTCTTGAAAAGGCTGTTTGCAAGAAGCAGGTTGGGAGTATTAAAGTATATATTCTCAAAGGGATGAAGGAACTGCCGTTTGAGGAAGGGGCTAGGATGAAAATAGCTTTAAGAGTTACTCAGGAGCTGAACTAGGCAATCTGAACTGGGCCATGATAAGTTCTTGTTTGTTTGCTTAAAAATAATCAAATAATTGAAGGGCACGGTTAAGCAAAACTTCCTTTATCGTCCTTTCAAGAAAGGACTGGAGATCTTGGAACTGACAAGATAAATTAGGCTGAGACCAAAAGAGAAACCCAAACAGATAGTCCCCTTGGCCTCTCTCATGCTGGTTGACAGACATGAGTGTTTGAGTCAGCAGGTGAACCATGACTTCTAAGAGCAGTGGTTTGTTTACGCTTCCACTGTACAAAGCTTTCCAGTGGAACAGAGCAAACCTAACTGGGCAAATTTCCATTTCAATTTCACATTTCCTTCTCCATGTGCAGCGCCGACTGGCCTTATAGATTGTTGTTACCAAGTTTGTTAGGATTACCCCTGGCTTCACATTAGGAGGTGTCTGACCCATAAGAATCTCTTATGACCCTGTTTTCCAGGCAGGCAGGCGAACATGTGAAATGCAAAGTTAAGAATATAAAGGAACTACTGTCTTACTCAAGATAAGCCAAGAGACCACATTACAGGAAGTTAACCTTTGGTGTACTCTGTCATTTTGGCCAGCATCATACAGGCAAGTAGGAAGGGGACATTCTCCTGAGGTACCCGGCAGATGAATGCCAGATGGTACTGTCATAATACACAAAAAATAGCTAAATACCTACTGGTTTTGTTCAGTACAAAAGGAACATTTTTCTTTTTCTGAATCCTACAGGGCAGAACTCAGACAAGCATCTTAATGCAAACATAGCAGTAACTGAAATGTGAGCTGGAAATCCAGAGAATTCTCCAAAAGCTTTAAGTAGCCTTTTAGGCTTCATTCATGTTGGGCCTAATGGATCCTCAAAAGGGAGAATGGTTTATCAAAGACAAGCATTTTAAGTACCTTGTGTTTATGTGGTAGGTAAATGGGCGTTTGTTACATTTGAATTGTTTCTGAATATGCAAAGAAAAACAGGCCACCAGCAGCAGCAGCAGCACAGTGAAGCAGCAGTGCCTAGCTGGGGGGAAAAGTGTTTTCTTTTCCCATGTTAAAATATGCTTGTTTTAATTTCCATGCAAAATTATAAGAATAAAAATATGCTGCCCTTTAGGGGAATGGCATTTTGCTAAATACCATGCATTGCTACAAACCTTAGAGGTGAAGGGCCACATGCAAACATTTACATAGAAGAACTTTATGGATGTGTAGCTGGGTCTCAGTCCTGCAGGAAAAAATATTTCTGACAGCCTGGCTCTTTCAAGCTATGACATTTATTGCCTGCAGATAGAGGCCGAGTTGGGTAGGTGTGATGTTGTGACAGAAACTGAATGGTTAGCTCTGCCTTTCATTTCTTGTCCTTAAATCTTCTTCACCTGGCTTTGTACAGCCTGTTTTCCTAATATCTGAGTTTGCTATTAGCAATGCACTTACATATGCATGCCTCAATCATTATTGTCCGGTATTCTGGCCTATTCAAGATTAGAGAAATCTTCCTCTAAGCTTCTCAGAAATGCTGCTGAAGTTTGTCTGTTCCTTGTCTTCCGTGGTTGCATCTTCTTTCATTAACTAGGGTAGCTGGTGTTGAAAACCAAACAGAAGGTAATGACAGACCACAGCAAGCTGTCTGTTGCTGCAGATGGAGGATACCTCTACGATTTGGGTCAGAAAACACTTGGCAAGCATCCCTCTGAATTCTTCTTGTCACATGCTGAAGAAGCCTGCTTAGTGGCAGGGGTGAAGAAGGAAGCAAAAATCTTAAAATGGCTGCAATATGATTTTTTTTTTGTTTTATTTTTGTTCAGCATCAGAGCTATTTACAGTGTATCTTGCCAATTTATTCATACTGTTGCTGTCACGGGTTTTTCCTGATTCTCTGCTTTCAGGACATTCCCCCCTGCCCCACCCCCTGCCCCCCATGATCCCATTTAAGTTTGCAGTGGCAGGAAAAACGAGAGTTACTCATGCCCCCTTTTAGAACAGGACCTTGCAGAGGTACTGTAAGAAGCCATTTGTTTTCATTAAACATAGTTCAGCTTCGCACGGTTGCGCACACACATTCAGATGGTTTCCACTTGAAATTCCTCATCTAATCCAAATAGCTTGCAGCCTTGACTGTGGAACAGTGAAGGGGCTCCCCCGATCCCCTGCTCCGCCGGCACGCGGGGCTTGGCCGGGGCAGGCCGCG
Organism: Vireo altiloquus; assembly: GCA_013396875.1. Classification (NCBI taxonomy): domain Eukaryota; kingdom Metazoa; phylum Chordata; class Aves; order Passeriformes; family Vireonidae; genus Vireo; species Vireo altiloquus. The sequence goes on along the minus strand of VZRF01010615.1, from coordinate 131,998 downwards.
CTCACAAGCTCTGCACGCCTTGGCCTGCTGGCAGATACGCCGCCAAAACTCCCAACCCCGCCTTTCTCTGCTGCTTGTGAGAAGAAGCAGAATGATATCTGAGGGAAGCCTTTGTCTCTTTGGAGACTCTATCACACACTCCGCCGGCTTGGGCGGAGTAAATTTGAGGTTTGCAAGCCAGCAGTGAGAGTTGCTCTCTTTAGAGATGGCAGTCGGGCGGATACACGCGGCCTGGAGGGGAAGCAGGAGTGAATTGCACCATTGCACTGTCTGTACCCTTCTCCTTACTCTGTCCATGTAAACTAACACACCGCGTTGTTTATAGTTCTTCAGCACAGCCTTTTAAACAAATTTTCAACAAATGCCTCTTTCTTTTCCTCATTTAGGGCATGAACAAGTTACGTAAGATTCTGGATAGATGGATGGTGGCAGAGCTGTTGGACCTACTGTATTGCTGTAACTATGGCCTTACAGCCTCTTCTGTCCAGGCAGTCTCTCTTCCCTAGGAAAGGTTAGAAACTGCCTATGCACCAGCACCTTCCTTTCCCGAGAGATAGTCCCTTGGTACAACTGAAGCTGCTGTGGTTGTAGGCAGAGGAAGAGGATGCTGCAGGCATGAAGCTGGCCTGGAAGGAATGACCGTAGAGAAGGGGGAATGTCCGCATTTCATTCCAGGTTGTGGAGAGGCTGAGATTGTATTTGCTTGATTCTGTCATGTTGCTTTATCTTTATGAGGTCCTGCAAATCGAATTTATCAATCTCAATGCAGTATACCAGCAGGGTTTTTTTGTATTTAACCAGTAGGAATTATTTTGCAGATATATCTCCTCTGTCTGCATATCATCTGGAGAAGTACTTAGTGTGTATATACATGTAGACCAGACTTCTTCATTTGTATTGCCATACTGGTTGTGTTGCTCATTATTCCACAGGCTTACAGTAGGCCCTATAGAGGTACAAAATCATAACACTTCAGAGATGCACATTTAAATAGATCATGTCCATTTATTTTACCAGGGAGGGAAGGAAGTTTTCTTTCATGTTTTCAATAATGTATATTATTTTTTGTGGCTCAAAGTCATGCAAAAGGAAAAAAAAAAACCACAAGAAACACAGCAAATTAAAAGACACAAAGAGTTTTGCCCAAGAAGGTCACAAATTAAATTTAAATTGAGATGGTGAGATAGGTCAAAAAACAGAAGAGAGGCAGTAGGGTAAGAAAGGACAAGGGTTACAGAAATAAGATTACTTGCAGTCCATGCAGTATACCCTAATACACTTCCTTATGCCTTGCTCTATCCCCAGATGCCGTAGAGAAATGGTCAAAGATTAGCTCTCAGGGGCAGGGAACTGTCTGTGTGGTGTTTGTTTTTATAGTGCCTATTTCAATAGGAGCCTAATCCCCATTTGGGGTCCAAGAGTCCTGTAGCAATACAAACAACATGCACAAAGTAGTAGCAGTAAGATCCCTTGGCCCAGCTCCTTTTGGAGTGCTGTATCCAAGCCTAACCTAAGAAAAGGGAAGGATTATGCAGCTTGTAGGGATGTAACCATTATTTGGGGTGTTTGTTCTTACCTTCTGAAGTTTGCTCATCCCTTTAAGAAAGGATGTTTTGACCTGAAACTAAATTTGATATTAACGCCTCCCTACTCCTTATTTGATACTTAATGACATCTGAAATGTTTGGCTCTGACTATGTAAAGGTAGGAATACCAGAAAAGAGGACCATATAACACCTGGGCATAGTTTGGAGCCCAGCTCCTGATAAAGAAGTGGGAACAGAACAGGTAGTTTTTTTTAATAAGATGACAGTTGTTCTCAAGAATTATTTCCCAGAAACTCAGATGTTTGCAAAAGAGGCATCAGAAAACACTTATGCCTAACCAAAGGTTTTCCTTCTGATGGCTGAGGTCAAGCCCAGGTTTGATACTGCTGTTTCCTGGTCTGCTGAATCCTTTTAGGTCCAGGTCTATCATGGCCCAGCAGTTTGCCAGAGTCAAGGAGGTGAGTAACCTCATGGGCTATGAAATGTATGGTGTGCTCCATCAAGATTAGAGTGTTCAACTGGCTCCAATTCACCGTTCTCTGAAATTAAGAATAACCTGGAAAAGTCAAACTGTGTTTAGAGTTTAGTTGTCTGAGGCAGCATTCATGCTTCAGACATGCGTCTAACATATTCTGGCTGCAGTGTGAGGTGTTAAAGTCTAGCTGGAAAAGATCTTAAATGCTGTGCCTTCACTGGTTTGGGCCCCACAGTGGCCATCATTTTCCACTCCTTTACCTGTTATTTCATCCTTTAGGTCCAACTCCCTCTGGAAATACGAGGTCTCATGCAGCTGGTAATTCTTATATGTCCAAGTAATGCAGATTTGGATCAAGAAGACATGGTCAGAGTTTGTCTAATTAACTTCCTGTCACTATAGCCAAGTCAGAAATTTAAGGTACAGTAACTCATTTTATAGTCACTCTATCTGGCACTGAATAGAGATTAGAAAAATGCTTTGCTTAAGCAAGATGTGTGGCAGTATTGTTATGCTATATTAAGGTGCTCTTTAAATTCTCACGCTCTTATATTCTCAGGACTGTGAGAGACAAGTACCCCCTACCACAGCCAGACCTGACACAAGCAAATCCTCTCCTTGCCCAGGACTGCTAAATTCTTCCATGAAGAGAAAAACCAGCCAAAGAGTTGCATCCTAGTCTTTTTTTTTTCTTTTCTTTTGTGCCCCCTAAAGTATTTGATGTTGAGTCTTTGGAAAGACTAGATACAAGCATTAGCTGTGGGTAGAAAAGCACATTAGGAAGCACACCAGATCATCAGGGCTGTACATGCACATCTCCCAGTGCTAAATCAAGTGTATGGTTTAAAAAAGGGTCCCAAATATTTAGGGCAGAAATATTCACTCCCCTTATAAGTGCTCTTTTTCTTCTGGGTTTTCCTCTTAGCTTCCAAAAGCTGCCCCTTAAATGCCACTTGTGAATGGAGAAAATTATGCACTTTCAAATTCTCTCCTGGGGAATGAGGGCACATATCTCTCCCTCTCACACTGATACTGTAATTTCACACAATTTTTTTTTTTTTTTTTGCCAGCAGTTGAGCCTTTCCTCGTTATATATGAGATGCATGTTTCATTTTCATTAGGGCTTTTATTCTTTGAGAGGCCTGATGAGCAGGGGAAGGGATGCGGCTGGATGGAAGCACTGCCACCTGAAGGGAAGTAGTCACAGGAGGTGGTGGGCTCTCCCGTGTCCCAAATAGTGCCACTTTTGTGCTCTGCACTACTGCCTTCCCTCCGGTGGTGCAGGGTTTTGCTGCCACTGAATCCTCCAGTGAGGCCACAGCCTTTACAGCTGCTATTGCAAAGCAATAAGGACACACAGAGGGAAAAACTGCTTAGAGAAAGGAGCAAACAGTGCACCGTGGTACTGGTTGAATGGAAACTAAGCTAACCTACACACAGGTCAGACTCTCGGATGCTGTACCCATTTGCAGGAGCTGGGAGCTAGTACATTGTATCTACCTAATATCATGTCCCATGTGGTTAATTGCCACACAAGTATCAAAGCTTTCTGGGCTGATCATGATCAAAGAAAAGCTCACACATACTTAGTCTCGTCTTTCACCAGGAGAAGGGCAAGGCTTGGAGCCCTGTGTGGGAGAGAGGACAGGAATGCTGCTCGCTGCATTTTGTGGCTTGACTTAACATGGCCGAACATTTAACGTGTTGAAGAATGGTTTGACAATTACATGGAGGGTACTTCTTTCCATGCCTGCTGATGGGGTGAGCTCTCAGGCACTTGTATCATCCCTACTGGGTTGTGCAATCTGGATCTGATATCTGGGCACTGCCCTGAGACTTCAGCTTTTGTGCTTTAATTGCTTATGGAACCAGCCATACATAGGAAGAAAACTGAATTAAAACAGTTTGCCTGTAAAGATAATATTTTCTCTTTATTAAAACTACCCCAGACCTATAAGGTTGTTATGTAGCAAAATTCAGCATACACAGCTCAGGTGTTGAATACCCAAGGGATACTTCCCTCTGGATGTCTCTTACTGATAACAGAGCAGCATCAGGAGTATTAAATGGATTCTCTGAGCACAAAAAACCTGGTAGCTGTAAGTAATGTCCTAAAAACTCCATGTATCCTGAAATGCAGCTCACACTGTGGCAATGCAATCAAACTTCTTTTATATGAAACCTTCATGTACTCTCCCAATTCTTTTCTTTCTTCATTCCTGCCTTACTGCCCCTTGGCATTCATTCACACTGATATTATTAGAGTTGTCTCTGAAGCTGGCCCAAGGAGTCCTACATATTATTTACATCACAACAGAGCCTGGGGGCATCAGACAGGGCTGAGGGTCTGTTGTGCCAGCTGCTATTCAGCCTTAAAGTACAAAGATAGTCCCTGGCCCAAAGAGATTTCTATCTTGCATTTTAACAGGTAGACCAGAGGGAGATGATTGTTTCCTGAATGCTTCAGACTCTAAATTCAAGTAGCAATGAGTAGCAGTCTTTAGGAAAACCTCCTCTTCTCTTCCAGGAGGAACAAAACTGTCAAATTGAGATACCCTGAGATCATGGCTAGTTGGTGGTGCAGAACCCACAGCAGTCAACCAGTGGCGTGTAACACATACCAGGCAGAAATAAAGTGAACACGGAGATTTCACAAATTTATTATGAATCCAGCCTAATGCTGGTTTTCAGAGCATGTGTGTATTTCTACCTCAAAAGAAAACAATTCCTGCAAGTCCCCTAGAATAAACCAGATTTCTAAAAGCTTTTCAATGGAAAAAAAAAAAAAAACCAAACCAAAAAAACCCAAAACCAAACCCAAAAACCTTTAAAACATTTAAGGGCACCTTAAGGCCTCTAAGTATTCAAAACACTGGAGACCATCATATGCTAATCTGTGCTTAACAAAACACATAGCATTACCAAGTGTAATTATACAGTCCAGCTGTTAGTAGCTTTACCTCTGGCTGCTCTCCATCCTGCTTTCAAGCTACATCCTTCCCTTTCATCTTATTCTACACCACATGAAACAGGTGAGCTGTTCCCTTTATATAGCTCAGGGCTCCAGTCACATGGCTCTCAAAGCTTGGTATCTTCATTTAATCAGTTAAAAGAATCGAAATAATCAGAGATCTTTCATGAACTCCATGCCAAATTTTAATTCTGTTAAGCATTCAAAGCTTACTAAGTTAAAAAAAAATCAAGAAAATATTAATTAATTTTTCCTAGGAATATCTACTTTGAAAAGCTGCCCTGGAGCGTACATTTGTAGTTTAGGAGAATATCTTTTGCAAATCACCCATATATCACTGCTAGCAAGTTGCACAGAAAGAGATCTCCAATGTTTTTTATTGTCAAGGCAACACTGTGGTTTCTGCATCCCATTTGTTCATGCATAGATAGTAACAGCATTCACTTTTTATCTGATCCATTTGAATTTTTATCTTGACTTTAACCACTACTGATTTCTTACAGGAGAGTACAAATTGTTTAGGGTTATCTTCACCAGTAACAACTTCTGACAGCAAAGAGATGGTGATACTAGTCCTGAAGTCTGTATTTGTTACCTCAGAAGCTGGATTAGATGACAGTGCCAAAGACTTAAACGGGGTAGAGCATTAATTTTCAGTTTTGGGGTCCTTGAACGTATGGGTGAGAACTAGTGAATTATTTTTAAGGGGTCTGTGAAAGGTAACTCAGATAAGGCAGACTCATGACAATGGGCTTAAACTGGCTTGAAAGGAGCCTGAAGTACCCCTTGAAAATGCTGTGGGGATTGCAAACTGGAAAAGATTAGATCCCTAGGGCTATGCTCTCTTCTCTGATTTGGGAGCTTGGATCCTTGTTATCTGTTGTGCCATTCTTTCTCCAGCACAAGATGAACCCCATGTTCTTGCATAGGGATCCTCTTTCCACCTAGGTCATTTGACCCTAGAGAGTGCAGATATTGCTGCTTCAGGCATACAGCAGTTCTCTTTCTCTCCACCATATGCTTTTCCTTACAGCATCAGCTGATGTGTTGCTGGTAGGTAAGTGACTGTCATGACACATCAAAGGTCCCAGGAGTAGGCCTCTGAGAAACTGCAACAGTACCTGGTAGATAAGTCAAATATTTCCTGACGTTCCTCTATTCCCATGAACAAAACCAGTGAGACATCTTATTGAGCTTTTTTTGAGATGTGTGCTGGTTTAGCAATTGAGGAGCATTAAGATGTCTGTTAGTATGAAAATAAATAAAACGTGTGTGCGAGTTTGGTTGTTAGGACAAAGAGCTGTTTTTTCCAAACAGAGATGTATGTGGTGATAGTTTTGCTGTGAGTCCATCTGCTCTGTGGAGTCACCCTCCTGACATGGAGGTCACTGTTTTGTTCATTTGCTAAAGGCCTCTGAAGAGCATCTGGTCCACCCTCTTTCTCCAGACAGGGTAGACTTTAAAGTTAGGTCACATTACTCAGGGTTGTGTCAGTCAAGCTTTGGAAATTCCACCCTCCAGACAAACTTTGCAATGGTGAAAATTTTACTTCCATTGTATTTTTCTCCCCTTTCTCCTTTCTCAACAAGATTTCTCTGGTGGTAGCTTGTGCCTGTCACCTCTCATTGTGCACCTGCAAGCAGAGCCTGGCCCTACCTTCCCCATACTCTCCCCTTTGGGAGCTGCAGACTGCAGGATGATCCCTGCTCATCTGTCTCTTCCGCAGGCTGAACCAGCTCAGCTCTCTCTGCCTTCCCTCCTCCACCCTGTGCTCCAGCTCCCTCACCATCTTGGTGCCCCTCCACTGGACTCACTCCATAATGTCCATGCCTGCCTTGTACCAAGGAGCCAAGGTGGGCCACCGCCTAACCCAATTCAAGCTCATAAGCACTGACTATGTAGGAATAGTCACTTCCCACAACCTGCTGGCTACATGCTTTCTGCAGCAGCCCCGTGTTTGGGGGTGAGTCACAAGAAGGAGGAGAGGTAAGCATGGGTTAAGGATGGATACGCTGTAGGGCACTGAGGTAACACTGCTGCACAGACTCCCATCACAAGTAGGATGGCATGGTTTCGGCAAACAGGGTGTCTGCTCACAGCTTTGTGCCCCACCCTGCTGCTCAGACAGACAAATGCTGGTGAATCACTGTAATTCAAAAAGAGTGTAGTTTGCTTTCAATTGGCACAGCTGTGAGCTGCACTGCTCAGATGATTCACAAAGGGCTCAGCCTTCCAGGCCCAGGGGCTGGGGAGGCCACTGGTTGCAATGCCAGACATTGCAACCTCATCTGTGTTTGAGGGGTCTTACATGTGCTGAGGGAGTTGGCAATATTTGAATTGAAACCACAGTGGTTATTCCTTTCTGTCCTTCTCTTCTATTCCTCTACATTCACTGTGGAAGCTGCCGAGGAGGTGTTAACTATTTTGTTTGCTATTTTGTTATTGGATTTGGCTGGAGAACTGTTGTGGAGAATTGTGTGGAGGGGAGGTCTCCCTCTGTTCCTAGTTCAACTTAGGAAATGTGGCAAGGTCACCAAAGAGCGGGCAAATTTCTTTGTCAAGCCGTAGACAGATTTCATATGGGTCATGAGAAGAGCTCCAACCTTAACACTACCACCACCAACAGTCTTACAAGAGCTGTGAACTATTTGGCAAAGAAAACTGGCAGTTTTGTAACCAAAATCCAATTTTGCGTGAGAGTTAGCTTTGTGCCTTTTTTTGGATAGTGTTTTGCTGTTGTGAAAAGCAATACATATGGAGGCCCATTAGAGCCTTAGGCTATTGTTGATGCAGTCTTGACTCATTCTTGGCACTCCTGTACCTTCCTTTGATAGCTCAGCTGGTAGAGCGGAGGACTGTAGGCTGTCTCTGAGAAGTAATCCTTAGGTCGCTGGTTCAACTCCGGCTCAAAGGAAAGATTTTTGAGGTTTGTTTTCAGTTTTGTCTTTCACTTTTTTTCTGGAGTTTACGACTTTGCAGAACTTCCCCTTCCAACCACTCCATACCCTGTGAGAAATTTAGTCTGTTTTCCTTGTCTGCTTCAGATGGTTCTTTGAGCTGCAGTGCTGTGATCATTGTCATCTCTCTATGAACTTTTCATTCAAGAGCTGAACTCAGTGATCCTTGTGAGTCTCTTCCTATTAAGAATATTCGATGAAATTTGTGAAATCTACCTAATCAGCTGATGCCCATCATAAGAGCTTCTGTTCCCGCAGGGGCTCAAAACCTTCCACAGACCCTCAAGAGTTGGAGCAGACACATGGTGCAGAGCTTGCAAAGCCTCTTTTACCTGAGCTGGATGTGGAAAATGGGGGAAGGTCCGATTATTGGAGCACCCTTGTTGCTGGTTTCACCCCTTTTCCTATCTCATTCTTTCATCTTGAAGTTCTGAGGCTTTGAGTGGGGCAGTGGGGGGCTAAGAGAGATGAGAAGAAAAATGTTTTTGTGAAGACAGGAAGGGAACACCAAGATCATTCAGGTCCTGACACCTGTCTGAGACAGTGACTACATGCAACAGTAATCACTGGTCTCCTGAAAGGGTTGTGAATACCACTGGGCATGCTGTCCCGAGGTATATAATTTCCAAGCACTGTCCATTTCAATGAAGAATTGTAAAGGTTGGGGCTAGTACAAAGGAAATGAATAAGAAAGAGCCCTGAGAAAGGACACCAGAGGCCAGGTTAAGAAGGCATTTTAAGGACTCATTCATACAGAAACCAACATCAGAAACTTTCAAAGAATAGAAAACAGGGCACTGCGACCTGTTAAAATTTTGTTTCACACAGGAAACTGACTCACTTTCACAAGACACAATGAGTTCTGAGACGTCTGTAAGAAGCTTTATTAAAGAAAAGATTAGAGGGTTTTATATGTTTACATTAGACGAGATGACATTAGGGATCTAAATCCCAAAGCTCATGCAAAGCTCCTCATGCAAAGCATCTCCTCATGCAAAGTGCATTGCTAAGCTGAACAAAGGTAGAAGGAGGTGGCAATTTTGTTCAGTTGCTTACCTTTCATTGTGCTTAGTGAGAAATATTTGCTAGTAGTTGGAGTCAAATACATCAAGAAACCAGCTAGAATGAATAATCAAGTGATTATCTGTAATTCCAATATTTAAAATTTTTTGGTTTTTTGTTTTACTAACTAGCATCAGATCAATGACCACTGATCATAGTACAACACTGGTTTTCTTTATCTGTCCAAATTTAGCTGCATTAATTCCCCTTCAGCCTGCAAATCAGTACAGACTTACAGCCTCATAACCATAATGGGGTTTTGGCACAGGGAGGCACGGGACAGGAGGAGGCAGTTCTGCCTCTCCTCCCAACAACAAAACTGGCTCCCCAGGCCCCAGGGGTGGGGCGAGCAGCTCAGTCACTTATTCCTTCTTATGTCCTCCCAGAGACGGATGGAGTTGTAAAAGCAGCAGTGGGAGAGGCAAGCAGATTCGTTTGCAGTCCTGATTGGACTCCCAGGGAGGAGGATGCACAGCAGCATCATCTTCAGTGGTAATCTGGCAAGTCAATTTATATGAGGAAGCAGAGAGGGTACGAGCCTGGATGATACCACAGAAAGAACTCAGGTGTATTTGTAGCTAACCTGGATTAGAAATCTGTCCTAAGGTACATGAGACAGATTCCCTCCTTATAATGTGCATTTTATGGCCTTGGTGAGCAAAGTAGGAGCCTTTCCATGATTCATGCATTAATTGCTACAATAAGCCTGAAAACTGCCAATAATCATGACATGTAAATCCTTGTACTCATGTCAGGGGAGAGACCAATGCTTTCCCTGAGACTGGGGAATAGCAGTGACTGATGGGCAGACTGGCTGCCTCACAGGTATTTTGTTGATGTGCAGATCTTTCCTGACTTAATATTTTAGTCCGAGTTGCGCAAGGTGCAATGACTGAAATAAGAATGAAGGGAGAAAGGATTAATTAGAAGTAGGTTCTCATTGCAAGTGGTGTTCCTTCTGTGGTTGAAGAGGGCGAGTTGTTCCAGTATGGATTCACCCCCATATTGCTGCCCACCAGTGGATAGCTGAGAGAGTGGAGAATACCACCTGATGTGGTTAGCTTCTATTATCCCTTGGCTGTTCCATTGCCTGCTATTTCAGCTGCCAGGACTGCCCCCATACTGATGCAGTGACAACACTGACTCTGTGTCTTTGTCTTCAATGACTTTCATACAAGATAATTTTGTAAGGTAAGTTCCAGCAATTGCAGCCATCAAGCCAGAAATGTGAATTTAAATAAAGTTCTGGTGTTTTTCTCACACATGTGTGGTAGGAAGCATTTAAAAATTGTATTGTCTTTTGTGATTTGGAGCTTCAGCTTTTCCTTTAATCTTGAACAAGCTTCTCCTCACTGCCAAACACCTCTGACTCATCAGATGTTGTGAAGGTCTCTGTCCTTGTCTGAGGAAAGGCACTCCACAGTCCAAAGCTCTGAAACAAAGATGTAACCAGCTGGGGACAAGAGAGACCAGCAGTAGTACACTCCCATTAGACAAGATAACGTTTGTTATCAGTGGGATGAGTGGGACTTTCCTTCCCTTTCCTAAACACTTTTAAAAAATCTTCTTGTCTCACCTCTTGTCCCTAATCAAACCTTTAGCCTATAACCTAGCTCAGAAGCAGCACACTGAGTAAAGAGTTGGAGCTCACACAGTTTCCGTAAACGTGTTGCAAAATATCTGTACTTTCTCCCCTAAGGAAAGAGCAGTGCTTGCATTCCCAAAGGACAGCTTGGTGAGTTGGATCCAGTTACCCACACCTACAATTCTTCTTACGTGGTTGTTTTGCACCTTTGCTAAGCAGCGTTCCATGGTTTGCGACTGGTCTCCTCTGCACTCATCCTGAAAGTAACTCTTCATTAAAAATTAAAAGTAGGGTTTTGGCAATGGCATAACTCCAGGTTCTCTGTTGTACTTGCATTGAATTACTTTGTGTATCTTGAGCTTTGTTTTGATTTTCCAATGCAGATGAATCCCAGCTTTGCTCTAGACACCTGCTTTCATCTGGTTTCACCAAAGCTGTGTTGCAGGGATTGCTTGTTCAGACAATGTGAAAAAACTGAGCAAAGCAAAAAGGTCTGTCTAGGGAAATTTGATTAACCTTAAATAAACTTCAGAAGATGCTGGGTAATCTCCAAATTTTGGGTAATGTGAGCTGCATGCTCTGGTATCAGGATTCAGCCCAGAAATGTAGTGCTTCATCAGTGAGGGGACAGAAGCCCTAGCTTTGTACTGAGCTCACAGCTTTCCTTTGAGCACTGTAATATTTTTCTGCTGTCGTTGCTCCCTTGTAGCCACCTGTTGCATCTGGTCATGCAGATTTAGATAAAGCTCTCTGTGCAGGGTCATATCTTTGCAAAGTTTTTTATTACAGCAAGGAAAACATGGTCCTGATTCCTGTCTGGAATAATAATATAAATCAATAGCAACAACTGCAAAGTTCCCTTACAGCTCTAGAGGTAGAATCGTGGCAATTAAAATAATGTGCAATTAAGGAGAGCTTCAAAAAGCTTTTAAATCCAGGAAGCAAGTCAAGATGCTTTGCTGATGATTTGCTAACTTGTAGAAGTTGCAAGTGGTTGCAAATTGGTTTGCTTTTACTGTGAAGTGAAACTATTCTCCAGTGTGTGTTTAGCTGAACTTATGAAAAGCATCTCAGCATGGCTGGAAATGACCAAGAGTAGTTGCTGCCTTTACTTGCTTCCACCAGACCAGACAGATTTACAGCAAACTAAGCAACTGTTTTTACAATTCTTCAGGCCTTCTTAACCACTCTCAATAACCACTTTTTCCTATTGTCGTTGTTATAATCAGACGTTGATAAGAATCGCTGCCAGAGACACCCAATCAGTCCCATGCTATCATCTGGATATGATTAGAGTCCTCAGGACAGATTGAAGCCATTTGATAGCATTGATTACTTCCTTATTTCAGGTTGTGCCGTTTCACCATTCACTGTTTTAAAATTCTTGCCTCATTTAAGAGGGTACTTTTTTTTACATTGTAAATAACAAAATCTATTTTGTTGTGTGAGTCCAAATAAGCTTTGAAGTTTGTGGCTTTGCAATTTGAAGGTCATCTGGAGAGTGTATGCTCTCTTGTCATCTTTAATCAATGCACTCTAATCAATTATCATATCAAAGTGTTCAATTACTCCTTAGTGCAGAGGTGCTGTCGCTGTTTGGCCTAATTTCCTAGAAGATTCTCAGCATTCTCACTGCAGCATTGGGGTTACTTACCTGGCTACTTAAAGAGGTCTGCTGTGAAATTAAAGCTGGTACTGTTTGAACATCAGCCTCCTCACAGAAAGCAATGCCAGATGCTTCTTCAGTGCTGCAAACCAATTCTGTCTGTCCAGTTTGTGATCTGGGTGTACTGTGTTGCTGCCAGTTCCTAAGAAGAGAGTCTTTGTCTCTGTATCTGTGCTTTTATGCTAAGAATCCTGGCTCCCATTTTTTTTTTCTGAATATCAAGAAAGCATTCCCTTTTCTTGCAGTATACTACCCTTCCATTTCTCAGGGATTATGGGAGGAAAGCTACTGCTGACTGTTGGGTCCATAAGTTTCATAAGTTTTCTTATTTGAAGACTGAGGAAAAGAAATTGTGAATTATTTTTTCCTTTTCATGATTGCTCTCTAAGTCTCCCAAACCTTATAGAAGTTTGAGAAGATCTGTATTTGTGAATGATCTCTCCAAACTCAGAGATGAGGTGTTTGTCATCCATATTGCCTTTTTTTTTTTGAGTATGTGGAGCTGAAAAATATGCTGATAATTTTATGTCAGTATAAGGCTTTTTTGGGATCACTATGTTTTTGAACTCCACACAAGCTTCAGTATTTCTCAAGTTCCTAAATTTTGGTAAACCATTGACCTCACTCTCCAAGAAACCAGCAGTGAGTTTTCCCATGATTTTAGTTTGCAACAGCTTTGCAGACAAAAATATCTCCTTGGTTCCTTCACCCAGAAAACTACTGAACTACAAGTGAATGAAACTCTAGGAGTATATTGCTGTATTAAATCTTGGAGCATTGACACAACCGGTTTTCCAGCACTGACTCCACGTCAGGAGAGCAGAGTGGTGTGTGGTGGAATGGAATGCTCCTGCTGTGATCTGATGGGGAAGGAGGAGAGTGGTGTCAACCAAGCAGGGTGTCTGGTGCAGGAGGCCTGCTTGGAGGTCCATCCATTTATCCATCCATGCATCCATCCATCCATGCACCATCCATCCTCTGAGGCATACTGTTGCTTTCCTGCAGGAAGCCATCTGTATGTAGATGGGCCAGTGCTCAGTACTTGGTGAAAAATGAAACAGCACATGTACCTAGGCAAGGACAGTGAAAAAAGCAGAGAGGACACAAGGCTGTGTTTGAGCCACTTTTCATCAGGCTGAGGGAAGGAGAGCATGAGTGGCTTTGTGGTGAGAAGGTCTGTGAAAACATAGCCATTATCTGCGTCTCATCTTACCTTTTGAGAAATAATCAAACTTGTGATGAATCTTGTGACCTGTCAGACCTCTCAACTGAACTGCATCTGGAGAGATTCATTGTAAAAGGGTATAGGCTGCTTCTTATTGTTGATTTTTAACCATGAGAGTTCCTAAGGGAAATAGCATATAGTAATAACATTTAATGGTTTTCTGATGAACATCTGGTACTGGGTGTTTTTTTCTTTTAAATTGCATTAAAATTAAAACTGCATTATTGCAGAGTCCTCATTTCCTGTTAGGAGGTGAATTATGATGCTATATTGATTGGCAAAGATGTTTCCCATCCTGCCTGAGTGTGGTTAGTGGACAGAACTTCACTCACAGACACAGACATGCCCTACCACCCCCCTCAGTTCTGAAAGTTTTTTACTCTAAATTATTCATAGTGAAACCGCTGATTCTCAAAATTTAAAACAGAGGAGAGAAGGTATAAAATACTCTCATGTATGCCTTTGTGTTAAATTATGTGCTATCACATTGAATAAAAGGAAATAGCAAGTTAAGCATGTACAAGAAGCCACATGATGAGTATAATTGATGCATTCAGCCTATAGAACATACATATAATAGTCCATTGTAGTTATGGGATGGGCCAGCCAATATTTTTGCCTTGGAGATCATTACTTAAGCAGATGACTCTTGACCCTTTTCTTTTAGTGCTTCAAGAAGTTTGCCAGAAAGTACCCTTTTGTGCCAATCAGCCTTTAATATCTCCCTCTGAGCAGCCTCAATTTTTCATTTAACTTACTTCTGAATGTTAATCTGCTTTTCATCCCAAGGATCTTTATGAGAAATAAATTGGAGCCTTTTCAGAAACGCAGTTGTAAAAGCTTCTTCCTTACTAGTTGAAAGCTTGCCACAGTGTAGCAGCAATGTATGTGTTGTAAAATGATGTAAAATTTAACAAAACTGAAATCAAAAATAAAAAGGGAACGGTGCAATGCTGGAGAGACATGCTGGGTGTTTCTGTATGGAAACTCTGACCTGAGTATTCCATGGAAGCATAGGAAATGGCAGCTGATAGGAAACCAAAGACACTTACAAGTTTGGAAAGACAAAGATCTACTTTGACATAACTTTGCAGTTCCCATTGGTCGTCATTCCCCCGCAAGGTGGCCTATGGGAAGAATAAAGAGAAAGGCTCACAGCCTAAATGGCAAACCACATTAGAGAAGATGGCTTAAATAGGTTCTGACTCAGAAAAGGAAGAGTGCTCCTTGAGATCCTGAGGATTGGAGTAGTACATGAAACTGGGCGGTTCCTTTTCCACCTTGTTGGGGGAAAAAAGGGAAGATACCAGCACTGAGAGCAGGCTCCACTGAGGAGACCAATTCATGCTGCCCCCAGGAATTGTTATGTGAATGCTGCTGGGTTCCCAGCTCTTCCCTGTGTATGCAGAGACTGGAAAGAAAATCTGTGTTTTAATGTGAGTTGTATTTCTCTTTCGGAGTTTTTTTTCATCAACTACCCTCTTTCAAGGGGAGTGCAGGTAGACCTCTGGAATGAATTATAAGGAAATCCCATATCCTCCTGTAAAACAAAAAAAATAAAAAGAAAAGCCTAAAGTCAAGAGGAATGCTAAGGGATCTTCGGTGATTTGAGAACGAAAGGAACTTGGAGCCCTTTCCCCACACCACAGTAATTACTGGTGAAAAACCCCCTGAAATATGACTTTTCTGAAGCCAAGGTGCCAACAGGTTCCTTCCCATTTGTTTTCTTTATGATGAGACCTTTCTCTCCTCAGTGCACATGATGATACCCACTTTATTAAAAAAACATACACAACTGATGTCTGCTTTTTCTTTGCTAGGAAAGACAGACCTTGGTGAATAATTACTTCTTGTTCTTACTCCTAGCATATGTATGACTTACTCCTTTTAGAGACTTGCAGTAAAAATGGGAATGATTTTCTTGACCTGGTAAGTTACAGCTTAAACCAATAAAAGAACAAAGGAGTGGTGCGTAAGAAGAGGACATAAGAAAGGCTTTTTTTTAAAGACTCACATGCACAGCTAATAGATGTAGCCAGAGAAAAGAGATAAAATACCTCAGATTAATAACTATGACTTTCTGCTGGCTTATTGCTTTCTAAAAGCTTTCCTCTCTGTGGACACAGAGCTGTATAAAAGATGAAGTAGTTGCACTCCACATTTTAGTCATCCCAATAATGATGGCAACATCTCTGTTAACAAACTCATGTTCTCTGAGGAAAGCAATGCTCTCCTAGTATTTCCAAGGGAAAAATTAATCGGGTTCACTTCTTTATGTTGCCTATATATTTGCTCCTCCATTTTTAGCTACTCACTGCTTGACCTTTGTTGAATTACTCATGTAAAGCAACAAAATGCTGCTTTAAGTATATAAGTCTTGATCCTTCTGTTTCCTGTGAACAAGTCCTGCTGAGAAAGAGAAGAAGAAACCTGTCAGGATGCCATAACAAGCACTGTATATCAGAAACCCACTTGACAGAAAGCCCAGCTCAAACACTAACTTTATTTTGCAAAGCAGGAAATGTTGCTTAAATTCATACAGTAAATATTTATTTGCGCATCACAGGGAGCTTTCATGTAAGCTTGGATTAGCTAGAAATCAGGACAAGGCCTGAAGTTTTCTCCCTCATTGCTATGGAACCAATTGTTTGCAGTATTTTTCAAGGAAGTCCCTCAGCTTTTGAGCTAGGCAGAAACACATTGCAATTGACCTCGATACTGTGTTCTTCAGCAGCTATAGAGGAAGATTTTTAGGCTGATATTTTAAATTTAGGAAATGTCCCAGAAGGATGGAGAGAGAGAGAGAGATGGGCTAAAACCCAGAAGTGGAGAGAACCAGCAAAGGGAAAAGGCCACACGTAATTGGAAAGGACAAGGAGGACGAGGATAAGAGTGGTGTTTATTTCACAGGGATGAGATCACAATGTCCAAGTACAGGTTGAAAGAAGCCCAGAAAAGTTTATTTTTTAACTCTGAAGAAGCTCAAAACTAGTGTAAAATGCATCGATTCAACTACTTTCTCTTGCTTTATACCAGTTCTGTTTCAGAAATTACCACTGCGTTTGCCACCAGCCAAAAGACAAGAATCCAGGGAGTCACAGGGACCTCCTTAACCCTGAAGTATCTTAGGGATGAGGCCTGAGGAGCTCAAACAAGGTAGGGGGAGTCTTGCCATTAATCACTCGGGTAGATACAGAGGAATGTGCTACCATTCACCTATGGCTTTTTCCAGGGCCCTGCATCACAACACTCCTCCCACATACTTTGCAAGCGTACAGAACAAGCTTTCCCAGCAATAACCTGGCATGGGGTTGCACTGTCCTCCCTCTTGCCCTTCCACATACCTGGCAGCTCTGCCAGGACCTAGAGCCTGGAGGGTAAATGCCTCATGGGTGCTGGTTGATTGTTTCAGCCAACAAGCCTGGCAATCTTCTGCTTTTGTGAACACTGAGCTCACCTTGGATATTGAAAGAAAGAAATGCATTAGCTGGGAAGTGTGCTGGGTTTCTTCCAAGGCACACTAGTATGTTGCTGTGCACACCAGCATGGAAACAATTTGCAGGCTGGAGAGCCAGTAAGCTCTTTCTCGAGGAGCTGTGCCACATGCTCTTCTCTCCCTTCACCTCCAGAGTAATTCTTTATTCAATCTCTTTTGCTTCAGTTTCACCATCTGAGCTTAAAAGTGGCCTTCTGACATGATGAATCTGGGTGAGTAGAGCCACATTAGCTGTAAAATCCCTAGCCAATCTTATTTATTGGCATGAAGATGGCTGTTACAGCATTGTTTTTATTATTCATCAAAAGGAAACTTTTCAAAGTAAATACATCAAATACCGCATAACATAAGCTCTTCCCAACCACTGCTTCCTCTACTTTTTTGTCTTCCCTTACCTCCTATTTTTATAAGTAATCAAGTTGTTAGTCTAGAGTCAATTCCAGGTCATCTTTCATTTGCTCAAAATATATCCTTATTGGCAAGCTATTTTCCCATTCTTTAGGAACACACATATTGTTTTACTTAGAGCTGTGCGCTGTATTTTATGTGCTCATGTAAATGTTATGCCTGGATTATCATAACTAGAGCAAACTGGTTTTAGGGTTTGTTGTTGTTGTTATTTTTAGGTTCCTTCCCCTGCGTCCAAAACAGGAGAGAAATATTATTGTATCTATTTTTCACTATTTTTTTTAGTTCTTGAAGTGACTTAGCTTTCCACATTTCTCTCTGCAGAAGGTAGATTTCCTTCCCTGGCTGTGCAAGTTTCCCTACTTTAGGGAATGATGATAGCTAGAATTTGGGAAAGATTAACAGATAAGCAGCATTGCTTCTATCCCATGAGAGTCAGGAAAGAAGACAAGGCAGGGACATGTTCCAGAAATTCATTACCTGCTGTGTAAAAAACAAAGTTTTTCTTCTCTGTTTTAAACTGTTGCTGGTTTCAATGAGTGTCCCTGTTTCCAGTGTAGTGGAATCTGATGAAATCTGGTGAATTCTGCATTTGCTCACTATTTTCTTGATTTTGGGAGCTGATAAATAAAAGCTCATATTTACATCTTGAGGGCCCAGCGAGGCACAGCACCAAAGTCCCATTGTTTTCAGGATGTTCATAAATATTTGCTGAAGTTATTAACTTGCTTGAGGTCTTGATGCAAAAGAATGCATTTCTAGCAAAAAATATGTATTGCTATTATTAATCTCATCACGTATTTCATGCCTGTATGTGCTGATGCTTGATGCATAATAGAGACATACAATATGCAGAAGAGATGGATTTTTTTTCTGTGTGGATGAAAGAAGAAAAAACAGAATTTCCCCATATTTTTAGGATGTCTGGGATAGAGGAAGACCCCTGAAGGAAAGTGTGCTGCAGCCTTGTTGTTTAGGTTGGGGTTTTTTTTGCATAGTCTTCTAATGCAGAAAGTCAGGATACTTCCCCCCCTTCCCCCATGAGAATGAGACCACATGCACCACTTAAGCTCCTCAGTTTACTCATACTATGTGCTTGTTAATTTGTGAATGACTTCAAGGTACACAGAGCATTAAAGGAAGCCTCCTCCCGGAGGTTTTTAAAAGAGACTCTCCTGGATTTTTTGAAGTTGAGATACTTGTAGTTTGCGTGGGCTTGTTTTTACTGAGTAAATGTGTGCTAGATGCTAATGTTTGCATTATAAATGGGTGTCTTATAGTAAGTATGATGTTTAACTGGCATCCAAGATTCAAGAACAGAGCATTTGATCTGCGTTAAGTGAACTGTTCAAAAAATTCTGGTCTCTTTCATTATTTTAACCTCCAAAGAAGAAATTCCCTATAGGATAAATGTTTCAACATTGAGGCAAATGGACAAACAAACAAACCAACCTTTTATCATTGTTGGTGGGAAAAGTGTGCCTTGTATTTTGCACGACTCACGAGGAACAGCTGGCACAGTTCTGGTTGTGAGTGATGTTTTGGTTATTTGATGTTTTCAGGATGAGAGAGAAGAGCTTGAAGCTGAATGGTTTCTCTGGCAGCTTCTTGGCTTGAACTTCAGGATGAATGTCAAGTGAAAATGCCAGTGAATGACACTGACCAGGACATGTTTGTGTGATACTTCTCTTCCCCAGACTAATTTAGTTATGCCCCGCTCCACAACAGTTCACAAGTTGTTCTTGAAACAGTAGGGGATCCCAGAGGGACCAGGTTTGCCCTTTGCCCAGCTTGGCCTATTCACCTTCCCCACTGCCCTGGGAGCCTTCGCTGCTTTGCCAATTACAGCTGTGATCGGGGCTGTCTTTAGTGGATATTGATATCTGAACAAACAAACCAAGAGTCTGGTCTTGATTGCTGATGTCTTTGCAATTTGGTTTCCTGTGGTGTGTTTGTACAGATGTCATGGCTGGTATTCCCCTGCTTTTCAATAATCACGACCATATTGGGGGGCGGGAGGACAGGACTGATTTGGTGTGAGTTTGCTGCAGGAGCTCACACCCTGCTCCAGTGGCTATGCTTCTGTTCAAGCCTCGCTACCTAACCCCCTGCTTGGGATGGTGGCTTCTCTTTCCACCTGTTCCTCTTCAGAAGGGGCTTGTGATCCCTCAGTCTCAGCCTAGAAGAGTTGTCATTATAGCAACTATTGTTATGAGGTCACATCTTGTCTGCAGATTGAATGAGTGCCTAGGGGCGTGCAGAAAACACCTCAAAGGATAAGGACAATGGAGAGCCTGAATAAATGACCACCATCTCAGTGGATGCTTTGTACAGGATACATGTCCTGGTTACCCCTCCTTTCCTGCAGACAATGTTCTTTGTATCCTGCTGAGGGCTAGCTACTGTGTTTGTCCAGAGCTGGTGCAGTACAGCCCAGCCACGGCCCCCTCTGATCTGCACCGGAGGAGCAGCAAACAAGCAGCTCCGAGTGAAAGGAGCTGGAAGGACAGATTTGGGCTCTCTGCTCACCCTGCTGTGTGCTTGGTCATAGACAAAAATTTCAATCACGCCTTGATTCCTGCTAGACTGAGCTGTGCTATCTATGTAAAACAAGTTGCTTTACAGTCAAACGATACCACAAGTTCCTCTATCACTCCATCCTTTCTGCCCCAGACAATACCCTCACTCTTATTTCAAGATCTTTTTCCCAGATGTCTGACATGTCCAGGGGTGGAGTTGAGAGCATTTATATCCTCTGACTTTTTGAGGGCAGCAGGACTGGAGGAGCAGTCTGCTCCAAGCCGAACTTCCCCTCAGACTACTTGCAGTCATATCCAAACAGCAGTGAGGAAGAAAGAGAGGCTGATTGTATGGTCTCCAATTTTCTCTTTTAGGAAGATCAAAAGAATTGCTGCCTTTACTGGCAAATCTCAAGGATGAATTGTGGCAGCCAGACCAGTACTGGTCTGTGTTGAACTGTAGTCACCCAGAATAAATCAGCACTAATTGCAGTCTAGGGCTGTGATTCCAGAGGGGTTGCTTAAGCACCACACAGTGACTCCCCCAACTGCCTGGTTGTTAAAGCCAGCAGCAAAACTCCCAAGGACATCGGGAGACACAGGGCTGAGCCTGCACCGTTTTGTGCTTTAAAGCCAAATACCTTGCTGCCTCTCTGAGGAAGCAAGACTGATAAAGTCATGTGGTCAGCATTGTGATGCCACATTTGGCAGTGTGTAGCTGCCCCAGTATCATGGGATCCAGAGGGAAGGTGATACCTTGGTTTTCTGTCCACAGGAGAGCTGCGCTAAGTTGCTCTGGTGGCCTAAAAAGATGGGGCAGCTGCAGGTTCAGGTTCTTGTTCTTTCCCAGATTTACCCATGGCAAGATCTGCCACCCATGGTGACAGGGGCTATCTCCTCGCCCCATGGTCAGCTGTGGCACCATCCAGACTGACCATTTCCACTGTAGCCAAGTAAATTGTTGTTCTTTCACTGCTCTCACCTAAGACCATTCCTCTTCTTCTGTCTCCAGAGGCAGCAGTTGCTGCCAGATGGGTGATCTTATGTTATCCTGAATTAGTAATTTTTGTCACAAGAGTGCAGAAGGATCAGCAAAATATTTCCACAATGCAAAAATATTTCTATTATATAAAGTTTTAATTTCCTTCTCACTGAAACTATATTTGGAACTAATGCAGTTTTAAATATAAATAAAATATCTATAGTATAAATTTCAGATTTTCCTTATAAAAGACGGACAAGAAAAGGAATTCAAGTCAGTTTAGAAGCCCAATTAGCCTGAAGATGTGAATGCTGGACAATTTTATAGAACATTTCTTAGCTGCTATGAGGAGAATAACTTTTTCTTCAATAAAACAAGGCAAAGATTGGGAACAACACTGGTGCGAAGGCATGAATGTGGTCTGCAAGAAAGCAAAGGGGATGGCTCACCTTCCTGCCACTGGTACCTGGGGAAAATGCTAACAGGAACTGCAGGTATGAACGGAACTGAAATGGCGGTGGTGGGAACATGGCTTGAGCCATGGAAGGTGTTGAGGGCTGGGGAGAGCAAGCCCAAATGCTCCTTCCCCTGCACACACCAGTCCCACCAGGCTCAGGGGGAATGACATCCCCCTGCATTAAGTTAAGGGGCCAGAAAGCTGAGCAAGCACAGGGTGAGGTGGGGTACAGTGGGACTGAGCTGGAAGTGGGTGTTCTCTGCTGGCTGTGCTGCCTCTTTCCAAGACCTGTCTAGGACCAGGTGGTGCCTCCTGCACCATAGGGGATGGCAGCACAGGGCCAAGCCTTGCCCTTGCAAGCCGAAGGCTGGACACCAGTTTCCATTTGTTCAGTTATTAGGAGAAATTAAAAGTAACCCTTGGTCAACTGTTAAACGTGGTGCTGAGAAGCTGACACCAATCACTCCTGCACTTGACCCCTTCAGTGCAACTTATAAACACTGGCTAACTAAACCTCCCTGAGTGGCTGGGGGAAGGAGCAGGGATTTTTCACCTCTTCTCCCCCACCTCCATTTTGTACATATTTGATGCAAGATAGGATTCTGTGCCTGTTTTCTCCAGCTGACAGTGGCCAGGAGTGGGCCTGGCTGTGTCCATGTGGTGGGCTGGGGCAACACGGCCAAGCAGGACACAGGTGAGGACCACAGCCTTGGCTCGGGAGAGAGATTTATAAGTAGCACACCACATTGCTCTTCTTTTTATAAACAATCGGAAATGTCTTGATGCCAGATGCTCAGCTGGTGTAAATCAGCAGAGTACCACAGATTTATACCAGCTGGAGTGCTGGCCCCTGTGCCCCAGTGGGAAGGGG
Source organism: Vireo altiloquus (assembly GCA_013396875.1). NCBI lineage: Eukaryota > Metazoa > Chordata > Aves > Passeriformes > Vireonidae > Vireo > Vireo altiloquus. Next base: position 109,777 of record VZRF01010615.1, on the reverse strand, counting down.
ATGGGGGAAAGGGAGAGAGGCTGTTTCTGCTAACCGCTCCACCGACCTTCCTTCTGGGTAAATATCTCCATATGTTAACAAATGCTAATTAAAACCAAAAGCACAGAGGAGCTCTCAGGATGTGTGTGTAACAGGAGCACCCCAGGATCCTGCACTGCTGTAATCTTTCCCCTCCCACTGGATCTCACCTTTTATTTGGTGTTGCACCTCCCTGACTGATATTTAACCTTGCTCCTGGTGCTCTTTGTTGGAGTTTTGCCATGCATACAATATTGCTCTGATGGGTGTAGGACTGGTGTCTACAGACACCTGGGGGCAAGCCCAGATGTTTCACTGGTCAAGGGGGAAAATATGTTTTGTTGCAGCATGCCTTGTAGTCATGTAAGTAACTGTGCTCATCAATCAGGAGCTTTAGGGGAAGGGACTCTTGAAATGGTGTATCTATTTTGGCTTCCAGGTGACCACCACCTTCTCTGTGAACTGGGATAATTCAGAGCATGTGATCATTTTTAGGGGACAAAGGTGTCATGGTTAAATAAAAAAAGAAAAGAAAAAAGCATGACTATCTGTGATACTCTAAAGACAATAATAAATAACACCAGTTTGCCTTGAGGTGAAGTTGAATTTTCAGAAGTGAGTTTTCAAAATGTCTGTTTGTACAAGGGCTAGAGTATCTCCAGGGGAGGCTGTGCATTGGAGCTGTCGTGCTGGTATTAGAGTGACATTTCCAAAGTGATGGATAGGACTTAGTATCTGATTACTGTGCTGCCAATAATGGCAGTTGCACTGTTGTAAGGTGTAGGGATAAATATGTTACATATTCTCAATGTGTCTTATAGCCAAAAGTTTTTGGGGAACATTCAATTATACATGATGAGTTTCCAGAGACACCCTAACATTTCACAAGGGGGTCCATGCATTGATTAGCAAATCACTGATGTGCTCTCTTTTACTCAAATGCCTAAGGATTCATCAGGGGTTTTTAATTGTCATTGTTTCCATTTGATAGTGCTGGCTTATGTGTTTGTATTAGAAAAAGACCCAGGAGAGTTACAGCAATTTACGTTGGCGGTGTAACAAGGGTACATGTGCCCAAATATAATACATCTCTTTATTTCTCAGAAAGAGTGTCTTCCCACTGTCTTTAAGACAGTGGCAAAAAGCTTGTTCATTTCTTGTGGATCAGAGGTGGATATAAAGTACAGTTTCCCCACCCCATCAAGTCAGCCTAATATTTTTGCAGTAGTAGAAAGGCAATATATGCAAGAAAATAGGAGTGACTTGTAAAGCAGCAGTCTGACATTTGGGCTGTGCATAAAATGAATGTAGTCTAGGTACTCCAAAGAATGGGAAGAGAGAAGACCCTGAATATACCTTGACTCACCCAGAAACACCCAAATGATTATACTCTAACTTCTGTGTGTTTTCTCATCAGTTTTCACAGCCTTTCAGTGTTGCTGAAGTATTTCGTTTGGATACATTTATGGAGATTGCCATCTATTACTCCAGGTCTAGCTAGCTTTTGTCTCAAGTGATACTTACTGTGAGCAAATTAGCACTGAAGCCAAATTTGTTTTGTTGTGATGTCTCTGCAGCAGGTATAGCTTTTGTAAACAGATGCTGCAAGAGAGGTAGGTTTTTGCATCACTGTAGATCTCTTGAGACCTAAAGTGTTCAGGAGAATAACTAGTTAAGAGACAAAAGAAATACCACTAACTGAGAAGTATTCTCAGACTGTCTCTTCTTAGAAATTCATTATTTATAGTCTGTGTCACTTTTCTAGAAATTTTGGCTTAAAATACAGCGCAGTAATTCCTTTTCTTTATGCTTAGTTGAAATCCATTTCATCCACACCACATGTAACTCAAGTGGCTAACAGGTACTGCACAACCAGCTTTTGAATTTTCACATTCATAGGCAAATGTCAGCTGAATTTTAAAAATACATTTTGTTTGTTTTTCATGCACTTCTTCCAACTATTTGGTAGTGATGTTTCATTTTTGAAAATAATATAAGCCTGATCTGCAGCCCTGCCAGAACTCTTCCAGGAGCTGAAAGACTGGTCAAAGATGCACACTTGCCAGAGCTTCCTTACTGTCCTGCATGAGCAGCATAGTCCAGTTTCTTTTGTCTAACCTTCACTCTGTTGCTGATGGGCTCTCTAGTTCCTTCGTCACGTGCTGCTGCCTGTTCTGTAACATGGGTGTTCCTTGTTAAATCTCTGTGAAATACAGAGAATAGTGTAACCTAACTTTTTTGGGCTGTTGCATATAGTTTCTCTCCTGCTGTCAGATGGATGATTCATTAGCACACACAGTAGTTCCTTGGGCTGGTTAAAACCTACAAGAATTGTATTTCACTCTACAGCATCTCACTTTGCCTTGGACACTAATTTTTCCTATCGCATTGTTTTCAGTGGCGCGTCACAGGGCTGCGGATCAGCCCTCTGCCAGGATCAGTGAAATCTGTGGGTGTATTATTCCATACCCCAACCTTACCACCCAGACTGCAATGAACATCAGCATCATTTTAAGATGGATTGGGGTAGTAGGCAGGTTGCACCTTGCTTTTTATTTTGTCCAGTTTTGTTGGCCTCATGTTCCCGGGGTTGAGGGACTGACATTGCCCATCCAGATGGAACACGTTATTGTTTTTTGCTGTAGTTGCCTTGAAGGCCTGGAAAGAAGTGATGTTGGCAAAGGGGAAACATTCACATCACGGATAATGTCAGGCTCTACAAGTCTAAGCAGCCAGGACTTAAAAAACACACCTATGGACACACTGGAAGTGATGCCGACATCAAAGCAGTCGTGGGTACTATGTGAGCTTTGGACTGGCACTGACTGCACCACCCAGTGATCTCTGGTATGGGGGTAGAAATCGCCACCAAATTGTGTACTCTCTACTAATACTAGGTGTTATGCTGGCAGGAGATAGGCAATCTCCAAGATGCACCATGAGCTGTGCAGCAGCACAGTCTTTGTTAGGCCTCATGTCAGCATTGATGCTGCATCTATGTTGAAATACTGATGAGCTAACATATGCATTCTCTCCATACTGTGTCTCTCCAGATTGTGTGCAAGATCTTGTTTTGGGATCCAACTTGCTCCTAATCGCTTCAACTACCACAGTGCTGGCACAAGCAATGAAGAAAGGAGATTATTTGAAGCAAATAGCCTAAACCTAATCTATGGACAAAATCTTCTTACTACATTGAGCTGTGACTGATAGAAATGGGCAGCAAATGCTGATGTAGTCTTTGTCAACAAAATTTTGGTGGACAACTGGTAATGGACTTCACCCTAGGCTTGCATCCTAAGCCAATTGCTGTGCAGATAAAAGCAGCCCTTTCAAGATGTTCCATTGGGGTTTAAAAGCAAAACTGAGACGGCTTCACTAGGGAACTTGATCTCTTATAGTGTTTATTCTCACAAACCAAAAGCAGCAATTAATATCTCTTTCAGATGGTGAGAATCTCTTTCAGATGGTGAGAATAAACAGTCTTGTAGACATGCAGAGGAAATGGAAATGACACACAAATTTTAATTAACCTACTTCTCCTCAGCTTTGCTGCATAGTGCCAAAATACAGCTATATGGATCCTTTGGTTACATACCCTGGCATCTTCCTGAGCTGCTGGCTTTAGTTGAAAGCAGGTGAGTTTCACATGTGTACCTGAAATCTGTGTGTTCCTTGTGGGTTGATTACCAGAAAGATGCCTGAGTCCTTGATGCTTTTGCTCCATCTGCATATACTCCGATATTTTGAAGATACTCCTATTTTTAAACACAACCATAAGAGCAAGAAATCTCTTAATGGTGTTATTTATTGTGATAATGTTGACCATTGCTCTGGTTAGTCTTAAGCAGTGCTTAGTGTTCTGTGGATGTTTAGTGTATTCTGATATAAAACAGTATGGCTGAAAATCTGATGTCATCTGCAGCTGCCACGCAGTAATTCAAAGGAGAAGGCATAAACCCTTTCTAGAAAAATCTCTCCTGTGAAGGGCAGATGTTGTCTTGGTCAGACAGCTTACTCAGCCTAATTATTTACATCTGTACCTGCTTGCCAACCCCACTTCTCACTGAGGTAAACTGGCACTGCTCATGGAAGTTGGAGAAGCAGTAATTCTCACTGCTGGCAGCAGATAATTTTGACCCTTTTCTTGGATTGTGCTTTACTTTATCAACTTCATGTCCTCCGACATCTGGTCCCATAAAAGCGTTGAGCCACAGCAATGGGGTTTCTATAAATACATTTCTCCCATACGGAGATTGACAGAATTCAAGTTGCAAAGTGTTTTGGAGCCATGCGGGAGGAGGGAGGAACAAGGTGAAGGGGGAGGCAAGGTGTCTTATTTCCCCTCTCACCTCCTTCATCTCAAGCCCTGATGTCCTCCAGGATGTGTTTTTAGTGTTAATGGCGGAGGTGCTCCAAAGCAGCAGTAAATGTGGGCCCCAGATGTGCTCGTTCAGTCTGGGCCAGGCAGGGGAAATGCGTGTATTATCTCACTCACTAGGATGCAGCTCTGACAGCTCCAGTTTAGGCTAAATCTCTGCTCCTGTATTTCTGCCCTCACCCCCCTCCACTGGCCCTGGCTGGGCATCCTCTCTCTGGCTCTTTGACATGGGCCTGCAGCAGGTATAGCTGCTCTGAGCTCGGGGGAGCATCTGTGGCTCGTCTGCCCCCTGAGCACTCCAAGCAGCCTTGAGCTGGGTCTGACTGCTGCTGCTGCACGGGGAGGAGGCCAGAGGAGCTGTAATGTGAAGCAAGAGAGCACACTGGTGTAGGCAGTCTTTGGCAGAGATGGGTCCTGCATTTAACCTGCTTGGAAGGTTGTATAATTCAAAGCAAAAAATTGCTATCTGTTCCCATGTAGACAGATGGCCTCATGGGTGACTAGAGGTACCAAAAATGTCACTGTTTGAAAGGTGTAGGTATATATAACATGTATCACTGTCACAGAAGATGAGGAGGTTGCCCTTTCTTTTGTTCTGCAAAACACAGCCCTTGTGATCTGCAGCATGTGCTACTGTACTATTGATTTACTGCTTGATTATAATGACATTTCATAACACAAGTGTTATTAAAGACTTGTTAATCTTCCTTAAGGATCATATTCCTCAAAATGTTTGAGCAAAATGCTTTGCGTTTATCTTTAAGTACCTATTTAAATAAACTCAAATGACTTGCTGTATCAAGGTTTTAATTACCAGTCACACCTTAGTGCAGGGCTTGTGGCTTCATTCACATCCTTACAGGATTTCTGAGGTTTTATCCAAGCCCTGCTACACTTCCAGTATTTCTGTCACCCGTTCACTTGTATGTCTCTCTCAATCCCAGTGCAGAGAGGAGAAATACTTCTTGAAGTATGCCCAACTCAAAGCTAAGTGGATTTTGCTGAGGTTTGTAAGGGATGCCGGATTAACATCTGTCCTCGTGAATTAGCACAGAAAATATTTTCCAGCATCTGGGACATTGATGAATGAGCGCTGTGTACCAGGCATGGGGCATTAAACATCTACGTTGTGTCAGTGTCTAGAGGTGGCAAGAATTTTATAGTCCTGTTGTCCAGGGGAATTTTACAGCATCAAGAACATCCCCAGTCCAGAGCAGATATTACATGTATTCCGCAGCATGGCCTACTAAACTTTTTGTGTTGCGTTATTCGCGTGACATGCACTGGGGGACTTGTTTTTAATGACAATGCATCTTGAGATACTTCATGAAGGTATACAATTATTTCTGCTGTGACCATCTGTGAATCCTTACTTGCAGAAGGAGGTGCAGGACTCAGGTTTTCTACCTGTAGTGCCTACAACTGTGAGCAGCACTGAGTCTTAACAGCCTTACTCAAAACTCTTTGATGGAAAGTCTCCTACAACCCAGTGTCATAAGGCACTGAGGCCTTGGCTATGCATTTAATATTTGCAGTTTAAGTTAGTTTGAAACCTGATTTTAGCTCAAGTATAAACAGCCTGGTAAGTGATATTTTCTGGTAAATTTAGTCCTGTGTTTAGATTAAGTTTGCAATAGTACAGACACAAGAGTGGAAGAACAGGCTGCCCAGAGATGTAGTGGAGTCATAATACCTGGAGAAACTTAAAGACATGTTGATGTGATTCTTAAGGATATGGTTTAATGGTGGACTTGGCAGTTCTGGGTTAATAGTTGGATTCGATCGTAGAATTCTTTTCCAACCTAAAAGATTCTATCATTTTACAGACTACATATCCTTTAGCTGTGACTTTACCATTTTTAAGAACTGTAGAAAATTGTGTGAGAAACTCTGAAAAAGGCTGAAGCCCCTCCTTTCCTTGTAATGTTTGAAATGGGCTTTCTGTCTTTCTTGAAATGTTCACTAAGTGTTTTCATGTGAGTATCATATACTTCTTACAGAATATTAGTAGTGAAGTTAAGGAAAAGTAGTTGGTGAAAAGCATACAGGCATATATTATTTTTGCATGGCTTATTCTTATGATGGTTAACAAAAAATTGTTTTTTCAGGGTCCTTAGACAGTTTGTGTGTCTGTTCTCCTCTAGAGAGGTGAGAGACAGTGGAAGAAGGAAAAGCTACCTCATGTCTACCAGGATGAGAGCCTGCATGCCAGACACTGCCCTAAAAAGACAGGCTGAGAATGTTGGGGCTGTGCAGTCTGGAGAAGAGGTTTTGTGGAGAGGTTTTGAGGTTTTTGCCATAACAACCTTCCAGTATCTGAAGGGGCCTACAGGGAAGTTAGAGAGGGACTCTTCATTAGGAAGTGTGGCGATAGAACAAGGACTAATGGGTACAAATTACAAAAGAGTGGAAATTTATGTTAGAGATTAGAAAGAAATTCTTTACTGTGAGGATGGTGAGACACTGGAACAGATTGCCCAGAGAGTTGGTGGATGCCCCAACCCTGGCAGTGTTCAAAGACAGGTTGGATAAAGCCTTAAGCACCCTGGTCTAGTGGGAGGGAGGTTGGGACTAGATGATCTTTAAGGTCCCTTCAATTCCTTAACATTATATGATTCTATGTGCTCTATATTTACACCTTCTTGTGGGAATTTCACAAGCTGTTTTGTGTCATCTTGTCATCTTGTTTGTTTCTGCCCATAAACTGGTGTGGATGTTTTTGTAAAATTATTTTTAATTTTAGTTACAGCAGTTTGAAAATGTACGTTGATGATTTTTTTTGTTGTTTGTTTCCCCAGTCAAGGATGGGAGGAGCTGGTTCTATTAAACCAGAACAAACTTGTCAGCTGTACATAAACAGGATTGCCTGAAACCTGGTGTTGGACTGATTTACCATTCAGTGTAGAATTTCTCAGCTGAGTTAGGCTGGAGCAGCTTTATGAACAGAAACTCTGCACTGCCTCCAACCTGCCATAGGCAAATTTGTTTGTGCAAAAGGTGCAGTGTGTGCCAGCAATGCCCCCTTAGTGTCTTAGAGCAGCACAGCCCAATTACATCAGGACTAGTTGTGAATGGAAGAGGCCTAGGAAGGAGAGGAGAACCATGAGGAGGGCAAGAGACTATTCATGGTGCTAAAATGAAGTGCTTTGCGTTCGGCTGTAAATTGTGAAGCCAGAAGTGGCTACCAGAGAACCTGCAGGTGCAGGCAGTGGCAGCTCGCATCACTGTGCTTAATTAGTACTCTTAACTCGCCATTCATTTAGCAGGGCAGTCAGAATAGCTACAGGGGGTTTTTACTGCTTCTCATAGCAGAGGTATGAACATCTGTCATATTTAAGCAAGGGAATTCCTCCAGTTACCTTCCACTGGTGGAAACTTCCTGATGAGCGAGTTCCCTCTTTTGCATGCTTAACTTTCAGGGTTTGGAAATCAAACACTCTCCTTCCTCTGAGTCTCCTTCTGTCTCACAGTGCCAACATTGAAATATTTTATTCCCACCACAGGGTGTTTTTTGATGTTGTCGTTGATGATTGTTTTCATTTTTGGTGTTTTCTTTCATGGTTTTGAGTCAGCTGTCTTAAAAGGGGAAGGTTTGACCATCTGGTTCTGGGAACACTCAGCATCTAACAGTCGTGTCTGGTTTGCACATCATCCCAGGCCGGGTTAAAATAAACAACCATCATTCTTGGAAAATAAGATGCACCAGGTGTTAAACAACCTCTGTGAGCTCCAGGAAGAGAGGATGAAATTTATGCAATACTTGAGAGAGATCTAGGGATTAATGGAGGGGTGTTATAAAATGAAATTCTAGTTTCCTTTGCATCCAATGCCTTATTTTGAAAGGGAGAGGGTGAAAGAAATAAAACCCAGTTAAGAACTCAAGGGATAACAGTAACCCTGAAAACTGTGGGCTCCTCAACAGAACATCTTGCTTTCTTTATTTTTTTTTACCATAACTTTTTTCCCCAATATGTTGGCTCTCTAGGTGTGGTATACAAATCACTCTTCTGTCAAGAAATGAGAACATTGTCAGAACTGGCCATGAATTGCCATACACAAGAACGTGCAATTAGAGAGAGCCATCAGAAAGACCTGTACAGCCCCTTTCTGCGGGGGCGCAAGGGCAGGAATGCTGTGCTTTCAGCTGGCATTGTTCCCCTCACCATTCAACTGGAGTGGTAGACTGTTAAAATTTCCCCCAGTCCCCAGCCTGCTGGTGCTGCTCATTCCTGCTCTGTCAGGGGATGTAGTTTTGTTTCTGCTTTTTTTTCTTTAATCTATATTTTTTAAGGTCAAGATATCTTCCAGAGTCTTGTGCGAACCTGCGGGCTTATGTACTTCATATTTTTTTCTTTCTTCCTTTTTTCTCCTTCTTTCTTTCTTTCACAAACATTAACCCTTCTTTTTACCCTCTCTCCTTCCTTCCAAGTAGTCTTTACCCTGCTTGTATGAGCAGCTGACAAAGAGAATAAGTAATTTCTTAGCCTTTCAATGTCGAACTGCTTCTGTTTTTGTGAGTGGCCTTTGCACCTGTTTTGATAAGCAGAGCTCCCTTCACTGCAACACTGAAAGGGTGGCAATCTCTTTCTCCCCCTCCTTTAAACTTATTCTTTCTTTCTGTGAATACCAATAATTAAGGAAGGCGCTTGAGTCTGCACTGGATTCTTTAGCCTGACAAAACCTAGTACTTGTATAGATTAAAATGAACAGGGAATGAACCTGGGCACACTTCTCATCAGCTTGGTGAGAACCATCTGGAGCAGGCTTATTGCATGAACAAAACAGGATGACCAGTTCACTTAACTAAATTTGGCTTTACCCCACCCAGCCTTGCCTGTCCTGTTTATACCTCCAAACCTCCTTGTGTGAACTTGCCCCATCGTGTGCGACAAAGCATACAGAACAATGTGTGCAGTTGAGAAAAAAACATAAATCACAGCTACTTACTATTTTTTAAAAATATGTTTTTCTGTGTGCTTTTTGATATGTCCCTTGTTTTAATTTGTGAAATACTTCTAGCTGTGCAGCTTTATTTGCTGAAGTTCGGTCTCCTGGGTGCTTCACTCACATGCTTTGGGCCTCCCCCTCTGCCTGTTGCTGCCGTGCCAGCTCCAAGCCAGGGGGACCCTTGGCACTTGAGAAAGGGTGACAAATATCTTCAGTGACCAACCCTCAGAAGAGGTCTCAAAAAAGGGCACCGTGGACCAAAAAAGGAGAGTGGAAAGGCTACCCAGCTGCTCACACAATTCAAGAGAAGGCCTTGGCTGCTGTTCAAAGCTGTTCTTAGTGAGTGTTTCAATTTAATTCTAAATTAAAAGCAGCCAGTGTTATATAGCACAGGGAAAAGATTATGTATTAATGCTTTTTCCCCCTGACATAATCCTAATGATCGCACTAAAATAAATAAAAGTTAAGCCTTCTTCCTCTCTTTCCCCCATTGCTATATTATGCTGTGGCGAGCAGCCAGGTTTTCATAGGTGTAAAGAAGATGAGAGAGATCCCCAAACTGCCAGACTGAGAGGGGAATTGTGCACCACCAACCTTCACTTCAACCTCCTCCCTCCTCCTTTGCCATTGACACACTTTGCTCCAGGCTCCCATCGAACAATAAGCAAGAGAAGAAGCCCTTTAGCAAAAAGCCTGAGAAAAATTGTGGTTGCCAACAGAAGAAAGCGAGGATGGTGAGGTGGTGACTTACTAATGTGTGCATGGGGAGATGTGTCTGATGGATCCTCCAGGAACCCTGATGTTTGTTCCTGTGGGAGCAGGGGAGTGATGCTGTACTATGCTCTTGTTGGAAAATGTCTGTCTTCTTGAGAGGGGATGGTGAGACATGACACTTCTTGGGATGCTCTGTGGTCACGTTTCAGTGGGCTGAGGGGATCTGTCCCCTTTGGTGGAAGCAAAAAAAGATGGGAACACGGCAAGCTGCAGCGCGGGGCAGGCAGCCCTCATCATGCCCTGCTGGAGGGGGTTATGGGGTGTGCCATATCAGCTCTCAGTCAGCCCACGTGGTACCTGAAGAGCAGTGAACACACCCATGCAGTGCAAATCCATGCTCCGGGTGCAGTGTCATTTAGAACATGGGTGGTGGTTTAAAAAAACAGCTGGGAATTAAACCCCAAATAAGTCACTCCCCCGTCCTCCTGCCTCCCTCCAGTGAGGGAGGGACAAAGGCAGACTATGGTTTGAGGTAACAATTTACTGAAAGCAAACAGCAATGGAATAAGAAAAGCACAGCAACAGCAACAATATTAGCAATGGAAGTACGCAAAAAGAGAAGGTGTTTTACACATAAAAGGTGTTCAACTCGGTCTCGTGTGGCTGCTAAAAGAGAAACAAGATGGCAGATGATTCTGCTGCTTGGCAGCAACATGCTCAGGTTGTTCCTGACACAAAGACAAGATGCCTGATAGAGTTAAAGAAGCATTTGGACAATACTCTTGGGCACATGGTGTGATTCTTGGGGATAGTGCTGTGTAGGGCTGGGAGTTCAGCTCAATGATCCTTGTGGCTCTCTTCCAACTCAGCTTATTCTGTGATTCTGTGAAGACAGCAGGTGCTCTCTGTCACTGCTATTCCCTGTCTCCAAGTCTGAGACAACAAAAACAGTGACCGATGACCCTGCAAAAGCTAGATCATCCAGATACAACAGTGTTGTGGTTTAGCACTTTCGGAGTGTTTGACTGTGCTTCCTTGGCGTGTGTCTGCAGTATCCCAAATTCCCACAACTCCCACCCGACAGGCCAAGTCCCTCTCCTGTCGGCCAGGTATGCTGATAGCTCAGTATAGGGGACCTGCTCAGGCTAGGAGATCCCCACTGAGAGGGCTGAGTGCTTGCTGGTGTGCCATGGATGAGCGATGCTCCTCTCTGCTTGGGCAACCCCAGTGGTGCTTCTGGTGGGGACTTCTCAGCTGCTATGAAGCTGGAACATCAGGCATCAATGCACAGGTTAAGAGGACCTGAGCCAACAGGGACATGGGAAAGATTACAGTTAAAGTGGTGCTTGGGTTGTGTCCTTCCTGCTCCTCTTGCAGAGCAGAAGATAGGGAGAAGAATTTAGCTTTGGTGACTATTTCACAAATTTCTGTTTTCTTGCCTCTTTCTCCCTTTCCTGATTTGATGTGTCAGGGCTCAACATTGTGTCCTTGTCCATCTGTGCCTGCCCTGTCCTTTCCTTCGGAGGTCTGATTGAATTATTTGAACTGACAAATGCTTTGTTCAAATAGTAGCTGTGGTGGAAATCTCTCTGGAAATGAAGGGCTCCACACATTCCCTCTGCCAGCTCCAGACTCTCCTGGGCACCCAGCCCTTGTCCCACACTGCAGCTCCATATAGGTCCCACTCTGCATGTCTGAGCACCTCCTCTCTGCCACCTCTCAGCTCAACTGGCAGTGTCCTTCTGGAATAACTGGAATATACTGACGTATGAAACATGCTGAGAAATTACATAAGGTTATGGCAAGAACAGAAAACTGTATTTCCTAGCTCCTGATATTACTCTGTAAATAACAAACTCTCACTCTTTTAAACATGTATCAATGGTGATCTTCATGAATTGCTCACGCATTTGCTGTTTATGGCTCAAGGAGAAATACATACTAGTTGCTGACCCTGGAGACACTTAGAAGGTTAGAAGAATTTTATTTGGGAGAAACTTCCTGCAAGGCCAAATGCAGAGCAAATCCTGCAAAGACAACCATGTGCACAGACACGCTTGCCTGAATGTGTGGGAAAGGGGTGTCCAACTGTGCAGCTCTCTTTGGATGATCCAGACCTTAAAATAGAAACTTTATCCTAGAAAACTTAATGAGGATTTATAAAACCTGGGTATATATATTTAGAAAACGTAGTGAACTTGTCTTCAGCTTGAAACAAGGAGATAACATATAAACCCCAGAATATTTCTGCAGCTTGTTCTAGAATGAGAAAGTGAGGGCCAAAATGATAAAAAAGAGGAAAAATGCTTGTACTGCAGATGAGGCTCTTCTTGGTGGTTCTGCTTTCTGTCACACAGGACTCTCTGTGATGTGCATTTGATTAAAGCTCGGCGAGCATTTACATGCAGAGTCCTACAAGCATATTTCTGAGGCTGCTGAGCCTTAATCAGTGTCAAGTGAAATACACTGCAGAATCAGGGTAACCAGGATCCTGAATTCCTGGGGAAGCTTCTACAGGGGCCTCCCTGCAGTAGCATAGTGAAGCATAGGAAAGTGACTGCTTTGGTTGAGAATGGAGAGATGACAGACATTAATTCTGACAACAAAGGCATGGACACACGCAAACAGATTTAGTTTGGTGGGGGGAGGGATGGGAAGGAGAGAATAAATTCCATCCCTTCCTTCCTGCCCACCTTATCTTTAATTTAAGGCTGATGGATTGATTACCATTTGTTATGATAAGTCCATATGTGTACAGATCCAACGGTAGGATTAGGTTCCTCCTCCTTTGTTATTTGAAGTCAATTGCAGTTCATTAAATCTCCCTCATCAGTTCCACCACCTGCTCCTCTTCCTTCCCTGACCCGAAGTCACATGCCCATTTACCCTCTTCCCTTTGTTTTCTGTTTGTTTCTCTTTTAATTACATCTCTTGATCTTTTCCCCATCAATTATTTTGAGGAGAGAATTGGTCAGGAAACATCGATGCAAATGAAATTGTGGTTAAGAATAGAAACAAAGATGTTCAAGGGAGCTTTGGTTTTCATTTTCTAAACAGCTCTGGACTTGTGCTTGAGATCCTGACATACCCTTTCCCAGGGCATGAAGCAGGGCGTCTGCAGCACAGGAACAGGGTCCATCCTCCCTTACTCACCCCTGCTTATGTTCAGTGAAGGTTTTAACAGGCTTGTTCAGGGCTTGGTGGAAGTTTTCAGCTTCTTCTGTCATCCTGAAAAATCTCAGACTTGGCAAGGTCAGACCACAGCGACATGCAGGTGGAAATCTCATGACCAGCAGCAAATGAAACACAGATGAAGACGCAGTTCTTTCCTTGGCTTCATGTGCATGGCCGGGCTGCTGGACCCCAGGACAGAGCCACTTGCAGGACAGCCCTTGCCTCTGCTTGTAGCTGAGTGAAATAGCTAGATGGATTTAATCAATAGGGTTTACAATTAATAGGTATTGCAGCCTCTTCTCAGGATCCCAGCCAAGGCGACGGCAGTGGTGGATTGGTGCCGTGCCGAGATGGGCTCAACAACCCCACCACAGGTTGCACCACAATGGGCTAGCCGTGTGTATAGGCCCAGGGGGATGGGAGTAGCCAGCAACAGCTGAAAAAAACCCGGAATGGTAACACATTAAAAGCATTTGAGCACTCGTCTGATGAGGCTCCTGTACCTCTCTCCAAAGCCAGTGTTTATAAACATGCTGTTTTTTCACTCACGTGAGGAGACAAGTCTTGATCTTGCTGTGCGGAGCAGCTTGCGGCCTGTGGTGTTGGGGGAGCTGTGCAAAAACAAAGGCAGGCAGAGGAGAAAGTGCTTTTTGTGCTGTGGGTAGACAAGCCTCAGAACAGTCTTAAACTGAGCTCTGAAGTTTAACCAGCTGTTTGGCAGGTCCAGACTCATCCCTTTATTTCTTTTCCCCTGGGTCACTAGAAATCCTCTTTCACACACCCATCTCCCTGCTTTGCAACTGTGTCTGCTGCCTATTTGCAACAGAAAAATACGCACACGGGGGTCTGGATGTTGTTTAATCCCTAAATAGAGAAACAATCACAAAAACCAGGTGGCAACTTTCAAATCTGATGCCCCTTCTCTGGGGTCAAGAGAGAAAATATAAAAGAAATCCATATGTTCATGTACATAGGTGCACATGGGCAAGTAAACCTTGTGTCTCATTAACTGCCCACTTCCGCTTCTCTTAAGTGCCATTCCTGACTAGTCAAAGGGCTGTAACCCATCTGTGTGCTGGGGTCACTGGAGTGTCTTGATCTGTATGTTTTTATCATGCTTTAAAAGGTTTTTTGAAAAGTTCACCCAACTTTGCAGGGCCATCAGAAGAGTTAATGCTACTTGAGGCATTTCAGATGCTGACAGGGCTTAACCTAGGCAATGCAGAGAGGGATCAGGTGACTTTTAAATGGACAAAAGTCCAGCAACTGAGTTAATTTTGGACAAGCAGTTGTTGGCCTGCATGCTTCAGCTGAATTTTACTCAAACCTCATAAATGTGATCATAGCTGGAAAGCCAGGAAGGAGTCTGTTTTCCAGGGGCCTTGGTGTGTGTTGCCTTTCTGGGATCAGCTTTCTCCTGCCATTTCAATGGTCTTGATTTTGTACCTGATGGCAGCTTGGCAGAGCATGTCAGTCCAAAAGAAGTAGACTTGAAATCCAAACTTGCACTCTATCCAGAAGAGAGGGAAGGAGAGGCCGTGCAGGTCTGACAGTCTTGTTTTCCCACACCAACCAAAATATAGAGATGGGCAAGCTGGAAGGGGAGTGGTAAACTCTGTTTTTCTAAACAGATCCTGGAAAAACAGTTGATGGTGGAGGAAGAGAGCCCAACTGTTCAAAGATGATGAATTTCAAAAGGAGCATTCCCTTTCTGGACTTAACTGATGGGCAGGGTAATGCTCCATTACTGTACAGCTGGCAGGCTGAGACTGCTGCATCAGATCATTTATAAGTGACTTTTTGTTCTTTTCCTTTCAGTTTGAGTCTCAAAACACATTTGTGATCATTGCCATGATTTTAACTTTAGGTTGGACTGGTGATGGGATTCACCTGCAGTGTCACCCCTGCTGTGGGAACAGGACTGGCAAAGGTCTCTGTATTCCTGTCCAGACACTGAAGCTCTCCTGCAGTCTGTGTGCCAAAAAGGTTTCATCTCCTGTCATGGCTTGCAATTCAGTGATGCCTAAAGTTGCTCATCCAGCAGAGCTCCCCAAAAGCCAGGTTGGCTGTCCTTCTCCTGCCTGGGCTAGGCCATGGTTGGAGTTAATCCCTCCCAGACACAGATTAGGAGTAACTATGAAACAAACACATTGGCTCTCATACAAGGCTAATAATTGTGTAGACTTTAATTTAAAGGGCCTGTTTGTTTTCAGAAACTTGTGCTTGGTTTCCTTTTTGCCCAAAGATGGGAGAGAGGCTTTTTCAGGGGTCCATGAAGTAGTAAAGCAAGAGTAGTAAAGCAAGAGTGTGTGCATAAAATGACCAGAGAGTCTTGCTGGCTGAGTTCAGAGCCTTCCTGCATTCCCTGCTGTAGGAAAACAAAAAAAAATACCTTCATTCAGCTGCAGAGGCATTGCAAAGTGCCAAGTTTTGTTAAGGTTTTTGTTTTACCTGGGATTCACAGTGGCCCAGATGTCTTCTCTTTTTGCCTGAGCTTTGGTTATGGCTGTAATATTTTATTTATGTCTCTCTTAAATGAATCCAAGCCTTCAAATCCCAAGATCCACCAGTGCCTTTTTCCTCCTGCCTGACTGTTTTTGGTATTCTGGATGAGTAGCAATGTGTTGCACCAGGTGCCAGGATGACAATGCAGCTGGGACAAGTCTGCCTGTAGGCTGAAGATCTGAATCCAAACTTGAAAAACTGGTTTTACGACAAAGTAAGGTCTTCAGCTCCCAGTCTCACTTTGGGTCAGATTTGCTTCTTGCTGGAGCCAAGCAAAATGTCCCTGTGAACATGTAAATATGTCAGTGGGGAACGGGACATTCCCAGCCTGTAAGATACTGTTGCATGAGCATTTTACATGTGTATTAGTTTGAAGGAAGCATGTGACTGGGACATGTTTTGCAGGTAATATAAAGAAAAAACTATTTGGGCAATCCCCCTCATGCCTGAAACACACCACATTTTATAGCAAGTCATGAATACTTGAAAAACAATCCCCTCTTCTAACTCTTAATCAGTCTCAAGAAACCACACTGAGATATAGGCTGGCAAAAAAGCAATATGTCTTTCAGTCTCTGACAAAACATAAACTCTTACTTCTTTCCATCTCTGGCCAAGCATAACTGCCACAACGGTGTTGTTGTAGTTTCTTAAAATCCTAGGTGAAGGTTTCAATGCACAAAATAAATGTGAAGGAATTTAAAGGGTCTTTTTTTTCCCCCCATCATTAATTTCGTCAAAATCCTAGAAGAGGAATACAGAAGGAGAAAAAAATTATTTTTGCAGCAGTAGGAACCCAGCCTTGACTGCTTTGGGTACATGAGTAGAGGCACTGAATATAATGAGGTTATTCATGTGCATAAAGGTTGTCGGATCAGACCCTATCTTCGTAAAATATTTAATTACATACCATCAGAATCATGTCAGCTATGAAAAAGCAATAAAAATACTAAAGTGTGTCAGTGAGCAGTAGTAGTAACTGTAGTGATATAAATGCATTAAGCTTTTAGGCATAGCTCACATACACTGAAGACAGCAAGTCAATGCTGGTTGATAATTTGCAAACAATACATCAGCATCATAGTGCATGTTCAAGCAAATTATTATGCCTGTTTTGCCAATTAGTACTCAAATTATGCTACGTGACACCTTATTCCATGCTTTGGATGGGGAAGGGAAGCCACAGGCCCATCATCTGCTACTCGTCTCTTCAGTCAATGCTTGGGCGTTGTCTTCCTTGCCACGAGGGTGAAGGTTTTATTGCTTTACTTTAATTGATGGGTGAGAGGCAAAACAACGCTGATGCTAAAAGCAGGAGCAAGGCAATGCACTTCAGTTTGGCCGTGAAGTTACATGCGTGACGAAGGAAAAGCACATTGTCTGTAACGCTTTCACCTGGGAGCAGCTGGTGAGGGGGCACAACCAGAGCTCTTCCAAGCCACAGCCTGGAAAGACATGAGTTATGGAGTGACGTCAGGTTTTGTGCTGGCAGGCAAAGGCGAAAGCAAGAGTCAAGATGAGAGCAAGCAGGGCATCCTCATCCCACACACGCCGGGGGAGTAATTGCAGCTCTCCGAGGGGTTGCATCAGCATTTGGTACAGCACTTTCCAGAGTTGCATCAGCTCGTACCTGCTTTGTTTGCGTTATCGGGTGAGACTGGAGTATTAATAACTGGTTCCGTGGGGAGGGTCAGGCAACCCACAGTGGAAAGCAGAAACTGAGGTGGGAAATACCCAGAACAACTAGGAGCAAACGTAAACCACAGGGAGAGAGTGTGGCAACAAGTGCAACTCCTTGCCCATCTGTAGCTGGCTTTGGCTGTGTGGGTGGGGTGAAGTGGGTGTGGAGCAGGTTGTGATTTTACTTGAGGTCTGTAAATACAGAGTGAGTAGGAACAGGTAGCTAGAATAGCACTTCCTGTGTCTGAGTCAGCAATGCTGCACACAGGAGAAGCTGGCAATCAGAGGTCATGATTGAGTTACATTTCCATAGCAGGTTTATTTTGTGCTGCTCTTTTCACTGTGTTTTCGCTCCGTGCAGTTGGTCAAAAGCAAAATATGATTTTCTATGCATGTGTGCACAAACATGTTGCACTGCAAGTTCCTTATTTGAATCTTTGTTCAGCACACCATGCTGGCCTTCAATTGCTTTCCTTCCCTTTTTTTTTCCATTTTATTATTACTTCTTGTTCCCTTTTTCTCCCCCTTCAGCCAAGTGACTGTAATCTGTACCAAGTACATGCTGTAAATAACATAGATTATATTTGGTGGACAGCAGGGTGCAGGACTCAAGAGGCATTTCAAGAACCAGCAAAAGTGCCATGGTCGGCTTTGTAGCTTTTAGGTTGGATCATCTCCTCCTTCTTGCCGTCCCTTCCCCCATGATTTTCTGATGGCTGCTTCTAAATAGATTTTTATCAGGGGGGAAAAGCAAAGTGGATGACAGCAGATGCGTTCCCTTAACGGGGTCTTTCCCTGAATGGCTCTGCTAATCATTATGTTTTGCTCCATAGGACTTTTTATTCATTTAACAGGTTTATTTCCAGATTACATATTTGTTTTTATACTGTTTCCTCATAAGTACAGGCACTGTAGAAAAAGCTGGCCCCACCATATTTCATGCAGTATTTGTTTATAGTAAGTGGGCCTCACTGAACCTGCATATACAATAAATACCCTTTCAGGATTCCTAGGCAGGAGTGGAGGGAACAGATGGCAAAACAGACCCAGGATTCCCGTTTACAAGGGGATCTTCAAATAACACAGGAGGAATGATAGCCATTAAAAAGCCTGCCTTCCAGTGCCTTAATTTTTGGCCAGAAAAATTGGAGGCATTAGCTGCTTTTTATTGCTGGGTTTTTTTGGGGGCTTTTAGTCAGTTTTTTTGCATTCAATAGCAGCCTTTCAAGGATTTGAAGTAAACCAAGGTACAGGCACCTCCTTTGTCAAGGTCATCTGTTTGATCCATCTTTTCTCTCGCCCTTCTTTATAGCAAGTCAGACTTAAAAGCTAACTAGACAAGACTCAAAACCGTGTCTCAGACCCATGGTCTCTGAGAGGTTCTTGAAATATGAACCATGGTCCAGGGGGAAACTTTGCAAACAGCTGCTAAACCTCATACCCCAGTGGCAGGACTGTGCCTCTCGGATACCAGGGGATTGGGAGAAACACTTTGTACTGGGGATATCTCCATATCTCCCTCATTCACTCTTTGGTGAGGGAGAGTAATTTAATTTTTAATTTTTTTTTTTTTTTTTTTTTGGATTAATTTTCTTTTTTTTTTTTTTTTTTTTTTTTTTTTTTTTTTTTTTTTACTTTTAAGGATCAAGAGTGAGAATAAAAGAAGGCTGTTCATGTGTTGTTTTTCTGTGCTGTGAAAATTTTGTATCTGAGCGTTGCCGGGGAGAAAAAAGTACAAGAAATCTGCAAGTTATGGTATTTCTACAGTACAGGACTACAGGACTCTTAATTATCCTAGGGCTTAAAGTCTGCCTGGTTATTTGGCACTGTCTCTGCTTATGCCTGCTAAAACACATAATCTGCCTGCTTGGCTCAGTGCTCCTCCCAGGTGAGTTTTCACCTCCTCTCTTTGCAGAGAAGGTGCCTCAGTAGTGGAGGTTCTGCATGGTTGTTTTTAGGGACTGCCAGGACACCCCACTGATCTCCCCATCCAGGGCTCCCTACTTCCCACCAGCTCTTGGTCAGGGAAAGGGAGTGGCCAGTGTAGATACACCTGCTTGGCCTGATTGAACAGCTGTAGGAGATACCAGGCCCATGTCCTGCTCTCCACTCAAAGCCACTGCTTGTCCAGAATCTGCCTTCAGTTGTGAGCAGAACAAGGAGTGCTGCATTGGGAAAGGTGTTTGCAGTCTGCAGTCACTGGGTTGTTTTTAAAAACACAGCCTTGAAAAAACCAACAGACCTGAGGTTAGGTGGTTGGGTGTCAGATTAGTGCAGTGCGTTATCAACTAATTAGGGTATTTCCAGTAACAAAGGATGGCAACCAGGAGCCTGGAAACCCTCCAGCTACTTGGACCCCACTGGCTGCCATGCAGGCTTCTATTCTCATGGTCAGGGTGTCCTAAAAGTCATGGGCAAAATAAAGTTGAGGGTGTTGGAAGAGACTGCTGTGACTGGAAGAGGAACCAGCTCCCATGTACGCAAGAGCACTGTCATGAACACTCACAAAAGCCACCAGTCCTGGAACTGAAGGAAACCTTGGGTTCATGTGTCAAACCTGGGCTGGCATGGCTTGGGTGAGAGGCTTGGGCTGAGCTTGGAGTCGAGTCACACATTGCTAAATGGTGGCTTTAATAATTACGTTGTTATGTGGAAAATTGTAGCTTAAAAACTAGGACCCACTCAAGAACTATTTTGGAGGCTGAAGCAGAGGATTACCATGAGGGTCACAGAACCCTGTGAGTGGAGTGCACCTCAGCAGCATGGAAGCCACCAACAAGGCACCCCCTGCAACACAGGCAGGCCTTGTGGTGTATTCTCCTGTTGTAGACCTTGTCTGTGGCTCTAGGGATCCTCCTCCTCTCAATAACTGAGCTGCTGCATACCCACTGATGTCAGGATCCCTCTTCTGATAGGTAGAAGCCCATTTCTTCCTCAGTTGCATCAGCCAAGTGCTTCATGGCCAGGGGTTTTCCCTCAAAATCTCAAATCCTGTTCCAGCTAAATATGGCCAATTCAAACAGCTAATTCTTAGCTGTTGCCTTTTTTTTTTTTTTTTTGAAGTTTTGGTTGGAGGGAGGAGGTGGGAGAGGTGAAAGTGAACTCTCCATACTAGGCTATTAAATTTCTGGATTCTGACTACCCTGTTTGTAGGTGTGGTCTTGGATCTTTACCAAAGCACAGAAATTTTGCTGATTTGGTGCTTGCTGGGACATAATACATGCTGCTTTGGAAGGACAGAGTGCTATGCAGGGAAAAAAACAAGGTAAGAAGCTGTGATGCATGACTAGAGTTAGTTACCCTAAAGCAGTAAGAGCAGTGCTACCAGAGGCAACACTGAAAGTGAGCAGGAGAGCATGGCAGAGCAGGGTCTGGGGATGGGGATGTGGAATTCACTCACTCTGCCAGCCTGTGCCTTGGCAGCACCCTGGGAATCACGGATTCACAGAGCACCCCCTCCGTGTTTCCACACACTGTCAGCAGAGCACTTGCTGCTTTGTTTCCAAATGGCTTCAACTGAGGTCCCTTCATAAGCACAGAAAATGCTCCAAGGGCAGAGACTGCAGCTTCCCTTAGTCATTACCTTTCTGTTCTGCTGGCAAAGGTGCTAATTCTGAAGTGGGAAATAATGGGTCTACCAGGGTAGGAGTGGGAAGAAAACCAAGGAGTAAATTGAGATATGTCCTTATGCCTAAACAAATCTGATGCCTCTCCTCCCCCCCTTCCCCCTCTTCCCTGCCTCCCAGCAATATTCAAGTTCAATTTGCAGCAAGCCTGCATTCTGTACAGCCAGACAATGCCAAGTTTTATCATCCCCTGCCTCCTGCCTGGGAGGCAGTGGCTGGCTGGGTGAATCCTGCAAGATTGCACAGGATGGCAGTGAGCGCTGAATTCCACTCTGTAGGTCCCGGTCTGGGAAATGCACCCAAATGCATGCAAATATGGTTATATCAACTGAGCTCTCCCAGCAAAAAACTGTGCGATTTACACTTCCTGGATCGTTGGAATTTATTGCAGGGAGGTGACAGCCTGCTCTGAGCTGCTGTGGTTGCAGTTCCCATCAGTGGTGTTTATAAAGATGGTTACAGTGGCGAGTGGAGTGGGCAAGGTATGAATAGATTCATGAAGGTCTCTACAGAATAAGGAAAGGTTTTTCCAGCCTGCTGTTACCTGATCTAGCCAATTTGACATGGCCCCTCCTCACGGCAGATCTGAGCAATGCTCAGCATTTGAAAATAGAAATAGCAACAAACCTCTTCCTTTTCTTCCTGCTCAGTTCACAGGAAAAATATTTTGACTGGTTTGAAGCCTGGGATTTTTAGGTTTCTTTCCATGTCTGTTTAGATAAGTAAATGAATGAGAGTGTGTGTGTATGTGCGTGTGCGTGTGCGTGTATGAGAAAGAAGAACAGAAGTTGCTGAAAATTGATTTGAAGAAATTAGTTTTGCATTTGCTTCATTCGAGGCTGAATTCTATCATTAATTTTACAAATTTAACATAAAATTTTTGCACTGGCTTCAATGAAGCATGTACATTCAACGTGTGAGTCCAAGGCTGTATCCACTACTTTTAATAAAATATTTTTTTTTAGCGTAAAAATCTTGCATTGGAAATTCAAGACAAGCCGCTTAGGTTGCCAGGCCTGCGCCTCACTGGCCACCAGCTGAAGTGACCGTGTGCTCCAGTTGGATTTGATACATGGGATCCACCTGCCACAGGCTGCCCTCACGCCAAACCCTTCTGGATGGTCCATGGTTGGTGAAAACAGAGACTTGGAGCCTTTGCATCAGGAGGAGCTGTTGCCATGAAGTCTGGTTATTCTGAAGACTTAAAGCCATATATGTGAAGCAAGTTAGTACTAAATTGACTGCTGTACCTTTCATTAGATCTATTATCCACCTAGAGGCTATTTTCACTTTGAAGTGGCGTTTGCTCCATAATAAGTAATGTCTCAAAATGCTGTTAATTAAAGTTTCATCTATTTAGAGGATTTTCTTTTTCTTCCTCCCCCTCTCCTCTTTTCTTTTCTTTTCAGAAGCTAGTAATTAGTCCAATAATGTGGAGACATTGTTACTGCAGCTCATTAAATTTGGCAATGCTCACTTGGACCTTTGAGTGCTGGTGATGTCAAGTTGACCTGAAATGCAAGGATTCCATCTGTCAGGAATTACTGATGAATTGGCAATTAAATATAAATATATATATATATATTTAACTCATTATTCGTACTGGATTGACAGTCCTGCAAGCGCTATCATTTTAAGTTCATCGACAGACTAATAAAGCTTCCCCTGGGCTCCCTTCCTCATGTGGAGGGATCGGCAGCAGAGATGAGAGGAGAATCTGATCCTGGAGGGATTTAATTTTTGTTCTGTCTGTAGACTACACTGATGAGAGTGTCAGTCTGGGCTGGGGTGAAGTGAATATCTGGGCTAACAAAGACAACTGATGCCATGTGGATAACCAAACATCCCTATGATTATGCTGGTTCTCAGTTGTTATTGCCTCTTGTTGAACTGGTGGGTAAGAAATGGATCTCTCTCTGTTTCCAGGCAGCATCCAGTCACGGACAGGGGAATTTCTGTAAATGTATTCACCACTGCTTAAGACTGTATTCTCTTCCAGCAGAAACTGGAGAGAAGTAGCTATCCCTTATGTTTGCTGGGAAGTGGCATCCAGGAGGTAGAGGAGGTGAGGAACATAGGTTCTTTCTGTCCTGGATTATGCTACCAGAGTAACGCTGCCATTCAGTGGGGATCACAGGATCACAGAATCATTTACATTGGAAAAGGCCTCTGAGGTCATCAAGACCAAGCTTTGATCACCACCTTGCCAACTAGACCACAGCACTAAGTGGTCTTGAACACTAAGTGGTTTCTTGAACACCTCCAGGGACGGTGACTCCACCACCTCCCGAGGCAGTCCCTTCCCATGTTTAGCAACCCTTTCTGTGAAAAAATTCCCCCGATATCCAGCCTGAGACTCACTTGGCACAGTGTGAGGCCATGTCCTCTTGTCTTGTCACTGGTTGCCTGGGAGAAAAGACCAACCCCCACCTGGCTTGACCCTCCTTCCAGGCAGTTGTAGTGAGTGATAAGGTCCCCCCTGAGCTTCCTTTTCTCCAGGCTAAACAACCCCAGCTCCCTCAGCCATTCCTCATCAAACTTGTGCTCCTGACCCCTCACCAGCTCCATTTCCACCCTCTGGACATGCTCCAGCACCTCAGTGGCTTTCTTGGAGTGGCCAAAGCTGAGCACAGGATTCAAGGTGTGGCCTCACCAGTGCTGAATACACGGGGACAATCACTGCCCTGGTCCTGCTGGCCACACTATTTTTGATACACATCCTTCGTGTAGGCTGTTGAGATGTGTCATCCCACTGATGGCTGAGTGAATTGCTACTGCAGCAGGGAAAAGAAAAACTTTAGTACGTGTTGACTCCCACAGGCATCAGGTGGATTTGAGATCTCAGTGTTAGTCCACCCACCTGCATCTTCAGCAAGCTCCAGGCCTCAGTGCTGGAGCATGAGCCCTACGTGTTGGCGTGTATTGGCCTGAGGGCAAGGCCACCTGATGGCTTAAAATTAAAAGGTTCAGCCTGTACCAGTAGCTTGCATTCTAGCATCACTCGTAATTTCTTATGGCAAGACAAGTCTGAGGAAAACAAAACAAAAAACCCCGAAACTGTGAAGGGAGAATAAAATAACCAAGAGCCGAGCTCCAAAGCTGTCCAAACTGCTCCTGAGACAGCTGGGAATACAAAGCCACCAAAGTGTAGGCTCTCTCCAAAATGTCCTCTCCTCAGATGGTGTCGTCTTGCTACTTCTTTTGCAGACTTGCTCATTTTATCCACCAGCCAAATGGGGTCCTCCTGCCCCAGAGAGAGATATCTCTGGATAGGCCATGCCTTAAATACAGAGCTGCAAGGTTTGTCAAAATCAATCTTTAAATCTTGTGTCTTCAGGATGGCTGTTTCATCAAAGCCCAGCTGAGTATCTGGGCCTAGATCCACCTTTAGAAGCAGGAATTACTGGATCCATGCATAGGGAGGCACAACACAGCAGATGAAATGGCTAAATATTTAATAATAAAGATTGTTCACACATTTCCCGCTTAATGTTACTGGCCAAGAAAAGCTGGATGTTTCACATCAGGTTAGCAGGATATTGCAATATTTTGGCTGCTTATCTGAAGTGGAATGAATGGAACTGCCAAAGCTTTTGAAGTTCACTCATGAGATAATATTTTATTAATTTTCTGAGCTGAGGGCACTTTAGCATCTCCTGTGAGTCTTCTGAATATTAAGTGCATGAAGCTCTATAGGCAGGACTCTTTCAACATTCACTCATTCAGTGTTTAAAAGCACCCGCTTCCCATAAATTGAGAGCAGTCTCCTTGGTTTTCTGAGAGTTATCTTCTCTCCAATAAATTAGAAAGTATATCAATTTCCTACTTATGCCCTTTGAATTCAAAGCAGGGGCTACTTAAGTGCAAGAGAAGATGCAGTCTGTGTTTGCCTTGTTTGTCTGCCTGCTCCACAGAAAATGCAGTTTAAGTCAGAATGAGCCACTGTGCTTCAACTCCAGCTGCGAAAATAATTTTATTTAATGAAAGCACCCAGTCTTTTAGTCCTGCTCTGAGCTCCTCTGGCCTTCAGCTGAGTCCAGCCTGCAGAGCAGAGCGGAGGAGGGAGGTGTAAGACCTGGCCGGTGCTGCATGTGGCACTGGCAGGACCAGCCAGCCTGGTCACACCCCAGCTCCAACGCCTGCTAAGCTGAGACTCAACTCCTCCAGCTCAGACCCCGCAGCAAGACATCTGCCCACTGAGTTCATTGCCCCAGGGAGGGAGACAGGTACCTGTGGGAGAAGTTTGGTCTTTGGATGCATCCGTTCAATGTTGAAAAGCCCCAACTTGTATAGTGGAGATGTTGAGCTCCCATCAGCTGTGGTTTCCTACCCCCAGCCACAGCTGGGTGAAAGCAGGGGAATTCAGGAGAGCGCGTGCCAGCCAGAAAAGCGCTTGCTGTGTTAGTCTCAGAAAATCCTCTCAAGCGTGCAGGGCTAGGCAGAGCTGCCAGCATGGACTTCTGCATCAAAAAGGACAGACAGTTCCTAGATCTAGTGTCTGGTGCTTTATAAATAGGTTTAGATGACAGGCAACAGTAAAGAGAGTACCAAAAAAGAAATAAAATGACAGCCTTTGTCCAAAAATATGCTAGCTACATTGTTTCTTTTCCCTAAAAAAGTAAGTAATAAAAAAAAAGGTTGCTTTTTCTGCATTTAGCTTGTCATAACTGGATGATTATAGTAACACCATGAGAAGAGCCAGCCAGGATGTGACACTTTGGTTTTCAAAATAGCTCTTCCTAAAATAAACTCTTTCCTCACAGACTGCTACTGTGATACTTATGGGAAAATGTGAACAGACCACTCATTCTCCCATCTTTCCTTGGAGATTGAGGAACTTTCCATCAGTCTATGTGCTCTAAAATCCTGTCCCTCAGATGGGGAGGCCAAAACCACAGGAAAATGGGGGAAGCGTAATTCAATATGTTTCACCAATTTGCCTTAATGGCACTTTGGAAGCCTCCAGGTTTAATTAGATTTACTCTGTGCCCACAGAGGATAAACAGATATATCTGCCATTTCCATCAAGGCCGTGCTATTTGCAGGGATTCAGTAACTCGAAGCAGGGCCGAGCGCACCCTGTTGCAGTAAGGCAGCACCATGTCCTTGAGCACTCGCATCCTGACACATCAAACCAGATGGATTGGGCTGTGAACATGTGTCCTCTTTGGGTGCCATAGAGGCTGCACCGTCCACCTGCACCACCCTGTGCAGCCCGTCCTTTCTCCCATGCAGAGCTTTTCCCCCTCTTGGGTCAGTGTGCTGACTCCTGAAATGCACATCAGACAGAATTAGCTGGGCTGGTAAAAGGAAAATCCTAGAAAGGAATCCTAGCCTTTTTGGTCAGCATGGCTGGACCAGGAGGAAGCTACAACCTCATGGCTTCAGATGTATGAGGCTTGTGCTGAGTTTCCATATATTCCATAAGGGGAACACCGGTCAAGTGACTGATGTGCTGGGCCATGCGCACGTGACACCTCACACAGCACGGCTGGTACTGTTGAAACACTTATTTCCTTAAGTTTTTTGTAAATTTGCAGATGCTTCCCCCCATCTTGGCAGTAAAGGGGAAGCAGCAATAGCTGAGTTCCCACACACACTGCATGGGAGCTTGGCTTGAGTGAGGAGAAAGATGTGAGTCCCCATGTGGTGGGGACATTCCAGTTCTGATCAGAAAAACATGCCTTGTGCTCCATTGTTTTCCAGTACTGTGAGCTCTCTGAATAAAACCAACAAAGAGCAGGGTCTGGTCAGATTCTACCAATGTTTACTTATTCTTCAACTAATGAAGTTTAGTGACTTGCACAAATTATTATCCCAGCTACTTCCCTCAAGGTACCATGTTGAGGGAGCACAAGGATCATTTTCCAATTCTCCCTTGCTGTCTTGGTTGGTGATTTCTTGCTCCACTACCCATTGCATCCCTGCAGAATTAAACGTATCACCACTGCTGGTTTGTCACGTTTCCCTTCTCCTAGCAAGTATTGGACAGGTTCATTGTTAGCTACACACTTAATTGTGAAACTGAGTAAGTGGGCATGTTGTATGATGCAGCTTCTTGAAAGGAGAAGTAAAACAAAGCTGCTAATAGACTAAAATAATACAGAGAGGGTTTTAACTTGGCTTAGAATGGATTTCTCTTCACTGAAGCAAGTAGAAGCTTTTTTTTTTTAATAGCAAAATAAATCTGATGATCTCTGAGCTGGGGAAGTTCAGTTTTCAAGGCACTTCCTACAGACTGACTCATCATGAGATACATTGTGAAATCCGTGGGAATGGACTGCACTCGTGCTATGCAGCAGAGCATCCCATACAGATCACTTGTAATTTGGGGTAAATTGATAAGCTTCCGTATATGATTAGATGGTATGGCTTTATGTTCTCATGAGTGCTTTGTCTTGTCAGGGTAGCAGAGCAGATTCCTCGTTCTTTTCCACATCCCAGGAAAAATCGGCCTCATTTTCCAGAGGTTTAGTACAGTCTAATGTCCTGAATATATGTGTATTACAGAAGGAAATGTTCATCTATGCACGTACTTTGCTTGCTCTTTTTCCCCTTCCTGACTCTCTATGGGGCAGCCATGGTTGCAGCATTCAACTTGACGTTTGGAAATCAGGCTCCGTTGGCCATTTGCTTCCCTCCTTCCTATCCGGATATGCCAAGGTCCTCTGGATCCTTGTCTTCTCACAGGATGATGGCACAGCCCTCTACTGTTCTGCATGACAAAGATGACCTAGAGGAAAAATTCAGGTTGATCCCAGGCTAAGGGAAGTCAGGCATGGCACAGAATCTGTGGCAGGGAGATAGTTAACATCCTCTCCCTCTGTGGGGAAAGGTTGCAGCTGCCTATCCAGCCTGCCAAACTGAAAGGGGATCCAGCCCTCTGGGAAATGTGTCTGCAGTTATTTAATCCCAAAAGGATTATAAAGAGAGTATGCTCTAGGGAATCTCTCAAGCCCTATCCCTGTTAAAGTAAAATAAAACCAAACCCCAAAACCAACAATCCCTTTCTCATTGATGGCTTGCAGCAAAAGATACCCCTGAACTTTCACTGAAAAATGCGCCCCAGTTGAGACAGTCAGTCAGTGCTGCTCCTCCGGAAAACTTCTGCTTTGGCTTCCATGGTGCTATCATTTCCTGCCTCTCCTCCTACCTCTTTAATCTCCTTCAGCACGTCCTTTGGAGGACCTTCTTATCTTCCTCCAAGTTATGTATGGGTTTCATCGGGCTGAGTCTTTTATCCCCACTTCTTCCTCTCTTCTATCTTATCCCTGGTTAATCTCAGCCATGCTCCCTACTTAGTCTGTTCATCTGTTCTCATTTTGACTTGTGTTTAGACTGTAAACTCCTTGAGATAGGGCCTGTCTTTTTATTTTATACTTTTACAGTACCTCCAGGAACATGAAATTGCAGGCTGGACAAAGTCATCAAACAGAATTAAAACATTAGGAGAAAACTAGTCTAAAAGGTTGAGTGGAAATATCCTCCTCATTTTCGGCAGCAGTCCAAGGCAGTGCAGCTTTCATTTGTGCAAACACACGAGCATTGCTCTCCTGCGCAGCACAGTGGGATTGAGTAAATGAGTGGTTCACCTTCTAGTAAGTCACCCATTGCCTTCCAAACAACAGGCATCAATTTACTGCTGAGGAGGAAGAAGTCCTGTTCCTTCAGTGAGCAGCAGCAGCAGGATTTGGTTTCCCTGACTGCACGGGAGATCAGCGTGGTTATGATGATGTCCAGCTGCTGCCATGCCCACCATAGTTAGCTGGCATCATGCAAGGGATGTTTTGTAAGTCACCGTGGTAGCAGGGGTTTTTGTCCATTTTTTTTCTTTTTTTTTTTCTTTGGAGGCTCCTAAGAAGAGCTAAATGTTCTGCAAAAGAAGAACAATCTGGATGTCTTTAATAGCACACGTTTTATATGTCAGTGGGCTTTTGTCAGCACTTTTTTCTTGAGTCCATTGAGACCTTCAGTGAAGTTTCTTGTTCATTAGCAGATACCTATCTATTCCTGCCTGCTTTACATGGTCTCATTCAGAAGAGAAACACTATTTTGATTTTTTGGGTTTTGTTTTAGGCGATTCCATCATTTTCTGCAACCTTTCCTTTAAAGAACTATAGAAGCTAATAAATGCCTCATTTAATTTGAAACAGGCATGTCCATGTAACCACCCATCTCTGATGGCCACAATTACCCTCCAGTCAGCATGTGCTCACTCTGGTGTTTGGCTCTTTGATTCTTGTGGTGTTTCCCAATGTCACAGGAAAGCGGCAGGATCTTCATGGAGCCCAGTCATGCCATTCAGGTGTCTTCCTCCTCCCTCACCCGCCAGGAGCCTGGAAAACCAACATGGCACACATCAGCCTGAGCTCTCCCACATTTTAAATACAGCTGACCCTGGATGGCAACCCAAACTTACAATTTCCTCCTCTGTTTCCCAGACCTTCAAATGTAAGTAGTTTTCTTTGTGATCTTTGCCACTGATGAGGGAATTTGACCCTCTGAAGCTTTTCCCACAGGATATATGAGAAAGTAGCAGATGATTCATTAACATCAAGTAAACCATTAATTCACACATTCAGGATGATTATCTGTTTCTAATAGTAATTGTGAATTACTCAATCACTTTATATTTTCATGAAGAAAGACAAATGATAGATGGATCAGTAGAAGAAAAGTACTTTCAGAGTGAATGACACATGACTGTATTTGTGCAGGAAATATCTAGAGAAAGGCAACAAGCTGAATGGGAAACATTGGACCAGAATCTGGTACGATATGGAGTTGTGACTCTGCGCTTTGCACGCTCTTAGCAAATTTGGCTTGATACCTCTTGATGTTGCACTTCAGGGCCATTGCTGTTACTTACCTGTGGGAGGAAAATAGTTTCCATACTAATGATAACAGTAGCAGCCAGTCATTAAAATTCTCAAATAGTTTGTATGGATAATTTTTATAAGGCTTGTGTCCACTAGGACTGAAGGCATGCTATCTATTCTTTGAAGTGCAACCTTGGAATTTGGGCAAGGCTCTTTTGCCCTTTCTTTGTCTTTCTGAATCTCAGTTTCCCCTTTTGTAAAAAAATGAGAATAATTTTGCAGCAAAATAAGAGTTAGACAGCTAGCCAGAATATGGGCTGATATAACATGTGGATATAACATGTCTTTTTAAGGGAATGTATGGAGACTACTGAGAATTAGGAAATGGAGCTCCACCGTGCCCTTTACTTTCTGTTTTATTCTGTGCAAATTTTTCCTCACTCTGTAAAATGAAGCTATGAGTAGTGGCTTTATTTTTACTGACCTGAGCCATGTTGCTTTTGCAAAATTATTGACTCCTGCCTGTGAAATGTCATGAAGAGCTCTGACAGTTCATGGTACTGTGACATAAAGGACTCTGAAGCACAGGTAGTTTTTTCACTGGTCCTCCCAGTGAAAGGGAAAGGGTTTGAAAGGGCCAGTTGAATCTGGTGAATCAACAAATGCTTACAGGAATGGTGCCAGGGAGTCGCCACTTAAACCAGGGGACTATCTGGGGGCTGATGGTGTTCATCTGTCAGGGAAGGGGTGGGGCAACTCTGGCCACAGGCTTGCCAAGATGGTGAGGAGGGCTCTAAAGTTTCTGGGGCAGGGGAATCTCAATCCATCCCATCTCTACTAGTTTGATGCCAGTGCCAGCAATAGATGCACAGAGCCTGGGAGGGATCACAGGTCAGCAGAAGAGCACCTGAAGACCAGCACAAAGGAATTCCAGAGAAATTGCCAAAGCAGCCAGAGACTGGGTTAGGAAAGCTAAAGTCTGGTAGAATTAAACCTGGCCAGGGACTCTTTTTTTAGCTTTGCATGTGTTGCAATCCCTTCTTAAGATACCCACCTTTATGCCTTTGGTATTTAAATTTGAAAGATGACATTAGACATCTCATTTCTTAAGCAGCAGATCAAACTCTGAGCTGGGCATGTCTTGTTCTGTTTGGAAGTAACAATAACATTAGCAATTGTTAGAATAGGTGGCAATCTCTTTGACTAGTTTATTCTATAATAACTGAAGCAAGCCTCCATGAGAGATCAATTTAAACTGATATATGCCCCATTTTAAATCAGCTAGCAGATATTTGTGGTAAAATTTAAGTGTTAATTTAAACTGATTTTGATAAAATCTGAGTTTCTCTAATATACACCACCTATGCTTTCCATTCTTCTCTCTTGGGGTAGAGTGATTTAAAGCTGATTTTGCTTAACTGAGGAAACAGAACTAATACAATAAGCTTCTTATGATTTCTGTAAATCACAAGCATTCACTGGGACATCTCAAAAATTAAAACTATTTTAGTGCACTGTCCTTCACTGCTGTTAGCATAACTGTGTTTGTGTTTAATGGGAGGCATTTTGAGATGTTGTGGCTGTGCAGTGTCAGGAGAAAGCACCCCTCTTTCTGTGAGATGCCCCTCTAACCTGCACACAGCCCCACACACTGCAGCACGAAGCTGATGTACCCAGTGTTCCTGACTGCCAGAAGCCCTTTTGCTGGGAATCAGACTCACAGGTTAGCGGGGAGTGTATTTTCACACCAATGATTACAGTTGTGCCTTTAGTTGAGGAGGTTGTTTTGGGGCAGTAAATTGTGCTGTGTGTTATCTCTGCTGCCCTCCCTCTCCCACTCTCTTTTTCTCGCTGGGTAGGAAATGGCTGTTCTGAACAGCAGAGCCCTGACAGCCTCCCAGGCTTTGCAATAATCTTTTGTTTCCATTTTTGTGAGAGAAGTATCTGAAAGGGGGATCGAGAGGACCTGTCTCTTTTTACTGGAAGTACATGAATTACTACGTCCCAGGCTGTCGTCAGAGCTCTGCATCTCACGGATGAAGCTCAAGCAGTGGCCTTTGAACAGTACATTAAGTTGGACAAGGTAAGAACTACCAGCCTCCTGACCTGGTGGTGCATAAATCTCCCCACTGCTCCCATCTCTTTTGCATTTGTCATCTCCTCCAGTGCCACGCCCAGCCCAGTGTGAGCAGTGGTATAAACACCTCCTGGTACTGCACTTGGCATCTCACATGGGGCACTTTAACCTGGATGGCCCCCATGGCAGGGGTGTTGGAAGATGAATTAAAAGGCCCCTTCCAATTCAAACCTTTCAGTGATCCCCTGAAAGACTTTGTGGAGGCTGCCCTTCACATGTGAAATGTCACGCTGGGTGCTGGTGCAAAGTAATTCTCACATAAATGGCCATTCTTTATGTGAGGGGCAGGTTTTATCAATAGACTGAGCTGGACCCATGGTCAGTGCAGGATAAACAGATGGGTTGGTATATGGCTAATCAATTACTATAGAGGACAGGAGGTCAATGGGTTTCTCTCAATTTCTGGAACACCTGTGTGCATATGAGCATTTATAATATCTAATATTCATGTCGGTAGCAAGCCTGTAGTATCTGTTGGTCATTTATTAATTCTTTATAAACATTCCCTTAAGGCAAGTTGTGGGTTTGTAGATGATGGTTAGAATTAGTCAAAAGATTCATTTTTTCTCTCTATATCAGGGAATGAAAAATCAATTAATTCTGGATTTCAGTTGCAAATAAACCACATCAGAATGAGAAGTTTGCAATGTGGTCCAGAAATTCTTTATGGACCATGTCAAACTGGACTGTTCTGGTGTCCCATTTAACTAAAATATCACTGAAATTCTCAATTTTTATGCTCTGTGACAAAGCATAATCTCTCATGAAGCAGATATCCAAACCAAAAAAGCATGTTTCGATGTTACTGGAAAACAAGGTTTTCATTGATCCAAACTGAGCTTTGCGGTTTTTTGAATTCTCATTTTGCAGAAGATTAAAAAAAAGATCTTAGTTTTCTTTCTTGTTTTGCTTAGGAGAACAATTAAGTGGAAAAAAATGGAATTCCCTTAGCAGCTAGCAAGTCTAGTGTTTCTGCATGCTTCTCTGAAAAATAAATGGGATTACTTTGTTTAAAAACTGCTTTTAGCAACCTCTGTTAGAGCCCTATAATGCACAGGAGGGCATGATCCTTCTTCCTTTGAAGTCCCTGGCACAGTATCCATTGACTTCACAGGGAGTGGGATTGACTGAATAATTGTGTTGCAGTATGAATGTGTACCCTGACACTGCACAAAGTCACGCTGAAAGCCACTTGATGTCATTCTAATCCTGTCTCCTCACAGTGGTGTTCTGGAGAATAGGGTTGGGGTTTTATTTTCCCCCCTCCGTATTTATTATTTGCAGAAGGAACTAGTTAACAAATAGAAAGGACAAAGCTGAACGAGCGTGTCATTAATCTCCAAAGTAACTTGTTCTGCTGCTGAAGTGATCAACTGCTCCGTGCAGCAAGTGCTAACAAGGGGTTTTTAGCCGGTGGGGCTTTAATGTGCTGAGGAGAAACGCTGTAGCTGGAGGAATTACCCAGGCGTGTGCCCGAGCCGCGGAATGCCAGCTCTGTGAGGGTGGCAGAAGCCTCCTGCTCACAGGGGTTTGATCCAAAACAGCCTCCCCAGCAATCAGAAGCGCCGGGGTGGGGGAAGAAGGGGCTGCGATAACGCGTAACAAACAACGGGATCCCCGACACGGGATTGCAAACCCGGCGGTCACCCAACAGCTCATCCCTGCCAGACGAACCGCCGAGGTGTGGATGGTACCGAGATGTGGATGGTACCGAGGTGCGGATGGGACCGAGATGTGGATGGTACCGGGATGTAGATGGTACCGAGGTGCAGATGGTGCAGACGTGCGGATGGTGCCGAGATGTGGATGGTACTGAGGTGCGGATGGTGCCGAGGTGCGGCTGTGTCTGTGCTCTGGAAGTCCTCTGCTGCTGCTGAGAGCATTGCCCGCTGTGACTGAGGCAGACGGCCAGGACAGATGAGGCCCTTATGGATTGTCCCATGGGAATAATTACGGCTAAATTGTGACACTTAGCTAGAGTCTTTTGTGCTCGTGGTGCCCTCAGAAAGGCCTGGGAAGCAAGCTGCCAGGAATGCAGGGGTGATGTGCTCCTCCTCAGCTTGGCAAGCAGAGAAGAGGGATGAAATCACACCTCTCCTCCACCAAGCACCCCGAGGGAGGGCAACGCTGGCACAGTCACCCTTGTGAGCGCTGCCCTGAGGCTGTAAATAAGGGAAGGTGGAGAGTCATTACCCAGGGAACCTCTGAAGGTGCCAGGTTTTCCTAGGAATGCTGGCTCTGCCAGTAGCACGTAGGCATTTTGCCCTTCCCTGGACCACTCAAACATACCAGGTAACGAGGTTTAGAACTGCTGCAGGAGGAAACACAGGAATCGTTTCATACTGACCCAAGAAAATGGGTCCTTTGTTTGTACCTTGGCCAGGAGCAGAAAAGGCCTGCATAAGCCTTTTTAACACACACTTGCAGGCAACCGGGCTGCAGGCTGGGAGAGGACTGTAAAACAGAGGGAGAAGCTGCCAATGTCAGATATCATGGATATCACAGAGACAGAAGGACTGGAGACTGATTTAAGGTCAAATGGCAGCATAGCTTTTGAGGAACACAAAGGCAAAAGTGGCTTTAAGGCTTTCCTGATTTCCCATGTGAAGACATGTCCTGCTTCTGCAGCCCATCGGAACAGGTCAGGAATGCAGGTCTCTGCCCAAGGTGGGCAACCAACAGCCCCTCTGCCTCTGCCATGGGCACAAGGCAACTCCATGCAAGGACTGTGCTGGACAATCCACGGCTCATCCATGCATGAATGGTGCTGATACAGCTTGCAGCTTGCTTTTTCCAAGCTGTTTACAGCTCCTGTCTCCTCCAGTGAGTGTCTAGGGAGGGAGTGTGAGGGAGACTTTTGATGAACTTCTGGTTGCTTTTTCCACAAGACTCTAAGTCTCCCTACCTTTTAAAGCTTCTCTGTCACCAAGTAAACTATTTCCTTCTGTCTTATATACCTAGAGCCGAAAAATGCCAAGCCAGGAAAAAACAGGTTAGTGGCAATGGAACGAAATCAAGTGTCACTCTGCCACAATTTTGACATCCAGCTATCTCACAACACAGAAGATATCCAGGCAAGTCCTGAGCTTTTATTTCTTTGACAGCTAATTTGATTGGGCTAGGGCAGGGTTATCAGATGCTCAAAATGGCCTGTTTGACCATCTAAAGTATAAAGTTTCAAGAAGTCAGATATGAAAAGAAATACTGAGCCTGTAGTTTGGTGATGTATGTTAAGCAGGATTCTATTTATCTGTAAAACACAACAGAAGGTTGTAGCACATCACATTTCACTTTAACCTGCCTGAGAGTAAGCTTTGAAAACCCAAGCCCCCTGATATACTCCTGTTAATCATTGATACCATTGATCCCTTCTCAGTTCTGTGTAGCTGATTGACTCATCCCCACGTTTTTTTACCAGCTTTCCATTTGCATCTTTTTTTCTCAATGTATCTGTTCTCCATCACAGTTTGAGCAAGCAAAGGAAGCCATAATAGCAAGGGTATTTTTATAGTATTTCTGATAAAATGATATAATCATCTTTGTGCAAAATTTCTAGTACCATTCCACAGGACAAAAAGGATTTGGGATAATATCTGAGCTGCCCAAGCTCCCCTTCTCTGCAGTTTTTTCCAGCTCCTGTGTGACTTCAGATAACATTTGCAGGGGAAGCCTCTTACAGCTACTCAGTATGGGATTCCTCAAACACATCCCTCTGAAGGCTGACAGAAAAGCACCATGGCATTAGGGCTGAGATGAGTGCGAGGGAACATGCTGCAGGCACAAATTCCTCCCTCTCTTTTTCACCACAAAGCTTTCAGCCAAGCCTGCTTGGATTGCTCTGTGGACCCTCTGTTCATCGTGCAGTGAGCTGGGGCTCCAGGAACAGGCATCTCTGAGAAGGATGCCTGAAAATGACGTGACTCTGCCACCCTGCCACATTTGGGGGAGCTGGATAAGTTTGCTGCTGTGCTCAGTCTCTGAAGGCAGTGGCAAGGGCATCAGCTCCTATGAAACCCTGCTGGTGAAAGCATGCAAAAATGCATTACATCTTGGTTTTACTGGTGATTTGGGTGATGGGCTCAAGTGTCCACCCTAGGTCCAATTTCTCTGTTTTCTTTTAGAGAACTCAGCAATGGCTTTTGAGTTGTGCTGAATGGGTACTACCTGGCTGGTCACCATGCCATCTCATTACACTGGCATTGCAGACTGTCCCCTATACTCTGCTGGTCCCTTGGGTGTGCTACTCCAGGTAAATTATCCCATCCCATTCCACCCACTTGACAGTGTATGTGCATGAACACCCTTTTGGCCCTGTACTCTTCTCTCACACAGGCTTTCCACAAACTTTTCTGTTTGATGAAGTTCTTTTAAGTGCAAAGCAAATGGAAAATTAATGTAAAAGTTGGTAAAAAAAAATTGAAGGAAATAACTGGGCAAAACACTTCCTCCTGGGCTTGCACTTATGGTACCATGGCACAAAGATAGATAATGAATGAAGTTGGTCTGTTTGGTTTCTTCCGCTGGCTTAAGAATTAGCTGTTTTGCTGATCCCTGGATAAGCAAGATGGAATACAAACTGGTGGTTCAGGTTCATGTCCATTTATGTGGAGGGCAGTCAAAACACTAAACAAACCTCAGCACAGAAAGAGCATCACAGAAACTGAGCAGCCAGTGTCTTTAGATACCCTAAATTTGGCTCAAATTCTCCATGGCTGCAGTTAAAGTGAGAAAGGGCTGTTAGAGGCACTCTTACATTCCCTGATAAAGCAAATGTTTACCAGGCACAGGAACCAGTCTTCCTCTTGTCCTCTTTAGATTAAATTGCCTGATAGAGCAAAAGACAGAGTTAACTCTCTGTGCTACGACCAGGACAGAAAGCTCTTGACAAAATTAAATTACTCAATTCACTGCAGAGAAAACTGCTTGATCATTTCATGTGTACAGGCGGCACAAATCTCAAATTGCATGTTTGGCAACATATGAGGGCTATATACATATATAGTTAGTTGATGTTGTTATCTGGATTAAATGAGGTCTCTTCTTTTCTCTATTTTCGATGCTGTTCTCCAGGGAGATTAATTTGTATGAAAGTAGAGTGCTAATTGCACAAAACAAGCTGGGGTACTGCAGGAGCATAATTAAATTTAAAAAAAAAAAAAGTGGTGTTAATACAATTGTGGTGCTAATTAAATAAAATTGGTGACAAGTGTCTAAGGCAGACCAAGTGTAAGGAGAAAAACTGACAAAATGATCAATTTAAAA
This sequence comes from Vireo altiloquus, assembly GCA_013396875.1. Taxonomy (NCBI): domain Eukaryota; kingdom Metazoa; phylum Chordata; class Aves; order Passeriformes; family Vireonidae; genus Vireo; species Vireo altiloquus. The sequence goes on along the minus strand of VZRF01010615.1, from coordinate 72,514 downwards.
ATTCTCGCAGATATTATAGTTCACTGGTAACTGAGCCGAATTAAAAGTAATTGTACACAAAGTGCTGCGCGAGCGCCTGATCTTGCTCTCAGCAAAGTGGGACTTTTGCCAATTCAGACTCTAATGTTCCATAAATTGCTGATAGGAAAGTGATAGGCTTATTTTATTTCTGCATGTGTTTAAGTGGGGACTAATTCAGAGATGGTCAAACGGACTCGGGCACCAGCTCCCTCAGCCACATTAGCAGTTGTGCCTGTAATAAACTGACCATTCCCTGCTTTGACAGGCATTGCTGGTGGTCCATGTGCTGGGGGAACCTGGACAAATGATGGAGTGGGATGTGCCAGTGGCATACTATGGCTTTGACCTCACCAGCCGCCAGCTTTCTAGACCTTCACGGACGAAGGGCGCATCATTAGACTCCTTCCTCCACTCTCCTTTAATCAGCATCCCAGCTCAACTCCCTTCCTCTTTGGCATTTATCCGTGGCTCAGAGGAATTGCACAACGCCTACTGCAGCCCCTGCTTCCCCTCCAAGCTTGGCTGTCCCCAGCATTTTCCTGTGCAGTGCCCTCTGATCTGTTTCCCACCTTCTCCAGAGGGTCACTCCCACTACCCAGCTGCCCTAGGGACACTTTGCCAGCTGCACCTGCCACCCTGGAACCCTAGTTTCCAGCCTTGGTGCCCGTGGGGAGCCCTGGCAAGAGCCCTGTTGGCCTTCCACTGTCCTGGAGCACTGGAAAGCTGTTTCTGATGTACTCTGATTTTCCTCACAATTTGTGTTGATGCAGGAAACCTCCCACTCCTCCTTCCACCCACAAACCAACAACTCCAAGCCATTTCTAGCCTGTGTGGTCCTGAAACAAATGAAAAAGTCCTTTCAGATGTGAAACAAGGCAGCCTTGTCTGCCTGAGTCAGCAGCCTAAAACAATAGCTGTGAGGACTCACCTCGCAGCAATTTCTACCCTCTCTGGGGTCACGTTATAATACAGTAGACCCCCAGCTGTGGTTTTAAAAATTCATTGGCTTGTTTTGGGAACTGACTTGAACAACTTCACTGAGCTTGCACGAAATTAGTTGTGATCCTTTATACAATGAGAATTTTGCCTTTGACTTTGCTGGGAGCAAGATCAGGACCTTAATGCCTTAAGAAGAATTGCCAACTCTTGCTTGCTGGAGCAGAGGGAGCTTGGGAGATAAGTGATTTCTCCACGTAGCTGTCTCAGCTGAAAAAAGGTAGAAAGAAAAAAAATTCCCTCTTGAATCATATTTTATGTCTGGGATTGCTGGCCACTGGCCTATGATATTGCTGGCCAGAATGAATAGCTGAACATGTAAATTGCTGTCCTGATTTTTCTTGTTCTTACATTTTATTGATGATAAGCCTCAGGGAGAGCTCTCAATCTGGGATGTGATGCCTCTGCCCTTTCTTGAGGGGGTTGTCTTTGAGCAGAGTCTGTGAGGCTCTACCATCCATTGCAGCTTCTTATTTTGCTGGTGACTAATCCTGTCCTGTTATCTGTTCTCCACGTGAGCATGCTGGGCCACAGGGGGAGTGTCATTCATTAAAAACCTGTTTTTAATCCCAGTTTCAGTTTCGGAATAAACAAGAATAAAATTGCTGCTGAGTTTCAGCCTGATGCCTTTTATTCACTTTCCTGAGTCTGAGTTCGTCATCCTTCCCATGTTCATTAGTGTGACTCTGGCTTTGTCTCTGTGCTCTCTGCATAATAGCCAGCCCATTTCCTCACCTTCGTCTCGAAAGCAGAGCTTGATGCTGTGTGCTAATTACTGCTGGGTTCTGCTCAGCTCAGCCCTCGGCATCTGGAAAGGCAAGACACGACTGAAGGAAAAAAACCCAAAAGAACCCAGAAAAATAGAATTGGCACAAATTCTCATCTTCCTAAGAGTCCTTGTCTCAATGGTTATCTCAACCACAAGGGCGTGTGCTCCTCCTTCACAGGAACAGTGCTGGCTTTGTCTGGCTTAGTTTACAGTAAGATTAAAGCCTTTTCTTTACTGTTTTCTTCCCCTACGGTGTGTTGTGCCCATTAATTGCCCCAAGGTAGAACGTACCACGAAGACTGGACTGAGAGTTAATAACCAGCCTCAACTCAGTGTCAGGGACAGATGCTCCCTAAACATTACTTTGGGGCTTGCCTCTGTAGCATGGGAACACAGAGCATATACCCAGGCTCAGCTTGTCCGCATCACACGTAGGCAAATGCAGCACAGAAACCAAAACTCTGTAGCTGGAGTGATTTGTCTAAGTCAGAAGCAATATTCACAGACATCCTTTCCCACCATCACTGTGCAGAGAGACCATAAACATGAGGGATGCAGGCTGTGCCTTTAGGCTATGGGTGCAAATTTACCAGAGGGGGAAGTTTTCCACCCTGCTGGCCCTGGTCTGCACCTGATGCCCAGCGTGACCCTTGCCCTGTACCTGCCCAAGTTTTGGGCTTGAAAAGGAGGGATTTTGGTAGTGCTGGTGCTCCAGGAGGTGCTTTGCAGCTCAGAACAATTAGGGAACAGGAGGGTGCCATGAGGCCATGGGTGATGGTGGAAGAGGTGGGTGACCAGGGCAGGGGGCTGAGGTAGCTGGTGAAGCCTTGCTAGCCAGTGGGGGGTGCCAGGTGAGGATGTTTTGGTCCCACATTGATTCTACTGATTCCTAAGGCAAGCTCTGGGTCCAGACAGTGTCCTGGGTGCTATGGGCTACTTAAGTAGAGAGAAAACTTCCAGCCATCTTACTCAGATCCTTGACCACTACATTTCTGAGAATTCAAGGCAAGAACAAGAGTAAGTGAAGTCTATGTGTACAGCAGGAGCTTTGTGAATTCACACTAACAGCTGAGGATGCCTTATAACCTTTCTGACACCCTGAGTTATTGGATAAACAGGAAAAAAAATAAGTGATGACACATCATAATATTGACTTTTATTCCCCTTATTCCTAGAGCTGCAGTTCAGTGTGCAGCAACACAATGTAGTGTATTTATGTTACAATTCTAAACAAACCACTATTTATGCACAGTGCATGAATATAGGTACTAAACATATACATGGTCTGATATAGACAGACTAGATAACTGTCCTTCATTATAATATATATATATGATTGTAATATATTTATATGGGAAAAAGTAATGAAAGTATAGCTAAGTGGGACAGAATTAAAGGATGACTGTTTTTATAACATTTTGGGTAAAGATGAACAGCTTCTAGTAGAGCAAAATGTCTGCTCTAGCGATGGTATTTATGGTTATATTTTGACTGCTGAAGTCAAACACTAGCAAGTACGGAGTGTCTTTTAGGTCCAGGCTCCCTTACTATGGCAATAAAGTATGAAAATTTTATTAATTCAAAAGTTCACTCTCTGAAGTGAAATCCTAGCCACTTCTTAATACAGAGACTTGATCAAGACTTAGAGGTGTTTTGCCATTTGGGGATTAATATGAAAGTTCCTGTCTGGTAGATGAGGAAAGAAGGGGAGACAAAAACTTTAGAAAAACTTCCATAACTGACCCCTCAATTCTCTATATTCAGTTTATTTTCCAAAGGTGAAATCTTGCCCCAGAGCTGAAACACCAGATAGACACTTGAGTAGGAGACACTGCAAAAGATAAGGTGATGTGAGTCTGAAGCTTACTTCACTTGAATCTCTAGTGAAAAAACATATTTCGCTCACTATTACCAGAGCAAGGCTCCTTTGGAGTCTTCCAGGTTTGCTAGGGAAGGAGCTGTACAAAAAAATGACCAGCATAATTATAAAAAAGTACTAGCAAGAATTTGCTGCTCAAAGCCCTCAGTTCAATATTTTGACACAGCAGCTCTAATTTAATTTTTTTTCTCTGAAATATTCAGTTTTCCAAACAGGGTGATAAATCAAGCTGCCAGCAGTTCAGCAGATGTTAGCTAATAATTTTCTGGGGATTCTTTACCATTTAAACAAATACTTCCCCAAGACCCATCACTGATGCATTGCTTTCCTCACTCCAGTGACTCAACTCACTAGGTGCGGGGTAGAGTGGCAGCAGCTTTTCCATCAATAAGCCTTAGGCCTGGTCGAGGCAGATCATCTAGACTGACAAAAGGAGAAAATTTATGGTGTCCTTTCCAATTAAATCCTCGGTGTCTCTGCTAAGGTGGCCTGGGTTACCAGTGGTAGTTTAATAGTGCAAACAGCTGCTACCTAAAAAGCCTAACAACCAACTCATGGCCATGAAATAAGTGCTTGATAAGGTCCAGGTTCAGAACAATAAGCTCACCAGTGAAAGGCTCTCGAGGCTATTTCCATCAGACCCATATACCTCTTTCCTCACTCGTCTTGTGCTGTCTTTGCTCCTGCTCCCCCACCAGGGAGGATATGGGATTTTTCAGCACAAATTGACCGATAAATGAAATCAACTACCACTACTACTTTTCCCCTGGGGGCAGGAGGGGAAGTAGGAGCCTTTGCTGGTGATGCTGAGGCCATCTAGCCTGCAATTTGCTTTTGTCCACAGCTTAGAAGTGCACATCTGTACCAAACACTGCCAAGTCTCTCTGGTCTGGGCTGTGTGTGACCCGGGAGGGTCCTTGTTGTCCCAATGAGCCTGAACAAGCTGGTCTGTGTGTGCTGGCAGTGCAGGGAGTGTTTCCTATCAGTTGGTGTGATGTCATGATCAGCCTGCAGTGTGGGAACACAGCATTTCCTGACTTTCAGGGTTATTGCAAATGGGTTGGAAGAAGATCCTGTTCAGAAGTGGGACAGGCAAGTAAATAAGTAGCCTAACCAACTAACTAACCAACTAACTAAAAAAATAAATTTATATAAAAGCACTGGCACTGTGCCTGCTACTAGGTCAGAAAACTGCTCTATACGTCTCTAACAGCCTGTATGTGCCACATGGGCTCTTTCCAAATGCTGCAGTGTTAAATGTGCTGAGCAGAGACTCAAAAGAAAGCTATCTGGCAGGTATATTGTCCATGGCAGGTCCTTTCCATCCCTGGCCTCTCTGCTCAGCCTGCCAGCCCCAGAGTCAACAGAGGCAGGACCATGCCAATAGCTCAGGGCTGCATCTTAAACTTGAATGACTCTGCTTCATAAAACACCCTAATGGCTGATGCAAATCCTGAAGCTCCCAAATGTGTTTAATCCTGCTGGGCAGCAAGATGCCCTGTGAGAGGTGATGGTTTGAAGCAAAGAGAGGTTGTCTGAATCACACACATATATGCATGCACAGAGTTGTGTCATTCCCTTTCTTTTCTCACTTGGATGAAACTTTATTTCAAAGTTTGGGCCAGGGCCTAAATTTGGTGATCTAATGTCTTGAGTCTCTCTTTTGTCTTCACAGGACATGAGCTGCCTCAAAAGAGCTTTGATAAATTGCCCTAGCCAGTCATTAGTGTTACACATCCACATTATCCTCCTGCCAGCAGGCAGCGGGCTCCAGGAGCCGCATCCCTGGCTGCCCCGGGGGAGAAGGCGGCACAGTGCAGCAGGAACACGTGTGCAGGGGCACGCTCTCCCCTGTCTTGTGCTGGCAGGACTGGGCCCCTGGCAGCACTACAAAGTTCTCTTGCTTCCCTGGGCTCCCAGGGAATAAGACACCTGCCTGGAACAAGAAGAGACTGGAAAAATTCTGGCCCCAGTCCTTCCTTTCTCACTGAGAGCAGCAGTCCACCTAGCTCAATGTCCGGTCTCTGCACGGCTCCCACGGATGCAGCTGGAGGACTTGGCCAGCAGATCATGTCACTTGTGCACAGCTTTAGTTCAGTGGCCAGCAATTTGCGACTCAAGGACTGCCTGACCAAGGACCATAATCATGATTCTTAGTCTGCCATGCATGTCTTGGCTGTGGATTTCCCTGGTTGCCTCTTGAACCCCTACCAACCCCTGGTGCCCACAGCATCACCTGACAAGGAGTTTCCCTTCTCCGGCATTAATGGATGATCTGCGTGTCCCATATTGTCCAATGTGTGTTAGTGCTACATCCATCTTTTGGAGAAGGACCCATGCATCCAAAATGGTGCAACAGAGGAGACAAAGGAGACAACCTGGCTCCTGAGCCTGACCCCCCTCAGCTGATGCCAAAAAAATCATCTTGGTACTGTGCACCTGCAAGAGAACCTACAGATAGGTTCTGGGTACAGAAGAGTTGCATAATACAAAAGCAGAAAGTGGGACAGTCTGTGGGCTGCATTTCTGTTCAGAAGATGTGACAGCATCTCAGACAGGGGAGCTCTAGGAAGTGTCAGGTCATGTCAGGAGTGACTTGGCTCACTTTATGCCATGTGTCATGAAGTCTGCTTCCCCAAAAAATGAAGAAAAAAGAAAACAAGGAGAGAATAATGAGAATATTAATTGCGAGAGTCCACTCTGAGTTGATGAGTGGTCCTTTCATGTTGGCATGCCCTTTGCTACTTCCAAATCCTGCTGCAGCCAGTGCCACATGTTGCATTCCAATGAAAGGAGTCTCCTTCCCAGAGGGGCTTGCTCTGCCACTTCAGCCTGCTTTGTTTTCCCTTCCCTTGCTTGCTACGAGTCTACCAGAGCTTGCTACTCGTGCTGAGTGACAGACAGCACTGACGGCAGCAGCTTCTGTGGCAGCAGGATGCCCCGAGCACGGTGTTCTGGCACATGGAGTTTTGTGAGGCAGCAGGCAGTGAGGGCATGGGATCTGCTGAGCAGAGATACTGCATTTTGGAAGCCAGGGTCCTGTTATACAATGAGGATCAGAGAAAGCAAACTGAGGAAAGGCATGCTATGGCCACAGGGGCTGTTTTTCGTGGGCACAAGGAGAGGGGACTCAAACCTGGGATACTTAAATGCCTTCCATCGTGTTATTCCTGGGCCAGCTGCGCCACCAACTCACTGCATGTCCTTGGCTGAGCTGCCCAACCCCTTGTGCCTCATTCTCCTTGCCCATATTGTCCTCTGGCAGGAGCTGTGCTTGCAGGCATGGACTTAACCAGCTCAGAGGCCTCCATTCATCCCTGTCTCTTTCTCTCCTGCTGCGGTGCTGACAAGTCATATATTCCCAGCATTGCTCTGTGGTTTCTCTCCAGCTTTGGGAGACCATGTGCCAAGTACTGCTGATCAGCCTGCTGACCAGCTACATCTGGTGTATCCAAAGCCAGCCAGAGGCTTTGGAGCGTATGCTCCTCTATGACGGCTGCCTGTCGCTTGTTGCAGCATGCAGGTTGGGCTGGCGCAGGGCAGAGTCTTGCTCCATGCTCACATCCTGCTCCTTGCTTGCATTCCATACCCAGTGAGCAAACTGACCCTGATGTGGGGATCAGCCCTTAAATGGAGGGGATTGTACTGCCCTTTGTCTACTCCAGGCACAGCAAAGACTCCCTGAAGTGGGAGGCTATATGTAGAGCCTCCTTTGGAGACTTCTGGTTTGTCCTGAATGCAGTGCAGCCAATTGGGGAATTGATCTGGGGAGCTTGATACTGAACTGTGTATATCCTTGTCAGATTACAAAGCCAGGGTTAAGCACAGGCCTTCTTTGCCTTCTCTCCTTCCTTTTTGACTCTGTGCTGATCTAAACTCTGTAGCAAACAGCCAGAGAAATTCCTGAACCTGTCCCAAAGCCCACAGTGATGGTCATGATATTTTGATGATCATACACTGGGCAGAGTATGCTGGGGCAAAGGGATGGCCTCCTGACCTCTTTTCCTAGACTGAGCTGCTGGTAATTAAGCAACAGATGATGTGCCTGGGACCTTGATCACCCATTAAGGACAGTCGTGTTGGTCAGCTGGAACAGAGATTGTAATGTTTTAAATAAGGCTCCTTAGGAGTTGTTTCAGCAAAGGGAGTGTAGTGATTGCAGATGTGGGCATGATGCTGAGTGATTTAACAGAAGGATTGGACCTGTGTGGTGGAAAAAAGGTCTTCAATGCCTCAGAAGCATCTCAGTGTCATGAAGGGAATGGCAGCATATAAACAGGTACTAGTATATTGTTGCTGTTTAGATAGGTGTATTTTTTGCTCTGCTGAAAGCCAAGACTATTAATTGCTTTAGTTTTCCCATATTTGTGAGACTAGCTGTAACCCCTCCTGCATGTAATATTCAAATTCTGGGAGTAAAAACCTTTTTAAGTAACTGGAGGGTTGTTTTTTTCCTGGGAGCCCAGGACAGCTGGGCAGCCTCCCTTCCATGATGGGGTCTGCAGGCAGAGATCAGTGTGTTCCAGAGGGTCCCAGGATTGACACTGTGCTGGAGGCTGTCCAGGGAAGCCAGGGACACATGGACATGCTGAATGCAGCAGCAGCCCTGCTAGGGCTCTGGAACATGTAAATCACTCCAGTGGCAGTAATGTCATCCCTGCTCACATGCATGCTGTTCTTTATATATAGGCACTTGGCATGCTTCTGAAGGAATACTTATTTTTTTATGTTTTCACTCTCTGAAGAGTTGTACCTTGAGCTGAGTAGAGGAAAAATTGAGGAAATAGCATATCCCTCCTCACACCTCAGAGTCTTGCACTCTCTAGCCCAATAACCCTCACATTTACCAGACCCCGTTGCTAGTAAGCTAAGAGGGCAGAGCAGCTGCAGTGAATTAATTGGTAACTTCCAGAGCTGGGTTATTACCTGCAAAGGGCTTAGAGCAGTCACACACAGCTCTGAGCACAAGCAGACCAGTGTTATCTGTTGCAAAGGGGAAAGCTGGCACAGATGCCTGGCCTGGTTTTTCTGCAGCTGTGGAAGATGAAGAGGAGGGAAATATCCTGATGCAATGGCTCTCACTGCTGCCCTGGGGTCCAGTGGGGACTTGTGGGCTTCTGGTATGGGAGTAGTGGGATGCAGCTGCCCTGGAGCGAGCTGAGCTGGAGCTGCTGAAGCCCTGCATTGCCACGGAGAGTTACAGTCATTTGTGTCCTCTTCTAGTCCTTGTTGTTGATTTTATCTGTTGGTACTGCAAAGGTGGTATCAGTCTAGTTTGGAAGGTCATATTCCATAGCAAGCTATGACTGTAATGCATTAGAATTGCAATACAAGCACTAATTTCAAAACAAACAAACAAAAACCCTGTCAATAAGGGTTCCTTGGTCTAAGTGTTCTTAATTGTTAAGACTTCTGATTGATTTTATAGAACTGGACTGACATCTGGAGATGATTCCCTTTCCTCTCCTACATAACATAGGAGTGTTCCAGCTTCGTTTGATGTGGATGTACCAGCTATTCATGTGTCAGAAATACTGAGAAAGCCTGGGAAGAAAGAGAGCAAGTGATGTACATGATAAGCTTGCCTGGAAATCATAATATGTTTCTTTAAATATGGTAAATGAAGGGATTTATCCTTACTGTTAAAATCTTAAGAGTACCCAGAGAAATGTCTGACAGTCCACAGGGCCCTTCTCAGTCTATGAGACCTGGGAGCTTAAACCCCTTAAGATCTCTTGATGGCTCCTCATATTTTTCTCATAAACTGCTACTGCAAAAATAATTTTGGAAGGGTTTGAAGACTCTTACATATGTTCTTTGGTTTCATTTTTTGGACCCATAATTACTACTTTGGCTTGCACTGCTACTTACTCAGTTTTCTGTGTGAAGTCACAACCAGGCTCTGGAATGGGCTGGAACTCATTAAATCTGAGAAGGATGTTCAGTTCTGTAGATTTCATTTGAAAATCAGTTGGTGATTCTCATATATTATTACAAATTTACAGTTGTCCTTGGCCGATAATTCTGTTGTAAGTCTGTCCCTCAAATTAATCTGAGTGCATACTTTAAACAGTTCTGCCATGGCTTTGGTTTAAGTAAATTACTTTCAGGAATGACACATTTGTTACTAATCCTCCTGCCTCTTATAACCAAATTCTGTAATTCTCTTCCAGACTGGTAATTCTTTCTTATGCAAGCAGACCTACTGACTTCGCATTTATTCACCAGTTCAGACCACCACTTAAGCACATGGTTAATTGTAAACATGTGTTTAGGTCCTATTGACTTCCGTGAGGCTTAAGTGCGGTCTTGAATAGGCATTCTTTTCCAAATTGGAGCCGGAAAATTAAATTTGTCCCCCTGGATAAAAGATCAATTCAACTGTTATGCCTCCAATAGAAAGCTGAAAGTTCTGTTGGATTAAGGCAGGATATACACTTAAAGTGTAATAACTGTTGCTGAAAACCTTGTCAAGTAAACTCCTGTTCTGGAAGGAGCATTCACATTCAGAGATGTTAAGGGATAGCTATTTCTAATGCTATCTCTGTATAGATACAAAATGCACCTTAACTATATATGGAAGATAATATTTTGATTTGTGTGATTGTTTAGTGAAAAAACCGAAGTGATATGTAGCTGGGGATGACACTAAGGAATGTAGAGAATTTGAAATTTAAGGCTAGCAGAAACAATGCTTTTATTAAGTAAAATAAAATGATTGTGTGTGTTTTATTTGCAGTGAGTCTCTGTTACACATTATCAATTCCTGATGCAAGTAACTATAATGGAGCCACTGGCCTGTCAATTTTCATTAGAAGAAGGAATAGAAAGGGACCAAGTTTTGGCTGTCCATTCATATGGACACATGCCACAAATTCTGAGGGAGCAGCATGGTTTCCCTTTCCTTTTGGCTCCATTTTGGTCTGATGCAGGAAGCAGAGGTGGGCAAAGACAAATGTGGGCACCTGGCTTTGTGTCACTTCCTCTGTGCGTGTGTTGTGCAAGACAAGTGGGCTGCCAGCAACATCAGAGGGTAGCCTGGTGGAGGGCACTGGCCAGGCCAGCACTTGTCCCATCTGCTTTTCATGTTAGGGCCATACAGAGCACGATCCACATGCTTCTGGTTCAGTCCAGCTCCAGGACAGCAAAAAGTGCTCCCATGGCATGAACAAGAGTGACCACACCCTGTGTGTTCCAGTAGCCCTGGCTATTAAGGAGCCCTTGGGGGTTAGTGTGAACTGGAATGCTCTCCATGGCCTTGCAATAGTGAGGGCTCAGCGAGGAGCATAGCTCTTGCTGATGTGCTGCTGTGTTCAGAGTGCTGGATAAGCAGCTTTATATTAATGTATAAAATGGGAATGAAAAACTTAAAGTAGGAAAACAGGTTCACTGCAAACAGTAGGTCCAAGGGATCATACTTCTGGCACAAAACAAGTGGGAAGGAAATCTTATCAAGTCTCTTTACAGTTCTTCAGAAGGAGTAAAAGAAAAGGTTAACCTTTAAAAACATTTTCACTGATTACTTGGCTTTCCCATGACATCAGTCCTCTCAGTTTCTATGGTCCTTTGAAGAACAACATTGCTAATAACTAACCTCATGTCTTTCATATAATCCTGAATTTTCCTTTGAGCCTTAAAGGAAAATCGCAATTTCCCCTGTGCAAAGCTCTACTTTGAATTTGGAGTCTGAAATTTTATATTTAGGATATTGTGAGGGAGTGCTGGGAGACCAAAAAGTATTTGCAAAACACTTGGCATTAGTTGTATGATAGCATTTTAAGTGTTCACCAGCATTGCAGATTTATGCACCCACGTGATGCATGTCATGGGCATAAAGTGTGGGATGCACCTAAATATTCAGGTGTATTGCTTTTAATGCACAAGCAGAAAGCATACCTCTAGGCTGTATGACAGATTCCCATAGTTCAAAGGTGCTGAAAAATATGATATTTGCACACACGTTTGCCCTTCTTCCAGCAGCATGGTTTTTGATGTTGGTCATATTAACTCACTTTTAAAACATCCAGAGGTTTAAGAATACTTCCAGGAGTAGCTGCAGAATGTTGTTACACTGTGCTGGAGTGACCTTGGTAAGAGAGGAGGAGATTTACCTGTAGAAGGACAACACACTCCTTGCTTATGAATAGGCTTGGATCTAGTCATATCCAGTAAGCGCTGAGATGTGGATGGTGATTAAACTTGGAGCATCCAGGGGCGCTTGAGATGTACCTGAAAGAAGGGCCTAATCATGTGAATACTGGGTGCAGAGCTTCTGTAGGGCCTAAGGGCTGGCTTGTCACAGCAGTGGCCTTCTAGGGATATAAGGAAAGGTTGGCTGTTTCCTTAGGTCAGCCGTGCTCTTCCTTGCTAATCCATTGGCATGCTCTATACACCCTGAGCATGGGAAAGATACTGAACAACTGTGGTTGCAAACCTCTCAGATCTCTGTTCCCGTTTGTGGTTTGGTTTGGTGGGGTTTTTTGGATTTCTTAAAATCCTAGCAGTTTGTCTTTTTTGCTTGTGTGATTTTTCTTGTATTGTTTCTGTCATGGCTTGATTCTTTTTTTCCTGTGTGCACTTTGAGGCTTCTGTTTAACGCTCTCAAAGAGCAAACAAAGGAGTTGAATACACTTGCTGATGTTCCCCATTTCATGGCCTGTTGATAACTGCACGATAACACTCTCCATTGGATTCTTCATTTAAAAAAAAAAAGTAAGAGGAGGAAGAAAAGAGCCTTTGTCAGTCTCGATAGCACTATTCACCGTTTTACCAACAAGTTACAGTGAGAACATCAGCTTCCTGTCCTTTCATTGAAGCCCATTGATCTTCCTCCCTAGTAAACAGAGCGGCTGTAGCTTTTGTTTGACTTGTGCTCCCCATTTGTGCGGTGCATTTCAGGGATGAAAAGTGCTGTTGCGGCTGTTCTGCAGGAGAAATGGGACAATGGCAGTGGGACAATGAGTGGGATGTGTGGTGGCTGTTCGAGAGGGACACTGGGTGGTTGGGCCGCCACCATAAACAAGGTGGTCTTTGGGGAAAGTTGTGGCAGCAGCTTGTAAATGAGCAGCAGTGGGATTTCAGGCTGGGTATTGCCCACATCTGCCTTTCAGTCAGCCCTGGGCCGGGCAGGTTGGAGGATGAGTGGCAGGACGTGCTTGTTCTAATGAGAAATAAACACCCTCAACAGTGGCCAGGAGGTAGGAAGGATGTAGCCAGATTCCACTCTGGCTTTCTTGCTCATTCAGTTACCAGGTAATTCCTGTAAAAAGTACTGTGATTAAGGTCTCCCAGCTGGGGGAGTGTGCTGGATCTGCAGGACCAGCTGTGGTCCTTTAGGAGCACCCAGACTACTGAGGCCCCTTGGCTCTAAGAAGCTGAGCATGGGGGAAGATTCTGGGTGGGTGAGGTACCAGCCATAGGGAAGGACTGAGGATAAACAGGCAGAACTTATGCCAGGGGAGCAACTGGGGCTGTGGGGTGAGAACTCTGCAAAGAAATAAGCCTCTTTTTTTTTTTTCCCCTTGTTTTTCTTACCTCACTGAAGTAGGTGATGCTTTAGGAAACAGAGCAGAGGTACAGAGATCTGGGGTTTCCCAAAGAGGTGTGACTACTTGCAGAAAGAAAATGTATGCTTTTTCTGATCTGAAGCAGCAAGAAACAAAAAGTTTACTTGCTCTCTCCTGCCTCTCGTTTAAGCCTCATTTAAGCAAGGAAAGTTTTCCTTGCTGATTTTCACTGTATGCAGGTATTTTTCTTGGTCATACTGTCTCTGTAATTTCATCAACTTAAGTGAAAGAGAAATAATATAGGAAGTCTCAAGAAAATATTTCCTGTGGAATCTCAAATCCACTGACATGGAGATTTGATAATTTTTCTTTTGTTGTTTTGATTCAATAGCAAAACTTGATTTCAGTGTGTTTCTGGCCTTTCTTAATTGCTCCTTACCCATCTTGCAGTGATGTCCAGGAGGCCTGGCTACCAACTATAACCTTGATGCCAGGCACTTGTCACCTACAGGACAAAAAAAAAAAAAAGAGCATACATTTATGTATATTCATAAGACTTCCCAGATATTTAGACTTCCCAGTTTGGTGTCTTTACTAATAGCCAAGGAGAAACGCTGCTTATCAGTTGAGCTCTGAGTGTGGGCTGTGCTACTTTTCCTCCAAAAGTGTGGGGAAAAACTGAAGTAGATCCAAGGGTGCATCTTTACTGATATTGGTATCTTTGCAGACACTGCTGAGTTGCATCAATGGATTTGGGTAATTCCTATTACCATAAAGAAATGTAAGCAGAACTTTGCAATGCTGTGAGTTTGAGAAACTTTCTTCTTTTTTCCATTTTACAACTGTTGATGAACTTCTTGCTTCTTAGGCACAGTCTTTACATATGATTGGATAATGTATTTTTCCTGTAACTTGTAGCAGGAAACCTTAGGGACATAAATAGTCTAGACTGTTTCTGAGTCCAATAACTTGTTTTTGGGCAGAGCATGCAAAATATGGGACATTTCAAAACAGATTTGAAAAAACCTGGATTTTTCATCATCTACAGTGTCAAACAGGGTTAAAATGTTGCAGTGACTAAAATCTTGTGCATCAAAATAATTTTTCAAAAAGCAGAATCTTAACTCTTCAGAGATTTGACACAGCTCTGTCACAGGATAACCCTCTCTTCACTAAGATGTAGCTTTCACTTTGGGCAGCGTCCAGTTGACCAAGATAGTTTTCATGAGAAGCTTTATGAGGCTTGGGCTCTTGTAAAATGTTGTTACAGCAAAAAATTTATTTTAAAATCAGAGACTGTGCAATTTGATAAATAGTTGTCCATACATTAAACATTTGTAAGTTTCTATTTAATAGTATTTTTAAGATATCTCTACTGTGCATCTCATGGTGAGAACAAAATTGTAGAATTTTGTACAGAACATATAAGTCTCTCTGCATCTGCTAAGGTAATTTGACAGTAAATTAATGCAATATGTACCTCTTGTTCTTGTGGAGGGTGTGAACTTAGAGCACAGACACTTCTGTAAAGAAAGTACTTGTCTGGAGTTCCTCCAGTGATGCTGCACAGCTGACATTTGTTGACCTGTGAGTGCTCAGCCTTGACTTGTATGAGTTGCCTCATTGATTTCACAGGGTAAATCAGTGTTGAAAAATTTAAATATAGGCAAAAGCCTCTGAGCCAGAGCCTAAGGAAAGGGGAGATTGAGGGGAATGCTGGTAATTTATTTCAACAGTACTGCTCAGTTGTCACCCAAGTGCTTTTCACTCTTGGGATCCTTCCCTTGCTTCCTCATAAGTTCTGGATGCACTGATAATTGCAAGAATAGCCACAAAGCTGTTGGGCAATTCAGGATGTTTTCGTTGATGCTGGGTGCACCCAAGGTGCTGGGGAGGTGATGCTGGTTACCTCTGTTCTCTGGGCCAGGCAGTGGTGGGTGACATCTACTGCTGAAGACAGGGAGGAGAGGCCTTTCTGCAGTCGTGGAGAGTGCTTATTATGCTGGATATTATTAATCAAAGCAGATTTTGGCCAGAGTAAAAAGGTAAACACCCTTCCTCCTCTTCAGCACATGCTGTGGGAGGCTTCCAGCCCACAGAAAGTCAGGCTCTCTACTATGCCTTGCCTGTGAAAGGCAGGGGCCCCTGCAGCATAACCTGACCCCCCCTCCCCACCCCCCAGTCCTGGATGGTGAAACATTGTTCACCAAGCCAAAATCAGAAAGGGAAAAGAAGAAGGGGTCACTTATATCCACCACAAATCCTCTGGTAGTGCTCACAACTTGAGCTGAAAGCACAGCCCTATCTCCTGGCAGGTGATGGAGGGGTGAGGGTTTAGGGGAGACAGTGAGCTGCTGGGGAGCTCCATCCTGTTGTTGCAACTTCTCCTGCCCATCGCTCTCTTCTTGATTTTAGTTGTTGACCACGGGCTGGAACCTCCTGGTGGATACCACAGGCTGGTTTTGACGTGGGCAGATCCCCACATTTTACAATATCACTGCATTCCACTTTTGATTGCTTTTGTGCAGCCCAGAGTCCCCTTTTCTCCTGTTCTTCCTCTCTCTGCCTCTTTTTTATTGATATTCCAACTGTGTGATTAAAAATGGACATGGCTTATTAAAACAGTGCTGCTTGCTATCAGGAGGCTTGCATTAGAATTAGGGAAGGAGGGCTGTAATTTTTTTCCTAGTGTAAAGAAAATGGGGATAAGGGATGGGGTAGGGATTAATAAAGAAAAAGGATGACAGGTGATACACATCCAGCAATGACTTCTCCTCTTCAAAGGCAGGCTATTTTCTAGGTGCTTACATTTGCCCACACAATTTAAGGCATTAGCACAAATAGTGACCTAATGATGCAATGAAGCATTTCAAGTTGCTGTTTTCCTCGTGGGCAGTTTGTGCTGTAGCCCTTAGGTACGCTCCAGGCTAAGACACTGTCAGGTGGAGCAGAGGGTGATGGAGGGAAGCAGGAGCTCTCCTTTCTGCCTTGCCATCCTGCACACATGGTGTGTGCTCACAAGCAGTTTGATTGCATTGGAATTTGCCTTTTTGTTTTTCTTGCCTCTGTTGTTAAAAACTCTGAGAAGAAAGTGGGGATGACTGCTGTTACTAATGCATGTTCATATGCCTCGGTGCTTTTTGGGAGGCTGTATCTGAGAGGTCTTCTGCTTTAAGTTGATGTGTGTCTTCTAGTGCCTTGCTCTTAAAGATATCTGTTGCATAATTGTACTGGAAAGACAGCTCTTGCTTAAGGGCTGGATTGCAGGAACTGGGATGTGCTTTAGGGGGTTTAGTGGGATGGGACGTGTCAGCAGGTTGATAGAGCTGGGAGAGGATTATGATGCATACAGTGGCAAAAAGCCACCGAATATTTATTAGGGCTGCAGCCTTCTTGCTATGGAAGGCCAAGCCTGCTCTGTAAGGAAAAATTCACACAATCAGCAAGTAAGACCCCAGCAGAACTTCCTGCAAATATCCCATATGGGGAGTATAAGGCCTTTGTTTTAAAACACTTCTGTGGTAGTGAACAGATCTTCCACTTAGTTAACCTGGCTGTGGGCTTATGCTGATGCAAGAGCATAAAGTTTGACCCAGTAAGTAAATTCCTGTGTCCGTGTAAATCCATGAAGAAATGCAAGATTTTAAGGTGGTTTGGTTTTTTTTTTGTTTTGTGTAATTTTTTTGATTTGGTGTTATTTTGTTGTTGTTGTTGTTTGTTTGTTTTGGGTTTTTTTTTCTTTTTCTTTTCTTTTTTTTTCTTTTTTTTTTTTTTTTTTTTTTTTTTTTGTTTTTTTTTTTTTTTTTTTTTTTTTTTTTTTTTTTTTTTTTTTTTTTTTTTTTTTTTTTTTTTTTTTTCCCCCCCCCCCCCCCCCCCCCAGCAGTCTAATACAGGAATCCTCTGGTCCAATACACCTCCCCTGCAGTGGCCTGTAACTCTAATGAAAGTAATCACTATGCAAAGACTTGTACTGGTGCACAGAAGTGGATGCAACTTACTGCACTAGGCTGAGTTGTTTTGATTAGAGTTTAAAACTAATTCTATATTTTGTTTTTTTCCATGAGGGACTTACTTCAGGGTCACTAGAGCAATTCTGAATGTATTTAAAGATACTAGTCAAGATCTCTATTCAAACTGATTTCTTAGGAAAGACACGGTGATTAAAGCTGGTTAGATTAGCTAAACAGTAACTTTTTAAAAGATTATTTATTTTTGAACTGAAAATCTTAATACGAACTAGGCTTCTGTTTCTTAATATAGGCACCTCTCCTTTCAGCTCTGTTTTTGTTACCCTTTTTGTGCAGGGAAAGCATATTGTGAGGAAGAGAAATTTATATAAGGTGAGTTGAAAATAGTGTAGGCTTCTAACAATAGCTTGAAAAACTGCAGAAATTTTCATGACACTTGAAACAAAATATTTTTCACTTATTGATTTTTAGTGCCTTACCTTGTTGGTCTGATGTTGGCATTGCAGAAGCAGAGAGCTTTCATCACTTATGCTGAAAGTTTTAGGAAAAAATGTCCTGTTGTAGAGCTGGATGCCATGAAGATGTAGCCCATCTTAGTGCTTTTGATTGTGAAGGAATGGCAACAGATCTACTAGTACTGGTGTCAGAAAGAAGACTTCCAAGTGGCACAGGGAGAAGTGCTCCTTAGGCAAAGATGATTTATTCTCCTCTTGAAGATTTTGTAGACTGAAATGATGCTTGCTGTGGAAGCACAGGTCTGAGTTCAGGTCACTTTATGCTTTGTATATTTTAGAGACCTAACAGCCGAAATGTAGGGTTTTAAAAGACAGAAGGCCTGTATGTAGTTTGTATATACAGATCTATCTCCTAATTTGACATCTTTACCATTGAGCTGGTCCTGTGATGCCTGCAGTGGAATGAAATGCAGACACTGATAAGGCTGTGATTATTTTTAACAGCAGCGCAGTGGGAAGGAGCGGCTGCTTGGATGCGGCGACAGAATCGAAGCCAGCTGTAGCAGTGAAAGTCTCACAGGGTTAACCACAAAGTCTGCCTGCAGCTGCTGCAGCTCAATACCCAGCATTCACATGCGGCCTCACCAAACTGCCTTGTGACATTTTTGATTCATGTCAGGGACAGAGTACCATTGTTGGGGGAAAAAATAACTGTTTTATAAAATGTTCTGCAGGCTTTCAGTCACTTCAGTCTCTATTCTCTCCTCTGTGCCACTCTCTAGGTTCGAAAAAAGTTCTTCTCACTTTGCTATTCCACTCACTGCTTTAAAAAGTGTTTCTGGCTTGATTTCTTTTATTATAGAGCAAGAGCTGCTCCTTAATGCTCAGGAAAAGGCTAATAGTCGGCCCTATTCTGCCTTTGTCATGTTGCTGTGACCTTTAGGGTTTGAGGGACCTGTGCCTCTTGATGGTGTGACTAGCAGGAGAAGCAACAGCATGCTTTTGCCAGCAGGAAGGATACTGGGGTTCAGAGGGAAGGGCCTCCCCTTTTGTAGCAGGCAACTGGGAAGGATTTCTTGAGTGATTACTCTTTGCTGCCTGCTGCAGGTCTGCTGTCAGACCATCAGCTTGATTGCTCTGATCACGCCAGTGCAGTGGGCTCTGGGGATGGAGGCTCTGCTCCTTTACGCTTTTCAGTGCAGAGATAAAAAGCCTCTTTGTTTTCCAGATTTATGGAAAAGTTTTAAATTGTTTGTCGTTCATTGCCCTGGGTAACCCCATACTGTGCTGCTAGTTGGAGTTCCAGGGCTGAACACCTAGGGCTGCCTGGGACAATGGGACAGTATGAAAAGGGCCTTTCCTATTCTCATTCCTCCGAAGGAAGTGTTACTGAAGGGCCTGAATGCATTTTCACAGCTTTAATGCCTCATTTGCTTCAAGCACGTACAAGTACAAGGATTTGCAGTTCGGGAAAACAAATTAAATTAGTGCTGTTTCTTTTTTTTATTATTTCACCTTTTTTCTAAAAGATTCATCCCCCCATGCATGTTACAGCAGATGGTCCAATGGAAACAGCTTGAAAAAATGTCCTAGTGAAAGGTTAGGTTGGTTTTCTTGGGTTTTTATTTGTTGGGTTTTTGTTGGTGTTTTTTTTGTTTTGTTTTTTGTTTGTTTGTTTTCTGGTTTGTTTTTTGTTTTTTTTTTTGAATGTTGGAGCAAGGTGACTGTGAGTACAATGTCCCTGAAGCCAAGGAGTGCTGTTAACTGGCAGGATCATTTGATCCCTTGATTCTGCCGGTTCAGGACTCCAGGCAGAAAGATTTCCAGAGAAAGACCATGATACTGGGTCCAGATTCTCCTGAAACAGAAAATGCAGCTCTATTTCAGGCCTGATTTCAGGCCTAATTCAGACTTTCTTTCAGAAGACAGAGATCTGACTTGTGGCACTCGGTTGTAACAGAGACTGCAGCACAAGCCACTCAGGGCACAGGTAATGGCCAGCTCTTTATTTTCTATTCTGGAAGCCCCAGGTGGTGGGGAAGTCACTGAGCATTCTGCAACATGTAGATGGACACAGCAGCCTGGGTGGGATGTGAGGGTCTTGGTGAGCTTGTGCTCTTCCATCCCTCTGCCTGAATAATGGGCTCTCCTGGGACAAACAGCCCTGGGGAAGTCAGTGGTCTGGACCCCTGCTCTGCTTACAGCACTTGGGAGCCTGAGATGGTGATGGGTGCCCACATGCTGTGTTCCTCTGGTGCTCCTGGTTGTGTAGTATCCAGGTCAGCTCCTCAGAGAGCCAGTTCAGGCCCGAAAAAGCTTATTAACTCTGGCTCTGTGCTGTTTGAAACAGTCTAACGTGCTCCAGGACTAGGAGGAGCAGGATAGCAGTGTACGTGGAGCACTGCACCCACACAGAGCTGGCCTGGGAGTCTCTGCATCCTGCCAGACCTCGTCCACAACCTGGATAAAGCACCCGCTGGTAATTGGGAGCTGGCTGTGCCCGACCAGAGGGCAGTGTCAGGTTAATTAGACATCTGCAGGCTGTTCTTAAAGCCTTTTCCTTTTTCCTTTGCAGTCCCAAAATGGAGAATGGTTTAATATAAAGAAAATAAAAGCTCTTTTCCCCAGATTGGCATAGGATACTATTTTTACTTAATTGAACACTGGTATGGACTGATTTAATCTCTTAATAATTTCCCTTTCTCAGGTAGTAAAACCTGTGGCTCAGCATGGCTTTTCTGATTTTTCTGTTCTTTGGTTTGCTTTCCATATTTTGCATTCATGTATTTTCTTCCCTGATTCTTAATGTGCTTAGCCTGTTAAGATGAATATAAGATCTTTATAGTAGCATCTGAGATCATAATCTGTCTATATCAAAGGCCAGAATTATTCCCTGTTGTTTGTAAAGGAATTATTTAATAAGTAATCCTTGTAAGTGTCAACATTACACATGAGATGACATAACACTTGGGGAAAGTAAGGACTAAGCCAATATTCCCACACCAGCTTCAAAGCTAAATATGCTTTCACATACAGATGCTTCCTATTTCTCATCTGTGGCTTCTATTTCCTCTTAATTGGAGTTGACACTAGAAGAACCAGTTCTCCTTTTCCTCCTCCTGGATGTTTTGATTGGAATGTTAATACCGTCCTCCTTCATTACCAGGCTCTGTGGAGTGGTGTGCCACGTGTTTTAAGGTATAGGATTGGTTTTCCCGTGGCAGCTTAGCATGCTGCAATGTCAGAAGTGTTAATTCACAGCTGGCTACTTGCTGCACAGCAGTCTGAGACCTCGTGTGCCTGCACTTTTGGGAGCAATTGAAATCCGGACACAGGTTTTGCCTTTCTGGCCTATCCTGCCCAAAAGCAAACTTTGCATTGAATGAGCTCAGAGAGAATCAGACTGTTCTGCAAGTAAAATAGGGAAATCATGAATGCTGAAAGCGCACACATACAGTTTCTCCCTCAGAGTGTTTCTACAGGTTGAAAATATCAATCTCTGCAAGAATCTGAGTATTGGCCCTTGGGTAGAAAATAACTCCTCCAAGGCTAGAGAAACCTTCTGTTTCCTGCAAAACCTCTCCCCATTCTTGCCTCGTGCATCCCTCCCAGACAAATTCAACCTCCCAAGAAATTAATAAATTTCTGTGGTGTGAATTTAAAACATCAAAATGTCATGGAGAGCTAATCCTTTCTGTTAGTAAGGCAAGTCTGATCAAAACGTTCTTAATCTTTGCCTTACCAAAGCAACCTGTGAGGTGGGGCAGTAAGGAAAAGGGGAAAAAACAGGGAAATGCTTTGTGCCAGTGTAGATGCTCCTGTCCCAGCTGGGGTCCTGCAGGTCCCAGGGTGCCCGCGTGCTCCTTGGGAGTTGTGTAGCTGCCAGGAAACCGTAGTGATTTCCTGAGAGCTTACAAACGTACATTATCTCTTCTCTGAACTCACTGTGAAGGGATTTTAAACCGCTGGCTGCCAAACGCATTTATCCCAAGGGAGAAGATTTGAGATTTCCCTGCAAAGACAAGTCTTGCAGTCCATTAGGGTTGGGTGTGGAGCCACCCACGATGCTGCCGAGTCCCCGGCCGCAAGCAGGGACTCCTGCACCCAGGGTCCTGCTGAGCTCCGTGTTTGGCTGGGAGCTTTCCTTGCCCACAGGCTCCTGGTGTGGTGAAGGCAGCTTTTCATCTCCTTGCAAAAGCGTTGCCCAAATGCAAATCCCCAGAGCTGATCCCTGCACCCTGCTCAGAAAATGAGTGTCCTCTGCTGCAGGGCTGTTGGGGTATTTGCAGGGCTTTTGGGTCAGGGTCTCCCTTGCCTTGTGCTGTGCTTGCACAGCCAATGTGGCTGAGACTTTGCTGTCATGTGGCTCCACAGAAACCCTAATAAAGCAACAATGGTGGAATCCAGGGGAGCTGTGGACAGCTTTCCCCTGCAAGAGTATGGAATGTTGTAGTGACGCAGGGATCCCTGCTGCCCCAGTGCTGACTTGCCAAATGTGAGACCCTGCCTTGTTCCTTGTAGTTTTGTTCAAGATCTCTTTGGCTGTGCTGTCAGCATCTGTCTCTAGGCATATCCAGGTGCCACAAAGCCTAGACAGTAACAGGGCTTTTTGTAATGTCCCTGCACAAGTAATAACTCTATGAAATCTTAGCACTTGCAAAAAAGAAGAGGTTTATTGTTATTGTGCTTTGCAGACAAACTGGTGGGAAACAGAGATCCAGTATGGACCTCTGGAGAGGTGTAGAGGATCCTGAGGATCACTTGCATGGTGTCTGTCCTGTTTTCCACATAAGAGGTTCAGAGATGCCTTGGGGTCTCTCATGACCAGGCTCTTCTTGACCTTACATGAGTTGAGGCAAGTGCCTTCAGCACTGGTTTACCTGGAAAGCCTGTCTTTGTCCTGGGCCCTCCATGTCCTTGCAGTTGTCCTGAGTGAATCCTTCCTGTCTCCTGGCAGGTGTTAGGTGGGTGTTATAGGCCAAGGTATCTCACAGGATCAGGACTTTGTTGGCATAATAAGAGAACAACAGATGTCTTGAGACAAAGCTGTTCTTCGGCTTTTTTTTTTTTTTTTCTTTTGTCATTGGATTCATGGGCTCTCTACCTTTTTTTAGAAACTTTGATGCAAAGAATATTGTGGCAAAATGGTTACTTTAAGTGTCCATTTTAGCTAGAGTGAATGACTCAGGACTGATTTTTGGCTTTATTATTTAGATTGCAAACTTGTAAAATGGCTATTTTTATAAAGTAGTGAGGAATCCTATACACATCACAGTGTCTTCTCTCAATTTCTTGTTAAAGTTGAATGATTTTTACTTTGGTGGAGATGTGGGAAAGTCAGCCAGCACAGGCGTAGGAGGCTGTATGCAATCTTTCTTCACATCCCCCAGCTTAATCTGAAACTGTGTGAGGTCTCCTGTGGTCCAGACCTGTGCTTCCTTCTAATAGACACTGTGGTGCTAATTGTGTTATTGCTTTGCACGAAGGACAAATGGTCCCCAGGGCCCAAGATGACTCCATCAAAATAATTTCCAGCATTGATCTAAGTGGAATTTGATCTAAGTATACTTTTTAGAGGGAAAATACAATGGCATTAGCCCAGAAACCTGGGGACAGACACCAACATCTTCCAACAGGTTTACATGCTAGCTTGTGTGTCTACAGCACTACTGCAATATGAATATGCCAACTACCTCTTCCAAATTTCCTGCCTGTTTCTGTCATCACAATGTTCTTTCTGGAAATCCATGCAAAATGTTATGAAGTTATATTAAGCTTTTTGCCTTGTCTTCAATTCTTCAGCTCTCAACAGTAGTTTCCTAGAAAAGCAATACTCTCCTTTTCTATTTGTTAATTCCTACCATGTATCACAAGGCATTCCTACAAATTCCCATCAGCCGTGACAAACTTATCTTGTAGACCTATGTAGTGATTTTGATGGCTTTACAGACCTGTTTGTTTTGTTCTGAACTAAATTAATAGCACTGTGATAGCCCCACTCTAGCACTGAACTTCTAAACCTCCCCTAATATACTAATCAGCATGTCAGTAGAATATTCTTTCTGGATAGAGACAAGCCTGGTGAAACGGATTAGACATTCACATGGTATTGCATAATTCAGAGAGCAGGCATGGTGCATATGATTTGCATTAATAGCCTCTACTGCAGCAGCTTCTCACAGGTCTCTCTCATTAGATCATATGTGGAAGCTTCCAGACTGTCAATCAATTACAGTAATTTCCTTTTCCATATTTATTCCATCACGATCATTGACAGTTACCATTAAGTGACATTAATACAATACAATACCACCTTGCATTTTCCAGGTCCCCTCTTACAGGGTCCCTGATGCATATAAGGCTGAGAGGCTTTATTATATATGGAAAAGGTGTCTGCTCTCCCTAGCTCAGCAAAGCGTGGCTCCCCTGTGACGGGGAGGAGGATGGAGCACCTTGTGCCACGGGGTCTGGCAAGCCCTCTGGGCTGCTCAGGAGTGGCTTGGGATGGAGGTGGCTCCTGCCCAATGGTGAGCACCAGGTACCATGAAAGGTTGGCAGGCTCTGTGAGGAGAGAAGAAAACTTAACTGCAACAGCTCGGTGTAGCTTGTGTGGCATGGTCAGGTGCCTCAGCACAGACATTTTAGTATGGCTGTGGTTACAGATGCCTTATCTTGTTTGATGCCCTTGGACCTTCCCAGCAGGCTGACATGAACCAAGTTTTCATATGTGGCAGCTAACCCCTAGGCATCCTTGTGAGAGAAACCCAGAGTCTTTTCTTCCCTCCAGCCCTGCCCTTCCTGTCTCACTGACTGCTTAAAACCTCGTGTCCTGCCCTAGGTAAGCAATGTTCAGAATTATTCAATCCCAGTAGCAGTAATATCCTCTATTGAATAAGAACAGGCCCAGCAGCACCAGAGCAGGGCAGTCTTATACACTTCAAAAAACCGAAAAGGTTGGTGTGGTTGTGCTGTACTAATGACCTGGTGGCAGCTGAAGGAGGCTCCTCCTGGCTCTTCCTCTGCAAAATATGTTAACAGTACCTGTGGTGAAACCTGAGACCGGTGGTCTCAGCCCTCTTGTTTGAGATCCATCTTCTGGGGGTCACCTTGAAATTACTCTGAGGGGACAAACAGGGGGTGTGAAACCTATTGGCAAACGTTATCTGAGAAATGTGTGTGCTACTCCAGCAAACACTGCATAGTGGGTCAGCTGGAGCACTGCACGTGCTTCTGGCCATTGCTCGCTTTTGTTAGCTGTTGTTTGCCGAGACCTTTCCTGCGGAGTTAGAAAGGCTTTTGGCCAAGTTTTCTTGTGTGTCACTGCACAAGTTTTCTTTGGTTCTTTTATTCCTTAGATCCCTGATGTCCTACCCAAACATTTAGAGGCTTAATCTTAAGTTTAGAGGGTGATCTTTGGGCTGGGTGGGAAAAGAAACATATCTTTTGCAGACCAGGAAAAAAAGGAATTGGTTCTGTATTCCCTGTGGACTCTGCAACATCCCCCCTCAGTCAGTTTCCCCACACAGTACTAAAAATGCTGTCTGAAGAATGCATTGAGCTCCTTTTTCATTTTTGCTGCCTTTGTGCTAGGGACTGCTTCTGCCCCTTTCAGTCTTGAGGTGCTTTTCCCAGCTCGCTGAGCTGACACGATGAGATTCTTTCACCACTCATCAGTAAACACTTCATCAGCAATTCTGCACATGCCCAAGGGTTTTTCCTCTCTTTTCTTTGCTGAATTTTCTGGTGCTTCTTTCTTCTTCATCTCTCCTGCTAGAATGGACAATTTTCCACTTATCCCCATCTCCCTGTTCTTTGATACATGTCAGAGACTAAGCAGGATCAGTTGCCACTGTGTCCCCATTCAAGACCCTCCTAAAGCTATTGCTGCCAAATATGCTGGATGTCTTCTTTCTCACAGTGCTCCACTTCCATCCTTGTCATTCATGGGTAACAGTTCAATGATCTTTCCCCTTCTCTGTCCACTGAGCTCATTTAAAATCCAAACAGTTTCTGGCTGTCAGCTCTCCTGTTTGTGACTTCCACTCTGTTTACTTCTCTCTTCAAAATCTTTCCTGTCACCTCTCATCTTCAGAATTGTCAGTGCCTAAGACATTCATTTCACTGCCCCTCTTTTGTTCTCATCCATGTCTTCTTATTCTTGTCCACAAGTTTGCAATTGAGAGGGTCCCCACAGTTTGTTGTGCTGCCATCATGTTATTTTAGGTAGGCTTGTTGCTTAAGCTTTCCCCAGGACTGGAGTGGTCTTGGCTTCTGGTATTCGCTGCTCAGGCTGTACCTCAAAGATCTGCTTTGTTGCTCTATAATCAGTTCTGTGGCTGCATGAATTTCACATAGTGCCTTTTCACAGTTTTAAGGTGTAGAGTTTTGCTCAATTATAAACAAGTTTCTCTCTAGATAGGGATGGCCTGAAATCTGAATTTCCCTTATGTTTCAGTTGTTACATCCAGATTTTAGGATTCTGGCTTACATAAGCATGTGCTAGGTGTGAACTTTGGATGCACTGCCAGACTTTCCCCAAAGATTTGAGTGGCAATCATATCACAGTTCTTGCTTTAGCTCAAGCTTCTTTTCCCCTAAGATAGATAATGTTCTCAACTCGAGTGCTGGTTAAATAATACTTAGGCATCTATTCAAATGTGAGTTGTTACAGCTAGCAAATTATATACTTGGGAATTTTAAGCACTTTCCACTAAGTTTTAGTGAGTTACTTTTGATAACTAGTTGTAGTTAATGATGTGCATTTTTTTCCTGATCATGCATTTCTCTGAGAATTTGTCAGTGTGTATTCAAAATGCAATCAGCAGAGTATTTTTTATTCTTTATAGAATGGATCATATTGCTTTTTGTAATTTATTGTTTCAAGAAATGTTTCCGTCAAATTCAGTATTTGTACCAGAATTTTGTACTTGTCTACTCAAGAAATAAGACAGTATTTTGTGTTATTCTGATCATTTAATGTAGATATTAATAGGTCAAGCTCAATGCCTTAAAAGTGGTTTTGGAATAAAAACATATGAAACTTTAAATGCTAAGCTAAGTCTTGGAGTAATAACTAGGACTGCTATATAGTCTGTGAGTTGAAAAATACTTAAGCTCTGTCCTAAGAATTATTTCTTCCCTTTCAATTATAATTTTATAATGGATTTTTGTCTATTGTTCACTGAAAAATTATGTTCACTGAAATTACTACATTTCCATTTACACAGGACTGGAATGTATTGCTTTAGTGGAATATGTCTCTATGGGCCAGTAACATGAGAGATGTGAGGGACTTCCTGTGTGGCTGACGATCTGAAGGGAAGAGCCACAGAAGATATTGCACCCCTCTATACAGTTTAGGTGACCTTTTTTAAGATGTGCTGATGAAAAATGCTAAAATATTCTGTTAAGGGTTGAATGTTGTTATTGAAATTATCTGCCTTTGCCAAGCTTGATCTAATGATGCTGCAGCCAGGGGCAGATTTGTGTTGCTCGGCAGAAGAGATGCACAAACCAGTGCCTCCACAGTTAACTGGTGTGCCACCCCCTGAAAGCAGAATTATCCTGAAGACCTTTAAATGGCGTGGGGAATGAGTGCACTGAGCGAAGTGCCACAGGATGACAACAGGGAGTGGGATGCGTGGAGTAGTCGGGTGAGAGCTTTCACGTCCTCTTGGAGCAATTGTGTAATGAGATATATGGGAGGGCTCAGCGATTTGTTAATGACTCGAGTGCTGCTTCAGGAGAACATTTGTGTAAGCTGTGGAACAATGCGTAGTATTTGTGTGTGATTAATGAGAATTTGTCATCTGAAATCCAGTCAGCAGAGCGCCTTCGTAGCTGTGTGCCTCAAACTCTCAGAGCCAGCCCACGGTGGAATATTAGAGGAATTACTCAGCAGATTACTTCCATGTTGTTTTTGTCAGCTTATTCACCCCGACGCCCATTTGATAAAAGGAAGGGGGTGTGAGGGTTTGTGTTATGCGTTTTTGTTGGCATCTAACTTGTGGCTCTTCGAAAGGTCATGGGTACTTGAAGCTGTTTCAGACTGGTCAGACCACGGCTATTAGTCATGGAGCATTATTCACCCAGTCCCTTTCTTTCTTTCCTCTTCCCTGTGCTTTTAGCTGAAGGGGTGATCTTTGGAAAGGAAACAATAGCTGAAGAAAACTTTTTTTTTGCCCGGATGTTAAGTTTTTCCGCCAGAATTTAATTGAAATTATTGGCACGCAGTTGGCTGCAGGATGACCTGACCTCCCCTGTGGCAGTTCATCAGAGCTGAGTGCAGGAGCCGTCTTAGTAATTTTGTCTGCTTGTTTCCTGTCATGTCAAGTGCAGTGGTTTTGCTGTACCCCTGTCCTTACTAGGAGACTTTCCAGGATTTAACTGGTTTTCTGTTACAGACTTTTTCTGGGAGAATTAAGCACCATTCCTCCAAGTTTCTCTTTCAGTTACTTCTTGGATAACACAGGTTTGGGGCTTTTTCTTTTAAAATAAATAACTGTTTCTGATAAAACTTTTTTTTTTGATAAGTAAGTGAATAGCTGGCATGCTTCCCTGGATGAAGACCCCAACTGATACTTGTTAGTGTTACATACCTACTTTTTGTACACGCCAGCTGGCAGAGGTTTATGCTGTTAGCTGTTCATATTGCAGTGGACCCTAGTAAATCCACCTGCCTTGAGCCTCTGTTTGTCTTGGTTCTAAATGAATACTAAAAGGTGTTCCTTGCCCCAAAAGTAAGTCTGTGATAGACAACTGAGTGAAAATGAGAAGTGTCAAAAAAGCCAGCATATTTTAGGAAACTAGTGCATAATTCTTAGTCAATCAACAGCTGTAATGCTTATATAAGCCATTTGATAGCTGAGTGTGAAGACTGGCAAAAAAGAAGAAAGGATGCTTTCTTCAGTGGAAACAAATGGAAACTATTTTATTTTATATATTGTTATGGTCTGAGATGCAATGGTAGAACTGTGACTTGCATGTTTTTGGACTATGTCTCAAAAGAAAAAGGAAAGCCATAATTCTCATCTGTTCATCTCAGGTGATGAACAGAAACACCATTCAGACAATAGAATGGATATAAATTCATGCTAAATCAAGGTTTTATTTAGGTTGGCATCTAAATTTTAAATACGTAGAATCCAGAGCTTATTTAGTATTTATTTTTATGTGCCCATGAACAGTAACCCATAAATCACAGACTATCCAGCAGCAGATAGGTACTGTGATCTGATCAGATCTTGACGTACAGAATGGCTCCAATAACATAATGTAGTTATATAAACTGAAGTTTTAAACAGTTTCCAAATCAGTTCATGTTTTTATGGAGAGTGCTAGTTTTGTTGATTTCACAGGAGGACTATTTTGTTGTTGATATATTCTTGGGAGGCGTGGGGGAACCTGTGTTTTCAGTATCTGAAAACACAGAATATGCAGAACACTTGCTTTCTGCATATAGTTTCAATGTGCTGGTAAAATATCACCTGCTGGAAAATCAGAGCTTTCCCTGGAGGAGTCAGGCTATGGCTGGAGACCAGCCTGCCCCAAGTCTTGTCCAAGGGCTGGGTCCCAGCCAGGTGCTGCCTCCACTGTTCACTCCAGCCACCCACAGCAGAGAGGCTCTTGGCTGGGGTTGTAGCCCTTAGGGAAATTTGAGGAATGTGAAAAGCTGTTGATGATGGATCCTAAAAGAGCATTTTTATTCCTTAGGTATCCTCTACTCTTTTTACTTTTCTCGGTGGTCATGCGTCTTGATGCGCTGGTGAAGTTTTGCAGACGGGCCTGAGACTTGAACTTTACTAAAGTTTAAGGTACTCATGTTTCAGGATTTGCATTACTTTGTTTCCCTAAGTGTGGTCTCTGCTGATTTCACCATGAAGTAAATAATTCTAGTAGTAGCATTGTTGCTGGGATAGATATTAGACCATAAATGAGCGAGGTTTCTATTAAGAGAGGGCTGTGTTCTTGCAGGTGAAGGCTCTGTCACTGTGCAGATGCTCGGGTGTGCTCTGGAGGCCATGTGCACTTCTCTGGGCATGGAAGAGACAAAGCCAACTTCTAAGAGGAAGAGGGCAAAGCCCCCTGCAGCTTTAGCTACCACAACTCACAGAATCATAGAATCACTTTGATCGGAAAAGACCTCAAAGATCCTTGAGTCCAAACGTTAACCCAGCACTGTCCACCACTAAACCGTGTCCCTAACCACCACATCCACACATCTCTTAAATACCTCTGGGAATGGTCATTCTGGGCAGCCTGTTCCAGTGTTTGATAACCCTTTTGATGAAGAAATTATCCCTAATAGCTTGTCTAAACCTTCCTTGGAATTCCTATTTTTCCATTTGGAGAGGTGGTTTAGTGTTTTTTGTCAGACATGGTATTCTGCCATGTCTCCCTGCAATTCCCTCCTAACATCCAAAGCCATATTTCATTCTGTTTTACTAGGTGGTGACCCTGCTGGCAGACAGGGCTCAAACTGTACCTGCTGGGTACTTTGAGGCTGGCGATGAGTTTGTGGCACATGAGCACATGGGGTACCTACTGTCCCTAAACACCTCTGTGGTCAGGTGGAGAATTGGGAGTGTTGCAGAAGGGTGCATGTGCCCAGGACCCAGCAGTGCTCGCTGCCACAGGGACCCAGGCAGCAGCCTCACCTCACCACAGAGTGTAAATCATTCCCTGTGCAGTCAGAGGCTGAGTGCGCACCAGGGATGGGCTCGTCCCCGAAAGCTGTACCTGACCACAGCCTTCCCTACCCCCATGGCAAATAAATGATAGAAGGAGTAACAACAGGAAAGTGTGGGTGTTTTAAAGCAGGCCTTCTGCCTGCCAGAAGGCAACAAGCATCTACTGCTCAGCCTGAGTGTCCTCCCACACCTATGGGATGGCTGCTCCTTACCGAACTCTCCTTGTCCCACTCATGCAAAGCCTTTTAGCTGATCCTCAGCATCACATGCTCCTCTCCCCCTTTCCAGGCCCCTCATGGAGGGTCAAATGAGCTCCTGGTGGCAGGCTTTGTCTGCTCTCCAAGGGAAAAGGCAACTTTCAAGGTGCCCACAACCTCTCTTCTGGGGAGAGAGACAAAGCCTGGCAGCCCAGGCTCCCTCCATGGCTGGTCTTTGATGGCCTGTAGTCCTGCACATAATGTTTTCTTGTTGGAAGCTTTGCCTCAATTAAGGCACAGCCAAAATTGACAAAAGGACCTCGTAGTGTCACCTCCCATCCTTCTTATGGTGCTTTTTTGTGCCCACTTTCTCCACTTCGTTACATCAGGGACTAATATCTCATGGGGGCTCATGTCCTTGACTACATTTCTGCCTTCTGTTTCTGCAGGGGTTACTTGTCCTAGTGCTAGCTGATCCCTGAATTGCAGGTTTCAGCTACGTGGTCTTCCCTTCATTTCACACTGCTGGTGCTCTGTGCCACCATCTCATGTTCGTGCAGGTCCCAAAATAACCTTGATGCTTGCTGGCTCGGTGGGGAGCAGATGTGCTGGCAGCATGGTGCTCTTGGCTGCAGAGAAGGGGCATGTTCTGGCTTTGCTTTCTTTGGAGTGTGTCTCTTCCAGCTAGTCTCTTTCCTGATGGTAATGGCAGCCTAAATATATGGGCAGATGTACAAGGATCAAGCAGTGGACAATGGGTGTCAGTCCACAAGGAATGGACATAAAGCAGAAGGACCAGGCAGAAAAATGGCAACCTGAGATGCCCCAAATCTTGTGTAATCGAAAGGAATTACTTTTTAAAAATCATCTTTGGTTTTAGGGAGTTTCCATTATTCTCTTGGCTACAGACTTGCCGTTGTGTAATGCCAGCTTTGTATGTAATCATAAGTACATGCATAATTTTGATATTGTCTCCAGAAGTATTAGAATCTCTGAAAGAAAAATTGCCAAAGGGCATTACATAGATAAACCTCAAAAAGACATACAAATCACATGATGGTTTAGAGCAAAATCCTTAAAACCTCATATGTTTCATTCAGCAAAGACTATAAAGATATTTGATAGGAAGACCAAATTATCAAAAAGCAAAAAAAAGAGAGATACTGCAAGGTACATTAGCTGATTGCCTCCTCCCCACATCATGAGACTTGCTTGCTTCACTGCCTTCTACAAGGTTTCAGGACCCAGTGGCATCTGTAAACTACTGTTTGCTTGTTATCTAGGTATCTGCATTTTTCTCTTCTCTTGAACTTATGATAGCTAGAGAATCATCTTTCTATCTACAGGCAGGACCATAAGGCCAGGTGTTATCAGAACTTTGGATGCAGATACTTGCCAAGCACCTGAGTCCTGATTTGCAGCAACTCGCATTGCACCTCTACGGAGAATCTTCCCACCGTGCCAAATTGGAAAGGATGGATTTGGAGATGGAAATTCAAATGAGCTGTTTCAAAGGGTGTGCCAGGCTCCGTTCACTCAGAGCTGTAAGAACTGAGAAATGTAACTCATAAGAGGTGAAGGGTAAAGCAGTCCTCATTTTAGCTTACCTTTACTCTCTCAACATGTTAATAATTGGTGGGTCCTGGCAGAAAATATTTTCCTTGACTTGTGGATAGTGTCCATAAAATACAGATGTAGCAAGCAGCTGCATTGTGATGCTGTTCTTAGAAAATGATGTAATGCAGCAATAATCACTTCTGAATCATTACTGATTTATGAATTGAGAATGTTTGCAAATTATGGGTAAACTTAGCTAGCTCAAATGAAATGCACGTCAGCTTGGTCAGGTGATAATTCTGGGACTGTTGGCTGGTGCTCCAGTAAGGGGTTTTGCTCCATTGGCATGGCCTTTTTTCCATGGCTTTTCAGAAACAGTTCTATTTTGGTGGGCTGTCATGGAGGGAATAGGAAAGGAAAGGTAAAATGTTGACAGCTCTGGTGTGTTGTGCTGGCAGTATTGGGAGCTGTTGGTTGAAGAATAACTTGACTCCAGGAATCCCTTGTTTTAGACATGTTTCAGCTGTTGGGGCTTTTTAAGAATGAGAGAGTACATTAAGAGATAAAATATGTGGGATCCACAAAACCAGGGTGCTATTTCTGAAAAGAGTCCTTTCTTCTCTGCATTAATATTTACTGTGTGCTCCAAGATTCTTCCCCTGTCCCCCATTTTCCCAGGCCTCTGTTAATTGCCTGATGTATCAGGAAGGCCATGGGCAGGTTGGAGCAGGAAGCTGGTAGGATCCAGTTTTATATTTGTGCTTTCAGTGAGGAGCTGTTAGTAGATGGACATGTAATTAAAGTAATAATAACATATCTAACATTTACCTTGCACCTTTTCTTAATCCTCAAAGACCTCAGCTGACTTCGAGATGGAGCACAAAACACTGATTGTGCATAAAAATGTCACAGAATGGTTTGAGAGGAGGTTTGGTCCACGCAAACAGCACGAGAACATGGAGGAATTACAGTTATTTCAATGAGACAGACTAAAGCTTCAGAAAGGAGAAACTGCTTACTGACAGGCTGAAGAGATAACTTCTACACTAGACCTGGTCTTTGTTATTGCAGGAAGTTTTTTGCTGTATAGGCCCAAACTGAATCTCTCTAGCCTCGATTTAGCAGATGTGCCTGCTGGGTGTGTTTATAACAAAAAAACCAAAACAGAAAAAAAGACCCCTTTTTCTTTCTATTTTAAACTAGTCTTGTTTGTTTTTAATGAGATGGTTTGGTCCCAAATTATTTTGAGGCTGGGTCACCCTGGTGTATTTTGGGAAGAATGACCTTTTTTCAAGGAGTCTGTGGAAAAAGTAGAAAATGTCCAGACTCATGCCAGGTTAAAGCAGTCTTATAGCTCGTGCAGAAATACTGACTGTGATCCACAGGGGTACAGGGAAGCCAGCTGATTATGAAGACCAGCTGAAAAAAGAAACTGCAGATGGAAGATAACTGTTTTCCCAGAACATCCACGGTAAAGGTTTGCTGGAAATTACCAGTGGGTGCACGTACGCATGCCTTCGTGTAGGATGAGACTAGTTTGCGTGACTGGGTACAGATCCAAGTTTTGAGAAGTGGGGTGTTGCACACTGGGAGCCCCTTTGCTGATTGGTTTATTACAGAATACTCTGTAGTCTGGGAGGATTAGCTAAAATCAAGAACAAACCATCCTGAAGGAGTTGGCTTTTCTGCATCTGGAAGCACGCCATGATCATTTAATATGAGAGAATCAGCCGTATAGTCATGGAGGGAATTTCTTCAAGATCTCGTGTTCCCAGCATAGCTATTGTGCTCAGTTGATGGCCATTAAACCAGAGGCTTATTTCATTTTTATAAGAATTTCCTTGCTTGAAAAAAACAAGTTATGAGCCGGGTGCCCTATATTTGCTACTCCCTAAGTGGAATACAGAGATGAAGGAGGGAATTTTGATGATAGCCAACTACTGATTGAGTGAATTGCTTTTAGCAGCATGGAAAAAAGAGTGTGAGAACACCGTGAGCTATTATTTTACAATTATCCTATTTTTGCCACTGTGGGCCTCTTCAGGGATCAGACTCTGGGTAAAATACCATTTTTCTGTTCCTGTAGCTGCTGGATATAAATACACACCTCCCTCATTCTTTTCCAAAATGTGGCTTTTCCCTTACATCCAGTCAAGAGGAGTGTGGTAATCTCTGGTGTTGCTTGCACCTTTGTTACATTTTGGGGAGAAATATCACACTTTTTAAACTTCCTCAGTAGGTGTGACTATGCCCTTTATTATTCTGTTTAAACTGGCTCTGAGATTTATAGATTACAGTCCCTCTTTGGCCTTTGAGAGTACATGGTTTTCCACCATCCCTTGCTAGACTTGTTTTACCAAGAGCATAAAAGGCAGAGGATGTCTTGTTGTAGAAATATGACAGAGTCTTGGTTACCTTCTATTGAGCAGTGGTCTGCCATTGTTCTGGGCTAACTCTTTGTAAGAAGGGAAGAGATGGTGCTTTGTGTTGTGATGCCCTTATTTTTGAAACAAGCCAGAAATCGGTGCCTAGAAGTTAGGCTTTAAAGCAGATAGCAAAGCTGGACCATCACATGGGTCAAGATTAAGGGGGCTGTGCTCGAAAATATTAGAGAGTTTGCCATCAGAAAAAAAAAAGTTAATTTATATGTCTAAAAATTCATATATAATACATTAAAATTAATCTTCTTGCTCTGCTTTTTTCAGCTGTGTTTGAAATCAGAAATACCAAAATACCACAGGGAAGTCTGCTCTCATGTTAATTTCTTGCCAAGCCAGGCTTGGAAATACTCAATATTTCATGAGACAGAGCTTTCCCTAGGGGGTTCAATCCATTTGTGCAGAATTGGGTGGTGCTCAGATGGTTCAAATTGTCTAGATAAGGATCAAATCTTTCAGATGTTTGACTGCCTCCCAAATCTGAACATGTTTGAAGGGTGGATCCTCCATTTGTGGTCTTCCTCAAACTGCATACCAAGTGTTTATCAACACTGTTATATACCTAAAACCCAGTGCTTCTTGTGGCAGAGACAACCAAAAGCAATTTGAGCCTTGAAGAGAGCGGGAGAGGACCTTTTGGGACTCTGAGGATACATAACCATCCTGGTTGCAGCCACTATGTTGATTCTTCCACTCGTACTCGGCTAGTGGCACGTTTGCTTTCAGCTAGACTGACATGGATCTGGAAGCATATGCAATGACTGCTACTTCATGGAGAATTTGAGTCAGGCCAGCACCCATCTGTTGTGGGAACAAATGAAAACCAAGTACAAAATCTTTTCTCAGTTTGTGTCACGCTCTGTATTATTTTCTGCCTCCAACTGATCCTGAGAACATGTGCATTGCCTCTTTCCTCGAAACACTTCCTTTTCCCAGGTATTGGAATGCTCTTCTATTCCTCCTCCTCCTTCACTGAAACAATTCACAAAACCTAAAATCAGGAAAGAAAAGAAAGAGTTGTAGTGGTTGGCAGGAAATGGAAGCAGCACCATAATGTTTCTAGATGTGTCAAGCATATGTTGTGTTGTGCTGGCATAGAAATGTGCAAATGCAATGCTCAGTTTCTGAGTCTTTCAGATTTTGGGAAATCCTCGTAGCGGAAATGAATGGTTCTGTGATTTGTGAACCTGAGTCTTCTGTTAGGACCTGATTCTTGTAGAAGATTTCCATGCAAGCTCCACTAAAAGAAGTCTTCCATGTCTGCTCCCTGGCATAAAGCTCAAAGCTGCTGTAAATACAGTCTCCACGAATTCTTGCCAGTCCACTTATATTTTTAGAGTACATCATGGAGGGGACCAGGTTGGCCTCCTTTAAATCAGGGATTATCAGGACATTCATAGTGCCACCAGTAATTAAAATGAGGATCTTCCCACAAGTTCATCTGCTACTTTCAGATGTTGCATGGCTTTAATTACTGCTCACCTTTTGGGAAACAATGAGGTGTTGATACTCCTTCCAAGCTGGTGTGGTATTTCCACTGTGTCTGTGCAGCACGGGGTTTCTCCAGCTGCAGGAGTGCTTCCACCTCTTACAGAAACTTGCTCACCACAGTGTTTGTACCAAACACATCAGAAGAGGTACCAATATCAGAAGAGATTTAGCCAATGAGATAAGGCCACTCACCTTTGCCATGCATAGTCAGTCATCTGAATTCAAGGTGCCCATGAGAACAGACAGCTGGGTCACAGCTTCTATCCCTTGTTTCCAAAATCTTGGTCGTAAATCCCATCAGTTTATTGAAGTGCAAGCTTGATAAACTTGCATCAAGCGTAAGAACCGAATTGAAGCTTTCCAGCATACACTGCCTCTCTTGCAGACCTTTAGCTCGTTGATCTGACTTACTGGACAAACCAGAGAGCAAATCCCCCAGGAGTGAACTCCTTCACTCTCAGGATCACATTTCTGTTTCACTTTGCCTTCTTTACACTTTAATTTTGCTTTTCATTATGCACTCTGATTTGAGGGTAACACTTCACTCAAAAGATAAAACAGGTGCTTGCCTAGGTTTTATCAATGTCAGTAGAACTTAGGCATATGTTTTGCTGGCTAGGGAAAGAATGAAACATGTTTGATTGAGACTTTTTAGTAAGAACTGAAGGGGGGAAAAAAAGCTGGAAAAAAATTATTTTTCCATGCTTCTGATTATTGTCAATATTCACACACCATTAGAAATAAACAATTGAGCAGTTATGATTTTCTTTAATTGTTGTTTTAAAGATAGTGCTAGGACTTCTGCTTATCCTTGGTGCAAGATAAAATATTTAAATTTGAAGTAATTTTATAAAGCAGCTTCATCAGAGCTTATTTGTTTATTACAGTGTTCATGATTGTTGTGTAAATAAGACGAGGAAGCTATTTTTGGCTTCTGCCTGCTTGTCCTCAGAAGGAGTCATAAGATGTGTACACCAAGATGGTGACTGAGTGCAGCTGGAGCACCTGATAAGTCTCATTTGATGTGAGCTGTTTGAGAGGATAATTATCAGGAAGGGGGTCAAAGATGAGGCCTCTCACAGTGACAGGCCGAAGAGTGCTCTGCTGATTGCAGCAGCCAGCTCTGCCATAAAGTGATGAAAACTGCCTCATCCTTTTCTCTTGCATTGATCACTGAGGTGCTCCTCTGGCAACCTTTCTACAGCTTCTGCCTGTGCTTTTTCCCTTCCTTTATTTTTCTGTCGCCTAGAAAGGAGAAGACACTCTGAGNTTTTTTTAAACTCCAAGGTAACTGGTGCATATGACCTGTCCTGTGATACAGGGACAACAACGCTCTCTAGTTTTACTCTGAGGTCAGTGCTGCCTGTCTACAGCTGACCGAAATGAACTGATTGCACTGAAAATGAAGCAAAAAGAGTCCTGTGGTTCTGGGGCAACAAATACAGTCAGGTGAGAGCCCTCTGCTAGTGCCAACGTGGATGTTGGTGAACGCCTCAGTTTGCCTTTCTGCTTTCCATGTTCAGAGCAGGTTAACTACAAGTGTATTGCTTACCTTGAGACAACAAAAATGCATACACCTGTTTTCTAGCAATGACAGTATACGTAACTGCAAACAGGTGAGCTGCAGTAGAAGCATTGCTAGACAGAGGGTGCAGGAGTAGGTGAGTTTGAGGTGGGCTTGCTCTCTACTTTGTTTAGGTCATCAATTATTTAAGTGCCTAGTAAGAAGACAGAATGGAAAAAAAATTACTTCTGAGGGTTATATTGCATGTGTATCAGTCCTGAGTGAAACATCTCCATGACAATTTTGTTAGCTGTAGTTCTTAGCTATGCTCCAAGCTGAATGTGATCACAGCTTCTTAGGCCCCTCAGGGTGGCTGTGGAGTTGTATTGTTTGCTGAAGGTGTGCTTGCAGTAGGGGAGGCTGGAAGGGAGGGGTGGGCCAGAGCTGGTGCTTGTAAGGAAAGTCAGCTATGGGTATGGTACTGATTTTGTTGAGCTAGAGCTGCCAATCCAGAGCAGTGGAGATGTGTGATGTTCTGGGGTAACAAACGTAACCATGTGAGAGCTGTCTGCTAGAGACACTGCCCTGTGCACTTTGCCAAAGGCTTTGACTTTCATCTTTCATTTTGTGCAGTCGATGTTGGGTGTCTGTTCCAGCTGAAGTTTGAAATCAATGCTCCAGGTTTATTTTCCTGACTCCAAGGATGTGGGTAGACTATTTTATTAATGATATGAATGTTATACACTGCATGTGCGGGGCTGACTGATGTAGGCAGTAGAAGTCTAAAAGAAAGGGAGACTGAAAATGCATTACTTCCTCTTACTGTCCAAACACTTTCTTTTTGACACTTGAAATGCTCCAGAATAGTTAAGGCAGCAGAGCCCTTCTTTGTAAGAGAAGGTTTACATGAGCACAGAGCTGTGGGAAAGACAGGCCTTTCCTGTAAGGCAGAAGGTCTGCTGCTGAAACCAGTAAGCAGTAAGAAAGGATTTTTGGGTTGATCTGTGAAGATACTAAGCTTGCAATAGTAGTGGCATATCTAATTCTCCTTCTGTCTGTTTTTTCAAGTTAACCATTTTTGTTGATAGTAGAAATACTTAGAAGTATAAATTCTAAGGGGAAAGCATCAATTATTTTCACTTTATTGCATTCAATATTATTTTATCCATATCTTTTCTGTCTCCATTTAAAGCAGTTAACTTTCCGATAATTAGTAATTGTTTTAGATAACATGGGGGCCACAGTATGTATTTTTATTTCATTTTCCTTGCATTCATGGGAGCAAATAGCTGCAAATATCCACAAATAGTCATGTTTAATTTTTATTTTGAAGATGAAGCAATGTTGCAGAAGTCGATTAAATATTAAAGAATCCTATCTTTTTTGCAGTATCTTAAAAATATTTTACAGAAAATTCAAGGCCTGTGTACCCAAAGTGCTCTTCTGGGTGTAGTGTTTTCAGTATTACCTTCATGGTATTTGTCCTAAGGTGATTCAGGGATTTGGTGAGCCAGGATTCCTCTGGGCTTTGCCAAGGGAGGGGACCAGACACTGAAATATCTGTTTTCTGAGGCATGAACAGTCAGTCAACCAGGTAGGTTAGCCAAATACATAAATAAGTGTTGGGGTGGAGAAAGGAAGAAAAACAGACTTCTGTTTCGAGTCCAGTGGTAGTGATGGATGTATCATTGTAAGCCTCCTGTTAACTTGGCTGAAGACTTGGCAGGGCTTCCCAGCTTACCTGGTGAAGGAAAGTGATACTAACAATGGGAAAGGCAGATCATGGAAAGTATTGTAATAGGTGTATTCATCCAATCTTTAAGTCTTTATTTCCTGTCCTAAGTACCTGAATTGAAGGCTAAGGGAAATTAGAAGTCTTAAATGATCTGTGACCAAAGTATGGTTGGTGGGGATCAAAAGTAATTGAGGCAAAACTACAGATACAAAAACTTTCAAGTGAAATGCTAAACACAGCTATGTCCCTGTGATCTCTTGTTCATGATAGGATGGGAATCTGTCCCAAATTTCTTCTTGAAAACAAAAAAATCTTGCATAAAGAATTCATTGGTAGGATGGGTGAAGGGAAAGAAAAACAAGTGTTCAGGATGTGGGAGTGTGTTCAGTGTCTCTGTCTTATCAGTCTTCCCCTGTAGTAGTGGAAATAAGTCAGCTTGGGGCCTTTGACTTGTGATGGGGTGTGAGAGCAAATTCATTACTGAGGGATACTATTTCATCCTGGACTTTTGAGGGCAGCTATGCTCATGAGAGTAGTTGCTGTGATAATCTACCACATCTCTTTGCTCTCTGCATGTAGATATCTCTCTCTCCTTTTCAAAACTTTTGGAGACATGAAGAAAGGAGCTGTTTTCTATACCAATTCACACCAATTTATTTAAAAGTTAGCTTGATAGAGCTCCTAGGCACTCTACTCCCATCTTTTAAGTTCAAGGAATGTTTCAAAAAGCTTTCTTAGCTCTAATACCTGAAAGATGCTTTGTTTTTCAAGTATTCCCTTTATTGAATTCTGAATGGGATGCCCTTCTGTGGCACACAACTGGACTGCTGTTCTTCTGATCCATATTCAAATCCAGGTTTTTTTCATTCCCAGAGTTTTTTCCCCGTGGCAACCTAGGCTTGGGAAGTTGGCTACATCTGAGGCTGCTAATGCAGCTAAAGTCAACTGGTAAGAGCTTTGTTTTAGGAAATCCTTGGTATGAACTCCAATTTTTTTCCTTTTTAATAAGAGAATTATGTCTGCTGAGGAGCCCTCACTCTCTCCTTGCCTGCTCTGCTGTAACCCCCATGCCATGAAGAGCTCACTCCAAGGAGGAATAAATCCTCCACTCTGCCCTATTCAAACCTAAGGGCTGCCTTTGTGCCACAGCTTTCAGTTTCCAAAGGCATTTTTGGTTAGCAGCTCTGCTGGATGCACAAAGGGTCAGTGCACTAATAGGATACAGCACTGGGAAAGGACTGGGCTCTAAGGGACTCTTTGGAGATTTGATGCCCTGTGTGAAAGAGGTCAGCAATACTGCAGCAACATTTTTAATTTACTTGTGGAAAAAAAAAGTAAAAAGCACCATAAAAAGGATAAGGACACTGGAAATAAGGGACTCTCTAAATCCTGCTGTCCTGATGATCCTTACCCCAAATCCATCCATTGCTGATAAACCTAACCAGTGGACTTAAAAGGACTTAACAACATGGAATAAATGTCCTCCTGCCTTTCCCCACCCCCTTCCAATGCATAGCAGCTCCTTATTGTGTGCACAAACTTTAGAGATGCTGGGGGATGGTGGTATCTTCTTTACAAGGGACACTGCTCTGCACCTGCTCAAGGGCTTGCTCTTTCATGTTGATGCTCTGCATAGCAGAAAAAGAGACAGCCCGTAGCAGAGAGTGATAACAGCAACTTTTTGGTGGTTATTTATGCTGTCCTAAAGATAAAGAAATTAATGACAGGTACACACAGAGACTAAGCAGCCCCCAAACTTCATGCAGGATTTTGGGAAACCCTCTATTCCCGAGCTGTGTTGTCAGGATTGTTCAACTCTGTGAGAGTGTTGCTGATGCCTGGGAATTGGAGAAATGCTGATCATCTCTGTAAGGGTGAATGACACTGGACCTGTGGGAAACTAAACCAAGCTATTTTGACTCTGGCTTTGTCAATGTGTGTATGACTGAAAGCTGTGAGGCACTGGAATCTGTATCCAAACACAACGTGCACATCTGAAATAGATATCAGCAGTGCTTACATGACTTTGTACAGGAAACATATTTGAAATGTTCTTCTCCATTTTATTTTTTCCCAGCATATCAAGAAGCAAAGAGCAATATGAAACATCACACTTCAGTGGTGGGGAAAGGCTTTGGGGGAATCTCTTTTTGAGTGGATATTTGGATTTATTTATTAAATGACATTTATTTTGCATTAGGAAGTATTTTTTTGAGTTATATGTATCATTGACTTCACTCCAGAACCACCTCCTTCTGGAACCACAAATAAAGTATTAGCCAGCTAACTTCTATCTTAACACCCACACTGTTGCTCCTGTAGTTGCAGAGTGGGCTGCTCCAGGGAGCAGAGTTTGCTTCTGCAGGTGGCAAGCCAGGTTGCCACTGAAGGTAATAACCCCCTGCACTGGTGAAGGGGGAATGTAGGAGTGGGATAAGTGGCAGCATGCCACAAACTTGTCTTGGACTGATTCAGGTCTCCAGGGACCTGCAGGCTCAGTCCCATCATTGTGTCACATTTCAGGAATGTTGTACACCATTGCAGGGCAGGTGGAGTGGACTAGATATTCTAGAGGTGAAGTGAGAGCTGGAATGAAAGGCAACCAAAGCTAATGATAATGAAGAGAGACTGATTTGCTTCTGAGCAAATCAGAAGAGAGACTGATTTGCTTCTGTACTTGTGAAAATATAGACTATAAATACAACGCCTTCATGGGCACTGTACTTCCAACAACAGTGCTGTGACATTTTCTGAACAAATGAGCTAGTGAGGATGTTGTAAAGCTGGCTCTTTTCAGCTTTAGAAGCCTTGATAACTTAGATGCAAAATAAGATGTAAATGCGTTCGTCTCCTGCCCCATTTTTTTTCCATCCTTGACAAGCCTAGTAATACCATACCAAATTTATTTACTGGCAGTCTCCTATGGCCATGGTAAGACTTTTTCAAAATGTGAGAATGGCTGTGCTGCTTCTAAGATTTCCAAGTTCTCAGTCCCTCTGGTAATATAGCTATGGTGTTAAGCAAAATTGTATTGTTGTTGCAGCAGTCCTAGAATTGAAAAAGAATGAAGGATTTTTCCTGTCCACGTGCTCCTGTCTCTAAGACATACCCTGCAGTTAACATAAATTATTTTCTTCTGTTCGTGTTCTCCAAACCATGCACTTTGCTCTGCCCTACATCCATTGCCTGGTATGAATTTTTGCTCTCTGGCCTACAGCAATAACTTCCTTGTTCATTGCCACAAAATCTCAGTTTCTATTGTATTTGATAGAGATTCCACCCCGCTTTTTCACTCAGGCTCAACAAAAAGTAACAGGCATTGTGTTGCCTGCTCCCCAGAAAGACCATGCATGCTTGGCACACTGTCAGCTTAGCAAACTCAGCTTTCATCCAGCATTGAGGGTATCGAACCTGTACCTTCTTTTCTGATGTAAGATGCAAATTTGGTTCAAGAAAGACTGGAGCTGGGCATGCACTCTAGTAACTGCACTGGGAAAGGTCCAGTCAGAGATCAGATCAGCAAAAACAGACCGTAAAAAGTGTTTGACTTGGAGGAGAGCAGAAATGCAGCCTTTTATGAACAAGGACTCCTTAAACCTCCATGAAGATGGCTACAGCTGGAAAATCATATGTTTCTCTTACGATAAACTGTCTTGTGCAAGTGTTTTCAGTCACTTTGAGCTCTCCTTCTGTGGGCTTGGAATACACCCATGAGCTCTGCTTGGCTCCTTTGGTTTGGCTTTGCTTCGAAGCCTAGCCCCTTTGTGGATGAGTTCAGACTGTCTGCCTTGGGGTTCAGATTCTGGAAGGCAATGAAGTGCTGGGTGCGTGTCCTCTTTGCTGGTGGTGCCAAAATGAGCTGTGACTCATGCTAATTACGCAGACTTTCAATCCATCCCTTCTCGGTCTTTCTTGCGTGTTCTACTGAGCTGTGGGTTAACAATAGTGACATTTAAAGTTCTAGCATCTGAGTGAATCATCTTGAGATGAGGACGGCAGTTCACAGCTCACGGAGGCT
Organism: Vireo altiloquus; assembly: GCA_013396875.1. Lineage (NCBI taxonomy): Eukaryota > Metazoa > Chordata > Aves > Passeriformes > Vireonidae > Vireo > Vireo altiloquus. Next base: position 29,291 of record VZRF01010615.1, on the reverse strand, counting down.
TGGATTTCTGAGTGCGTGCCCGACGCAACTGGATGTGCTGATACATGCTGTACCAACACTGGGCACCGTCACTAGCACCAGAAACACAAATTTGTGGGATTTCTGGCACCACAGGGCTCAGCACTGCCATGGTTTCACCTCCTTAAATCATGTGCCTCCCTCCTTTCTCCTGTGTGCCAGGAAGGTGGTGTCCTTGTTGTGGTGGTGAAGAACTGGGAGGGCTAATGGCTGGCTGATGTCCCTGCTGGGGGGAGGCAATCCACTCAAAACTGGGCCATCAGGGAGACTGATGATCCGGAAGAGTGAGTTGGCTGGTAGGGTGCTTGGGGGACATCAGTGATACCTCCTGCTGCTGCTCTGCAGTGAGATGAAGTCAGATGGAAACAGGTTATGCCTCACTGCCAGGTGAGGTCCCAGGGGAGTCTTTCAGGGAAAGAGATTCTCCATGCAGCAGTCATCTTCATTTGCTTTATAATATCCTTGGCTTTTTCTGAAAACGGCAGGCATCTGTCCCTCTTCTTGGGAGCCAAGTGGCAAGAGATTGCTGGATTTTTATTCTGTTTCAGTTTTTCAGTGGTGAGGAAGGTGGTGGAAGATGTCCTGAAGAAAGCTTCCACTAGATGTAGGAAAAAGAAGAGGAGTCTGTGGTTAGAGCAGTCCACTAAACCACTAGTTTAAGTATAGCAAACCCACAGTAGTCTTGTGGTAGGTTATGAGATGAGATTCTAAAGGTGTTTTTGAGGACTGCCTGCATCTCAGCTTTCTAGTGTGGAGCGTTTTTTGGGTTTTCCTTATGTTTTATGGTTGGTCGGGGATTTTTTGGTGTTTTGATTTTGGGTTTTTTTTACTTTTTAAGGATCCAGTAGTTGAGATAGATGGCCAGTTCAGGCAATATTTTTGCATTAAAACACTGTCACAATTAACACTGAGAGCCAATTCTGTAAAACTATCCATACAGGGATAGAAGGCATCCCTCAGTGGTAGACATGTATCCTTGAGTACCTTTAGACAACTTTGGTCACTCTAGCACATCTTGTAGTTGAAAGAGATGTGTGGGGTCTGCACTGTGTGCCTCAGGGCACATGTGCTGCCTGGGGCCATGCCAGTGGAGTGATACAGAACCTCTCCTCTTCTCTCAAACTGTATTTCTTGGGAAGCAGCAGGACTGAAATTTGTGGAGGAGTTTTACAGGTTTGGAGGGAGAAAGCAAAAAAAAATCCCACCCAAATGCACTAATAGTTAAGGTTTGTTCTTTAAACATCTTGTGTTTATGCTAGAACTGTTACCACAAAGCAAGCAGCGTGTTTTGTCTACAGACTGACCCGTACACCAAGTTTAGTATTAGCTGCCTTTCATTCCTTTTAGATACTCTGTTACTGCTATTAATAGAAACTTATGCAAGCTTCCTGATGTCCAAAATTGCCTGGACATAACAAGAGGTTTTGCCTTTGTGTGTGGAGCTTTTTGGCTGTGTGTTTTTGGCCATTGTGTTGGAAACAGCAGAGCAGGGTCCCATGCAGAGGTCAAAGACTTGTTCTGTTGGATGGAGCTGCTGGAAAACTCGAAGAGAAGAGCCCTCTCCTTTCAGGTCTTCCTGAAGCAGGACACTGATGAGCTCCTTGCTGTCCCCAAAGCTTGCCTGATCCCCTAGCTTGCTCCAGATTGCAGCCTCATCAGCCTGCCAGCTTCGTAGCTGCCCTTGCCCCACTCCTGGCCATATGACCTTGGTTAGCTGAAGCATTTCTAACCATGGTATTTCTCGATCTGGCCTGTATGAACACAGCTGGCTGAGAGGGTGATTGCCTGTGAAGCTGCTCTGTCAGATACGAGGCAGGGTAAATTCTGACAGGAAGGTGGTGACAAGCTCGGGGAGAGCCTGGGGGGAGGGGGATAATCACGACTCACTTTTCAGCCTCCATCAGCTGCAGCCAGCACAGCATGTCGAACTGTAGCCAGAGCAGTTTGGCAACGCTTACAAACTCTGCTAATGAGGCTGACCACTAATAAAGCTTATAAAGTCAGTCAGATTTTTGGCAAGTTTCTAGACCACTGTGTTCCTGATGGAGCTCTTTAACATCTCCTAAAAAAGTATCCGGCATTATCAGAAAGAGCCCTGTTCTCTAGAGCTGGGCCAAGACCTAGAATGAGACAAAGCTGACAGCTTTTTTCATGAATGAAACAAAGCTGACAGCACTGAACTGCAACAGCTTAGTGGGGAGGAGGGGGGAAAGACACACACAGACAGACACACACACACAAAAAGCAGGGCTTCAAAAAATAGAATGTATTTCTCTGTTTTGAAGTCTCACATCACAGAAGCAATGTTTCCTGCCTACCTCAACGTACTTCTGCTAACATGTTCTATGCAGAGACCTTCAAAAGGAAAGCGTGTTTTTTTCTGATGAAGTTGTACACCAGGGTTGTCTTTTTTTTTTTTAAGACATTCATGAACTCAAGAGGGATGAGTCCTTTAGTATTTTTCATTCCTGAGAATTTACATTTGTTGAGATATGGAAAGAATAACCACAAGAAGATCCAAGTAGTAAAATACAGAGAACCCATGTGTCATGGTCCCAAGCCTCTAGGATAGTCACAGCAATAGTTTCATATGGCAGGGCTGTATTACTGAGGGAAAACTGATCTTTTCAGCATTTTCCCTTATTTGGCAGGTCCAGTCCATTGCATATGATACATGTGTGGTGCCCACTGACAATCCCAGAAGCTGTTTTGACGACCTGTTGTGCAAAGGAAAACGGGAGCTCTCGGCACGGCTGCGTGCGGCCTGTCTGCAGGGAAATGGCATAAAAGGGGCTGGAATAAATCAGTTCCAGCACAGGCTCACTTGGGATAAGTAACAGGGAAGCAGTTGAATGCCAGTGCATGTTTTCATGGGTGCAGAAATCTGTAAAAGTTGAGCGCAGTTAGCACGTGAAAGAGCAATATAACCTCTCTTGGTGCATAGGAAGCTGAAATAAGAAATGAGAAATAAGCAGATAAGAGAAAACACTAACCAGTGGGGTAAAACCACTGGTTAGTGGGGTGAAAAAAAGGTCTATGTGTGTCTTCCATCTTTTGGTGCTAGCACAGAGCATTTACTGGCAGTCTGTCATTGGAGTTTAAATAGGATTTAAGTGCTGGTTGATTCCTTGAGTGAAAACATTTTGCCTTTTTTTTTTTTTTTGGCAGCTAAAAAAAATCTTGAAGCCAAAAACCTTAAAGGATTGCTCAGTATTCAAGAACTTTATTTGTGCATGTGTGTTCCCTCCCCTCCCCGCACCCCCGTCTGTTTATGTGAAATATTGGCAGAAAAGAGTAAATAGAGAGAAAAATATATATATTCTTTTTAATAATTCTTGGCAGGCTGCTTACAGTATAGAGCACTTTTGAGGTGAATTTATATGAGCATGTATATATGAACAGTACCTCAAAAAGTTCTGGAAGTCTAGTTCTGATTTTGTAAATCATAAAATTTTCCTGTGCTTTTGTCTCTCTCATTGCTTACATTCACTGCAAAGCCTATTTTCCTTTCTTTATTTAAGTCCTGCCTGCAGGAAATTTGTGCCTTCATTTTGATGCCATTACCTGCCACTTTTTCCATTTTAACAATTTTTATAATCGTCTTACCTTTCGCAATGTATTATCCAGGGCAAGACAAGAGTTTCTTCTCGACTTGGAGAGTAAAACTGCCAAAGTGCAAAAATTGCCAATTGCGAAAAGTGCTCAAACAGCAGTGATTACTCACTGTGCTCAAGGTGAAAAGTTTGCTTTTGTTTAAGGCCCTGTGTGCAGAATTTTATTGCAGACATGAGAGTGATGGCCATATGTCCCTGCAAAGAATGAGGGAAGGTCAGTGACCTACAAGTGAGGAAAAACTCCACCAACGGGAAGAGCAGCAAAGAACATCTAATTGCAATTACATCCTAAATACCCCTCCATTTTGCTGCTGTGATAAAACCCTCTAATTTCAGCAGGCTTTTTGGTCATTTTTGACTCTCAGACGTTATTATTGTAAAATAATTAATGACTTGTTCCAGATTCAGAAAATGGGTTTAGTAGGACTTCCAAAGTGCTCTTTTTTCTTCCTTCCAGTGCGAAGCCCAGTCCCTGTAGGCTGGGAGACAGCTTGCCTGGAGCAAGGCATGGTGCTACCAGTGAAAAATGGCATTTCCCTGTGCAGGGAGGATGGGATCTGGCGTGGGAAGGTGTCTCTGGCCAGTGCCTGTGCAGGGCAGCACCACCAGCTCTCCTGCCTGGAAAGCTCACAGCTGTGCTCCTCTGTCTTACCTGAAGCACCACGGCCTCCCTCTGCTGTGCAAGGCCATGGCTTCAGTACTGATCTGAGAGAATAGGGCAAGTCTGCCAAGACAATGCAATGACAGAGCTGGAGAAGGTCAGGGGCTACTTCCAAGTAGTGATGCCCCAGGACCTGCTAGCCCTGCATGGGGCTAGTGATGAGCCAAGGGTAGCACCACATTCATGCTGGTCGAGCAGGATGCAGCATTGTTCTTCAGATGCTGTGGCAGGGAGGAACTTAAATTTGGTCCCTTTCTATCAGGCAAAGAGTTTTATGTATATTACAGGAGGGCTACTTTTCAGTATGCAGTATTTAGGGAGTTTAACCCAGGCCCAACAGTAGTGAGTGCATGTGGCAGACTTCACAAATTCTCTTGGAATTTCAATATTTCCACTGACTTCTGTGTAAAAGATGCTTAGGAAATAAAGGTGGCTAAAAAATAATAATAATCAAACCTTCTTTTCACCAGCCCCAGTAAAATCATAAAACTGGAGTTTTAAATTCAAGCTCCCTGCTCTGATCTTTGCTATTCTTCTGATGTGCAGACATCTGCCATCTAAAAATAGTAAATCTCATTTTGTGGGAGGTGTATTTAAACAGTGTTCTTTAGAATATAAATATTATTATTACTTAAGCTAACCCTGCTGCAGAGAAGTTCACAAACTTGTGCTAGATGGCTGCCTGCTGTCTATAGCCAGTGCTATCAAATGTTTTCAAACATGATCTTTCTGGGGACATTTCTGCAATGGGACACAGAGTTGTGGCTCAGGTTTCTGTAGGAGGCTGCATGACGCCTTGATGCCTGTGAATTACCGGGGCCTTCAAGAAATCTGCGCCTTACAGGCTCAAGCCATTACAATATTGAGTTAATAATTATGTTTTAAATACCACTGTAACTTTCATTTGTGATAGAGATAATTTGCAATCATACGCTGCTTTGGATAGGATGGAGCTTAAATTGAATCTAAAATGAGGAACATCACTCAAAACAGACTGAAGGAGCTAATTATTTTAATAAAAATACAGCTGTGCTTGCCGTTTTAATAACCTTAACAGATCAAGGCGTATATGCATGGGGAGGCCTTTAACTAGAACTTGTATTACCATGAGACTGAAGCCTTTGAAGTGTTATTTCTAGTTTATCAAATGCCTTGGTACTGCTGCTCAGTTTATTTAATGCCTTGTTTGCTGGTGCTTGATTAGGAAGTCAGTAATTAATAAACGTGTGGTAAAATTAAGTTCAGAGTTAAGAGAATGTGTTTGACAAGGTGACGTGCAAGTAACAGGGCTCTGCAGAACCTTGTATGGTTGTTCCCTGTTCAGCTGCCCTGCTAAAGCACGGGGACTAATTTGGGTGCTTCACGCCCAACCTGCATCCTCAAATACCCACTGTTTTACTGGGTACTCAGGGATGGGTTCATCTAAGGTGGTCCAGGCTCTGAGGCAGAGGAGGGAACTGGAGGTGGGTCTCCTGCCTCCTGGGAGATTGCTTGAGTCACTGGACTGTGGGATGAGAGGCACGATATCATTCCACTGTCTCTGATGTGTTTTCCACCCCTCTTTATCCTCAAAAAGAAGGCTGGGGGTGTGTGGGGTGAGGAACCGAGCAGGAGCTCTTCTTCAAGCTGAGGAGCTCGCAAGCGAGCTGAAACCACATCTTCCAGATCACTTTAGTAGCATCAAAAATTTAAAGGAGCGTGCCTGGTACCTGCAAAGCGTGCAAGGGCCCAGGGTGCAGTGTAGCACTGTGACTGATGTGCATGTGCATACCTCGCATCCACACGGAGCTGTGTTAGCAGCAGAGCTGCCTTGCTGCTGGGTGTGTTTTTGTTAACTGTGCCAACACTCTTGGGACCGAAATGATAGAGACTGAAATCAGCTCAGGAATCGCAGCTCGTCCTTTGAAATATGAATAAGCTCTCCAGAGAGTGGTCCTCCTATGGGGACATAGGATGGAAAAGATAGAAAAGTCCAGCTTGCCTTCTGTGCTTCTGCAGTATTTCTGTAAAATATGATCCCCCCTTATTTAGTAAACTGCATTAAACAGAGCAAAACACAGGCCCGAGTTACAAACTCAGAATGAGCAAGGTATTTCCGTACTCTGAAGAATTTTGGCTGCTTCTCAAATTCTACATCTCATATTTGCCTTTCTGGTACCTTTTTCCAGACAAGGTCAGGGCCTGAAAGCTGAGCTGTGCTTGAAGAAGTTGAACAAATGATGTAGAGCTCCCAGGTCTGAAGAAATGTCATGAGATGGAAGTTTCTCAACAGATTTCAAAGGTTTCTGACATCTGCCAGTCTTGGAAAAGCAGTGTTAGCCTTGCTTGCAGTATTCTGTCGTCTGTGATTCCAGAGGCTGATAAAGAATGGGTTTTAATGGATCCAGGATACTGCGTAAGAGGCAGTAAGGGGCTGCAGATTTGACTAAAGGCCTTGGCCCTTGGGGGTGTTTCAATATGACTCCCAGGCCATAAAACTGGGCTAACAGGATTAGAAACACCTAATACAGTCCCAGTGCCCCTCCAAACCATTTTACTGTTCTGTGTATCCACCTCTTGGTGGATCCTAGCTTGGGCTAGTAGTTCCGTGTGTGGATTGGGAAAGTACCTGACCTGAACAGAGATCAGCTTTTGCAATGGCTGTAGACCTGTGGGAAGAGCACAGATTTTGAGGGTGCTGCTTTGTCACCTGCATGAAAATGTCTGTCCATGGTGGGTGGTGGAAGGATTTCACACTTGTAGTGTTGAAACTGGCGTCAAGGATTGCAGCTCCCTTAAGGACATGCTTGGCACTACTGAAGGATTTTGCACACATGGAGTTGTGAAAGTTGGCTGCGATTTCTAATTTGTGCAGCAGTGGAGATTTTAAATAATGAGGAAAAGATGGTCTTCCTTCCTTTGGGGTTAAGGAAAACGCAACTTTAATGCTTGGAAAAATCTATGAGGGCAATTGAGTTTCCCTGATGCATCTATCCCAGTAATTGATGTGACACCCTGCACTAATGGATAAACGGATTGTCTTTGTATTTCTGCAAAGAGAATGTGTCACATATTGAATAGTGACATTGATATTCTTATCAGATGTAAGAGTTAATGCTTCTTTTGGGTAAACAGAGTAGTTTGACCTCCGAGAGCTATTATCCTCCAGGTTTGCAGGTAACGACTTTCTTTGCTGTATTTGTTTAGAAAGTTTCACTGTAAATGTGTAAGCTGGAAAGTTACCTTTCTTACATGAAATCCAAGATGGATAGGAAGAAGTATGCATCCTTTAAAAGTGGACTATCAGCCACTGTGGCTGGAAATTTGTCATACCACCAGTCCAGCTGCATAACTGCATCAGGCTAAAGGCTTCTGATGTTCTGTAGAAGGGCCCCCATTATGTCTCCATAGACACAGAGGACAACTGCTCTGCTGAGGTCAACATTTAAATGGATGAGCTAAACAAAATGCAAGAGGAAGAGGGACAGACACGGGAGTAAGTCCCTCAAACTCCCTTTTGCTGGGCCATGTTGCCTTTCTTGTGTCTATTGTTTCTAAATTAAAGGATATCTAATGTTAGCAGTTGTGGTCCCCTCCCAGTAATCACCGTTACAAACATTGCTGGGGTCTTGCAAGGTATTTATGGCTCTCCTGGGAAACACCAAGGAGAATTACAAAGCCACTGTGGAACGATGTGATAAGAAAAAGTTCTGAATACAGCCTGCATTTGGGGAAAAAAAACAAAGAAATTCAAAAGTAGCATGCTGCTAGTACTGATCTTTTCTTTCATTTAAGCAAGAAAAAAACACACTGAAGAACTTGGTAAAAAAAATAAGGCTCTGGGTCCTACTCTGAGCTTATGTTGAAAGCTGTGGTTTTTGTTTTAATTTGTTTTCTGTGAGTTAACTTTGAACCAAAACAAATGTTTCAGCTGCTTGATCCTGTATAGATTTACCAGGACAGGACAGTGTCCAGGAAAGTGTAGTTGCTGGTGAGTCATCTAATTTCTCAGACAGCGGAGATGTGTGAGGCGAAGAGAAATTCCAGGAGAAGAATTTATGCCCATCCCCAAAGACAGTGTGTCAGGTGCTTTGCAGAGAAAGGGAAAAAGAGAGGGATTTACCACTAAGCCACTTTCCAAAGGGATCCTGGAGGGTGGTGTGCTTTGCTCCTACACTAAGCATAGAGTGGAGAAGGGGGGATGAGTCCAGTGTCACAAGCTCATAGTGTATGCCACACACTGTACCATTACCTGTGGGTGCAATTGTGCATTCATGCATAAAAGAATAATATGCAAATATTCATCAAGGTGGCTAATAGGGTGAGACAAATCATAGACTGTGTAGAGTACTGCTGTTGCCTCTGGGACTTGCCATTCAGGGGCAGTGCCATCTTCATCTTCCACTTGAATCTTTGTGAAAATGACACTTTGTGTCTTTTTGAAGAAAATTCTCAAGTAGATACTGGATAATGAAAATTATGTTGTTTGACATAGTAACTAATCATGGAAATATTCCTATCATCCTAATAGGGACTAGGAGGCAGTGCTAGAGTCCTATTAACCCACTTTAAGCAAGCTATCACTCAATAAAAACACACCTTTTCTTTTTCCTTTGAAAAAAACCCCCAACATAAATATAAAAGCCCAGTTTTTATATTGCCTTGCAAGAGGCAAGCTCAAGATCCGTGGCACTTCTCATAACAAAAAGGCAGAGAATAACCTGTCTGCCCTGCCCATCAGCTTTTCAATAAAATTGATTCTGTATGTGCAAGGTTGTCTGTGCACTATTGCTAAGTGCATAATAGCTGTAGTATGCCAACTCATTATTCTGTAAAGTGCTGTGAAATACCGTGATTACGAAAGATGCCGCATAGAAACAGCTTCCAGTTTAGTCGGGTGATGGTCAGGTGGCCAGACAGGCTGCTGTAGTACAGCTACATGATCTGCAGTCCAGTGGTTTTATGGCTACAAACATCCCTTAGACTTGTTTGCACGTGCCAGAAATTACAAGTGCCCCTTCAGGGGTTTTTCGTGCTATCTCCTTTTGATTCTCCTCTTTGTCCTCATGTTTTGGAGCACTGGAATTTCAGATGGCTCTAGATGCTCAGCTTTATCCATGTACGTGCCTATCACTTCTCAGTGAGAGTCAGTTATAAAGTAATTTATTTTGTAAAGTACACTGGCTATTGGCCAGTGGGTAACTAAAGGTGAAAAGAAGCAAATGACAAGCAGATTAAAAAGCATGTTGTGGACTGGGACAAGGGAGGCTCTAGTGTGAAGGAAAGTGAATAGGGACAATTCAGAGAAGCAAAAACTGAAGAAATAAGGCGTGCACATGTAGCTCAAAGGACTTCATTACAGCTAATTTAGGAAGATAACAAAGGAGTGATGTCAACAACATCTAAATGGGGAGAAGCACAATGGGAAGAACAGAGAGAGCAAGAACAAATAAGAGTCATAAAATGGACAAATGTCTTCAAGTCTTTAGAAAGTATGTTTTAGTGCCCTTTTCCCTCCTCCTTTCCTGTCCTCCAGGAAATGTCTTACCAATAAGAGGAGCAAAAGGGTTGGCAAGTTTAATAATGCCCTCAAGGTGATGAAACATTGGTTCTTGACAAAACAAAAACTTGGCCATCCAGTTCTCCAGCTTTGCTTGACTGTGAGCCACTCTTTCTTTTAAGTGTCATATCAAATCTGGTGACTCACATAGAGTATTCATTGTACACAAGATAAGTTATCATAAATTCACTATTAGAAATGTAATTACACTGACTGCTCAGAAGAAAGAAAGGGTCCCTTCCCTATCCCCAACCTCTTTTTTCCCCTGGAGGACTTTCATTGTAGAAGAGTAAATATTGCAGCTGTGTTTCTGTCGTTTACTCTGGAGAGTCCATTTAAGATGGTGATGATTAAGACGTGCATGCTTGTGGTGCTAATCAAGAGACTGGACAGCTTTCAGCAAGAGGAAGCTGTGGAGTGATGGCAGCAGGACAGGGGACTGACAATTAACTCACACACAAAGATGAAATCCATTAAGATCCAGCACAGCTCTGAACACTGAGCTTTTTTTTCCAATTATGCCATCTTGTCTGATGTATTGCCTCAAACCAGACTGCTAATGTTGGCTTTTCCCCCAGCAGGTTAAGGCACACATAGTCTCAAATATTCGTGTGCAAATTTAACGTGTAGGAAGTAGAGACATAAAGATTCTAAAATGACATGGAGATATGTTTGTCATCTCCTGACCTTCCTGAGTGGGGACCTGGCTGAATCGTGCAAATGTCTCTGGCTCTTGTACTCCTTCCCCATGGAAACTGACTCAGAGCAAGGGAGAGTGGCTACAACTGCACAGTGCTGTGGCACCAGTGCAGGGCTTGAGGGTGCGTCCGGGCATAGTCAACCTCCCAAACTCACCTTTGTGTACAGAGCCCTGAACTAGTATAATGCAGTTGTGGTTGCTCTTTGTATTGGTGAGGCTGTTGTTTTGAGAACAAAAATAAACTTTAATGAATTAACAAAGACAATGACAACCTTGGATTAAACCTTAATTCAGCAGACAGCAATATGACCGATGTCAAGGATGGGTTTTTCACTGGCGTAGAGCATCATGCCTCCTTTGACTTCAGCAAGGAAAGGTTGATTTAAGGCAGGTTGGAGTGTCCTGCCCTTTGCGAATATGTTGAGAAAGCCAATGATTCAGCTTGTTTTGGTGAACCTACGAGTGCTTTGTTGATGTCTGCGACACCCTATGCACGAGCGCTTAATAGTGGATGAGTGTTGGAAAGATTGTGGATTACTTTGTTAAGCAAGCGTGGCTTGTAAGTAATGTGGAGCTGACCCTTCGTGACACTTGCATGACCCAGAAACAAAGCAGCAGGCAGGAGAGCCCTGCAGTAAATGAACAGTGTTTTGATATTTTCTAATAATAAAACCTATGAAGTTAACCTTTGGGAAGTATAGTTAAACTTAATTTATTTTTAAATGTGCAATGTTTTCAGTATGTTTGTTTGCACTGTAACCTAATTTTCCACTTCTTTTCCCTTGTCATACAGTTTTTAGGCCAGGAATGCGGTAATGAATAGAGAGAAGAATGTCAGTTTAGACTGTAAAAAGCTTCTGTGAAAAAGCCTAGTAGAATTAAATAGGGAATGATCGTCTGTCTGTAGGATTTCAAAGCCCATGTCTCCTCTGGTTTAAAGCAACAGGATCGCTAATAAAGGATCATTTCATACGTGTGGCCTACTGAGCTCTGTGACTGAGTGCAGGTTGAATAATGCCATTTCTCCCTTTATTTCCTTCTTTCCCTCTCTTTTTATTTCATCTTGTATTGAGATTTTCCACATGTCCCACTCTGGTTGATTTGGTCTATAGGGCTGCTGCACTACTGGGGCACAGGAAGCCTGGCCTTGGGACTTTTGTGTAAACAGACCTTCCTCACTTTGTCCTTGTTGGGCTAAATCTGCGTCCAAATTAATGTGTTGGATTATGTTACCTCCAAAACAAGAGCAAGCATTAAGTGGGCAACGAGATAGAATCCTTCTATTTCATGAGTTGGACCTCACTGGGTCTTCTCGTATGTAACCCTTGAGTGGATTTTGAGCTCACACCCAGAGCCTAAGCCTTGTAATCTTCCATACATTTAACATTTTTTAAACTTTACTGTCATCTCTACAGTTAATACACGTGTATGACTACCAAAGTGGAAACTTTGGAGGCTGACTCTGCTGTGTTTTTTTATCCCCAGCGTTGAATGGACCCAGTCAGGCTGAGAGGAGTAGAAAGGCAGGAAACAGTGCTGGGCCCTTCCCTGGCTGTGGAAGGGTAGATGTACACTGGAGATGAATCGGGGTCAGTACACTCTGATATGTTAATTTGCCAATAATCATTATAAGTAATAGCTTTACTGATTCATGAGTTCCATAAATTGATTAGTCCCTCTGTTAATGAAGAGCTCTAATGCACTACATTTGCAATAGATCATTCTTTTACTTTATGACTTTATCTGGCCCGGGGAACTCGAGCACACTGGGCTGTGCTCGTAGGTACCGATTCCATTTGACAATGTGTTACTGCATAAATAGAGGCATTTAACACTGTGCACATTCTGCAGTGGTTTCTGTCCAGAATTAGCTGAGTAATTAATTCTTTGAGCTTTCTGATGCATCACACTGCAAAGTCAGCTTGGTTCCTACTGGATCATCTTTACAAAAAACTGGGCTGACTCTGCACTTGACTGTGGACGCTCATGCAGAACAGTTTTGCTTGTCAATTGGAAGAAGGGCTAGTAGGGTCATAAATCCCTTCTCTACTCTCACAAATCCTCTATCCAGTGCAGAAGCAGTGTCCCACTGGCTAGCTTAGTTTGGGACTGGCACTGAGGATGAGCAGGGCTGCATGTTCATGTGGGTGAAGCTGGGACTGTCACTGGTGGGGCAGTGGCAGGAGTGGATTGAACCTGTATGGGCTCTGTTACACGAAGGAGCAGCCACCTTTCCCTCTAACACATGAACTTCTTCAGTGTGTTAGATTGAAGAATGCTCCAGAATGCCTGAACAGTGACAGTGCCCTTTTCAAAATGCCTGTATCCCCAGTGAGAACAGGGTTACTTTTTCAAATGGACTTCGCTGCAGTTATCCATGCCATTGTCCCTTTGAGACATCATTGCCATAATACACTCTACATGGGACTATACGTTGAGCCCGCTCAGAAACTGAAGCTAATGCAGAATGCAGTGACCCGCTTATTAAGTAGTGTTTCATGCTGGGAACACATCACACTAATGTGCCAGGATCTGCACAAGCTGCCAATACGTTTTTGGATGTTGGTGTTAACCTATAAAGCTATAAATGGCTTGGTACCTAGCCACTTGGGTCAGGAGAGAAGGCACGGTGCCTTTATTAATTATACAAGCCTCCAGCTGAGAATGAATCTGCTTAGGCTTCTGGAAACGGTTCACACTGGGCATGTTCAGAGGCTTAATGCAGGCATTAACATACCCTTACATTGCATCATTTAATTTGCATAACAACTCCTAGGTTTGTAGCGATACCTTCCCCTGCATCTACCTTTGATGTTGCTGCTGCCACCTCTGAGCTCTTTGTAGAGTTGACAGTTTGAGCTCTGGGCTTGGGACCAAAGGGCAGATTTACTCATCTGCTACATCGGGGGAAAGCCCCTGTGTGGCCCTAGCAGAAAGCTCATAAACTGAGGCACATCAGTGTTTGCAAAACTAGTGAACAGGAAAGTAGATCATGCTTAGTCAGAGGTACTTTCTGAATACGTCTGAGTCTGGGGAAAAATCTGCAAATTTGGGGTTGATTTTAGATTTTGATCAAAGTGACTTATGGTTTACAAAATGTCCTTCCTTACCAGAGTAGAACAAGTAACCCACAATATTTACCCATTACATCTGCAGATAGATCTCCAGCTACTTCCTGCATTTGTTTGTGGTGTTTCTCATTGGTAATTACAGTAATATTTATGCCTCTTTGCATTTTTATATGTCCTTTGTCAAACTGATTAGAGGAGGCACAAAGCTGCCCTTTCGTAATAAAAATATTAAAAAAATAAAAAGAGGCCTCATTAGGAGGCTTGCTGACATCAACTAAATTGAGTTTCACCTCGTATCAGAATTTTAATAAATAAGCACTGATGCTCAGTGCGTTGCTGTAACATGCACGCTCTGCTCACACAGCTTGCTGCATGCTTTGTACCGTGCGGCTTTTTCCTTTTTAATGCAAAACAATACTAAGTGAGTCAAGGGGAAATGCTATTTCATATTCAAGCCTATCTTTTTCCCTAGCAGACCTTAAAAGAAATATGAAATAATTTGTCTGGTATCCAATCACTCTGACTATACTTTCTGATTCTGCTGTTGTACACATCAGAGCCTTAAATCTAACATTTTCTTTTGCAGTGCTGCAAATGTGAGGTGTGATTTACATTTGTTTTTCTTGCAAATTAGGAAGGGCATAAAACACAGGCAGCTTTCCTTTCCAATGCCATTGACTCTATATAAAGTCAGGCTGAAAAAAGCCACAGGAGCAATGAACAGGGAAAGAGAGTGACAGAGGATGTTTTGGTAATGTAAAAGACATCTTTACAGCTAACAGACCAAAAGACTCTTGTTCCAGGCTGCTTCTCACTCAAATATTTATGACAACAGTTCATACTCTTTTAATTTCTGGTTTCTTTCTTAGAAATCCATATTTAGGTAGACGATTTTAAAAGCCTGCCCCTGCCAATTGCTTCTAGGTCAGTGCCAGGTCTGTGCTCTTGATCTCAGGCTGTTTTAGTAACTAGCTTGGTGTTTTAAGGGGAGCTGTAATTTGGGTGGTTTTTATAGATACCAGCAACAGCCAAGCGGCAATCAAAGCAGCCCAGTCAGGATGTCCTGGTAGGGCTGTGGGCACTGGGGACACAGAAAAAGAAACAAGCATGGGTTGCTGGCAGCGCTCCAGCCACCAGTGGCTACTGCTGCCGTCTGCCCTCACTGGCAACAAGCACTGTTTGGTGGCCAGTGCTCCACATCAAACCCTTGCAGGGGCTGCACTGCCTGGGATCTGCCTTCCTGCCTGGCAGTGCTGCTGTACAAACCTGTGTCCTTGATGCCCCTCCACTCCAGCTGGGCTTTTTTTTCTCAATTTACTTGTTTTGTGCCTATTCCCAAGGTTTTGAGCTGTTTGTGAGAAGCATCTCCAAAGCAGATGAGGGGCCAAAGCGGCCATCCTCTCTGTGTTTGTGGTTCTGACCTTGGATCCTAGATGGGGACTCATCCCATCATGTGCTAGAACAAATGTGAGTCAAAATGATGGTGCCAGGCAGGAGATGCTGCTGAGGAAAGAGGGGTGCTCCATGCCGCCTCTGGCTTCCCACTTTGCAGGGCTGAGAAAATCCCAATTGTCCAAACTTTCTGAGCCTAGTGGGCCCACTTGAGATCAAATCCTTACGAGCTTGTCTAATCAGCCCTTTCCCCTCCCTCTTTCTCAGCGTTTTCTATCACGACCTCTTTACTGCAGTGCTGGGACATGCTCCCTGCAGAAGCTGAGTGCAAAACCTGCTAGTGACTTTAGGGGGTTTCTGGCTGTAAGCTCAAGGTCTGAACAGATTTGCAGCTTCAAGCACTTGTGCCAAGAATTGGGTTGCTTTGATCAATTAAATTCCTTGGCAGTGAAAGAATAATAATAAAGGTTAGGGGGGGCCTTCCTCTGAAGCTCCATCTGCAGAAGAGTGTATCTTCCCACTGCTCCTGAATAGCACCAGCAGGCTCTCCTCTACCTCTTTTATGGATTTAATTCTCTTTGGGAAGCTAATCTCACCCCTGCTGCCCCAGCACAAAACCCAAAGTGGCAATCTTGTGAAGCACAGAAAAGCAATTGGGGGGAACCTAGGTTTTTATGGTAATACCCAGGGAAAGTGACTTGCACCACTGCTCTTAAGAATGCAAACATGCTCCCACCAAGTGTGGGATAAACAGCACGGCTTGTACCTTTCAGCAAAACAGAAATGTGCTGTTGCCAGAGCCAAGGGACTCTCTATGGGAAAGGTTTGCTTGCCAATGAGCACGGCTTTGCTTATATCCAAAGGTCTCGAGGTGTGGTGATGGGTTTGCTGGAGAGCATAGGATGCTACAAAGGGGCAGGAGTAACAGGGAGGGAAAGGTTAGTTTATGCTGGGCTTATGAAAGTGATGGAGGCTGACTTGTCTCCTGCCCAGTGCCTCCATGTTTGTTTGTGGCATGATGTGTGTATGTAACACTGTTGGCTCTCTTGAGTGGGAATCACCAGCCTGGCAACCCTCAGTCTGAGTAGGCTTTGCTCTCAGACCAGGGATTTGTCTGTTTTCTGGCTCAGTTTCAGTGCTTATTTATATAAAAAAAAGATGAAGACGAGGACACTCACAGATGAAAGGAATATTCATGTTCCTGCCCCGGCCTCTGCACTAACCGTGATGGCTGCATGATGAACAGAGGACATCTCCAAAGGAAAGTTAAGGGCTCCAGTGAGCAGTGCAGATGCCTTAATCTGAGGGGGATTCTGTCCACTGCCAACCCCATCGCTATGCAGCTCTCCTGCTGTGTCCCTTGTTTAGGGGGCTGTGTTGGCCAAGTCACTTGTTCTGTCCTTGTAGATCAGTATTCCATGCTCTGGGCTCCCTGACACAGCATCTGTAGGGTGATGCTAAGGAGCTGTGATGAGGAGGAGGTGTTGGGGGAGAGAAGCAGAGCAGGTGAAGAGAATAAGGAGAAGGGAATGCAGGACCATTTGTTTTTTCAACAGCACTACCTGAGACGGACATAAGCAGATCATGACAGATTGTGACACTGCATTCTGGCATTCAGGGACTTCCTGGGGGCCCCAAATCTAGGAGGTGGGCACGGGGCCGGAGTGGGTGGTGAACAGCAAGCAGGATTGTCTTCATGGTATTTCTGACCGATGTAGAGTGTCCATGTTGCCTCCTGAGCCAAGGATCATCTGCTTCCCTGGTTCTCCGATACGGAGCAGTCTCCTCACCCGAGGTAGCTGGATATAATTTTTGTGTGCTAGCTGCCAGAATATCTTCAATTTAGCTTGGTCTATTAAATCACCTGTCTTAATGCTCTTTGTCTGGAGATCAAATTTGGAAAGGCAGCAGCTGGAGAAAAATTAAAGCAGACAAATGTGTATAAAAATGTTTCCCTCCAACTGCTTTCATCACAGGCAATTCCTGACTAAATGATGAGGCTTAGGGCTATAAGTATCTCAGTCATCTCATCTGGAGTAAACTGAAACCAAGGTCAAGTCATAGCTGGTTTATGTCCTTTTCCCTTCTAATCTTACACATTTTGCTGTGGTTATTTTATTTGAGTGTCTGCCACTTGCTATTTCAAGCTTCCAGTGGTATGCCTACTCTGCACCCCTGTTTGCCAGCTAAAATGTTTCCACACCACTAGTGGACATGATTACATAATTTCAGATGCACTAAGGCCTGAAATTATTGGATTTTTTCCCTGGTACAAATGAATTCATGTAAGTTGTTTATTTTTAACTTCACCTCCTGCCTGTGAACTCCAGTAAAGGGAAATTATTTTTTCATGATGGATGCAAGGGGGAGGACAGGAGGGGAATAAAAGAAAAGCATCTGAGATTTAGGGCAACAGGAAAAGAAGCATTCTAAGTTCCAGGGTGATAGTGTGATGTTATTCCACCTGTTTCTTTAATTACTAGAAGTTGCTGAGCCTCATCAGCTGCCTCCACAGCCCTGGGAGGAGAGGAAGTGCTGATGGTGTCCCAGGCGTGTGGCTTTTCAAGCTTGTGCCAAGACTGTGTATGGAGTCATGTTCTTCCCAGGATTGTTCATCCGCAAATGTGTAGATCAGAAATGTGTAGATCTCCTGAAGATCAGAAGTAACCTGTGTGGTCTCTTCTAATCTACAAAACCCTTTATCTAAACCATCACTTCAAGAGCAGAATTTATGGAATTTGGTAGTGATGTCTTGATTTCGTCACATCTAGTAAATAGGTGTATTCAATACCGCAGTATAAAGGGATTAATTTACTTCAGCTTCCTCTCCACCCCTAGGAATCTTATATATTGTCTCCCACGCACCTAGTTAGCTCAGCAAGGTTATTTCCCCGAAAGTGTTGTAAAATAAAACTAGTTTGCCAAAGGTACTCCCTTGTATCTGTGCATGTTTGAATCCAAAGTGGAAATGTGTTTAATCTGCAGCTTCTGTGTTAAGAACTAAAGGCATCCAAGCCCTTGGGATGGAGGTGTGTCTCTGAGCCTCCAGAGCAGAATATAATTGAAAGGGCTCAGGTTTCGGATTCCTGCTTTAGTCCAACTTCAGTGTTAACGCACAGGATGTGTAATGATGGCCCTCAAAGGCCTCTTTGCATTCACACTTGCAATCCTCACGTCGTATTAGTGCAGGCTTTGCCCCGTGTTTTATTTCATGCTTCCTTCACCACAAACATTTGCTGCTTGTGGAAAACCAGCTGGGGAGTCTCTCTCTTTCCCCTTTAATAATCTCTAGTTTGGGACCACTGATCCTTCAACAACCTCTTCTCTTTTTGATGTGCCCTCTGTTTTCTCTTATTTACTGCAACTGCCATGCTTGGGATTCTCTTGTTTGTCCTCTCCCTCCTCTCAATTTCTCAGAACAAGCTGAAAATGAGATTTAAATAGGCCTCCCACTGTTGTTGCTCTTTTGAGATTACTGGGATCAGATGTTCTTCTCTTGAGAACCACATCAAAGAAAACAAGAGAGGGTAAAGACCAGGATGCCCAGGAAGGTGATGGAGAGTGGGGATAAGGCAGGAGAATAGTGGTTTTTTAGCATGTAATGCTGTGGAGCGGGGCATTTTTGGCTTTGTTGGAACCTTTCCAGGGTTTTACAAAAGTGTCAGTGCCACTATGGTGTGAAAAGCTTAATAATTTTTTAAAGAAACCTTTCAGCAAGCCCAGTGCTATCTGAGTGTTGTATTTTTTATCATAATTTTTTTGTGCTACTAGCTATAAACACCCCACTAATTTTAATGTGGGATTATTTGGCTGACCTATCCATCCCCATGTTCCCAGAAATCCTCTCCATATTAATTGCATTTCACTGCTGGAGACACCTGTTAGCAAGGGCACAGCTGAACAGGCTCTTAATACTTTAAATCTCTGATAATACTCCAGTTAAACCTCTCTTTCTTGCTTTTTTTTTCTTTTTTTTTCCCTTTCTTTTTTTTTTTTAATAAGAGAGCAGCTGGTTGAACTTGCTCCTTAGGAGCAGACTGAAGCTAAAATTTCTGTTCCTCTCTCTAGTGTGAGGTGACTTTGCAGCAGAGGATCTGATGGTTTTTGAAGGCTGTCATTGCACTTGCCTTTGCCTCTCTTGTGCACTGATGGGGAGAAGGGTCACCCATGGTTTTCACTAGTAAAAATAATCGACATGGTATGCGTGGTTTTATAGTCAGCCACAAAGCTCAAAGCAAGCAAATATGTACGGCAGTACAGCAAGGACTATTTTGGGGTTTTGTTTGTTTGTTTTGATTTTTTTTTTGTTTTGTGTGTGGGGTTTTTTGGTTCGGTTTTTCTTAAGTGCTGCATTTAATCCTATTAGAAATGTGAGGGAAAATTCACAAAATTCAAAGTGTCTGAAGAAGGAGATAAGCCCTTCATGCAGTTCAGCTGTACAGTGTTTATTCCTTTTCCCCTCTACTTTCTTATCATTATCAGAGAGAGGTGGAAAGCTTTTGTCAGAGTTCTCTTTTAAACAGAGATAGTATTTGAATGTAAACAAGTATGAGCACATGGTGTGACCAAGGGAGTGAGTGGTATCTTCAATTTCTGAATTTGCCGGCACTCATGAATGGTGTCAGGATCTTAATGTGGCTCTTAAACTGCTCGGAGAACAGGATGGCTTCTATGGAAACCCACTAGACAAGTGATTCAAAAGACATCTTTTCAGAAAATTACTTCATCATATATGAGATTTCTTTTTAAAACTAACTACACGGGAGTTCTTGGCAATGATGGTCTCTACATCTGACGGTCTAACTAGCATGAAATAGAGCTGCTGCTCTCATTTATATACATTACACTATCTGGTTCCTCACTTGTGGTTTGGTAAAAGCATGAATTTTCAAGTTTCCCTCATGGGACTCCTCTGGCTTCTTTCACTTTACCTTTCATTTTCTTCCCTGCTATATAGAAATACAGGATGATTATTAAATGGCTTTAGGAATTTTGCTGTAAGAGGTAAGAGAACATGCAGCATCATAATTTTTTATTGTTGTCATCAGGGTTTCTTATTGTCTTTTTAAGAAAGCACGACAATAGTGTGGTGGGGAAGATTGCAACACATGCAGTCTAGCTGGGAGAATTAAATATAGATATTTTCTTGGTGTAATATTTGTCAGGCAAATCACAGAATGTTTCTTATAAATACCTTTGTGCATACACAGTCATCAAGAGCTGTTTGATCCATGTATCACTGCAAGACTATAATCCCAGGGTAAAACCCCATGACAGATGTCCATGAGCCTTACAGCATCCCAGCTGCAGGGATGATGCACCACTGGTCGGAGAAGGGAATGGGATGGCTGGAAAAAGGGGTAACGTGGGTACCAGCTGTGTTTGCTTCAGTGGGTCTGTTGCAGGAGAGCTCCCCCTCCTCTTTGTGGGGAAACAGAGATGGCAAGGCCGATCACAGCTCTAGAGGCTCCTTGCGCTGTCCCAACCCCCAGGACACGGAATCAGATTGCTGTAGGCAGCAGAATGCAAGAGAACTTAGGGAGTGGGCTGGAGAAAATTAGAGACACATCAGGGAAGGGCCGAGGAAGGGTGTTGTCCTGGGCACAGAGACAGGGAATGTGCCCAAGGCCACGTTGCCATCAGTGTCAGAGATGGCACAGCAAGCGTGCTACCAGCCCTGCTGCCATGTCTCTTCCGTCAGCACCCACTGGGCCCCTCAGCAGCATTGGCACTCGTACAGATGGGGCCAAATGGCTTCTCACAGAACGCAGCTCACCCTGCTGATGTCCCTTTCCACCACAGCAAACACAGATCTGCCTCATGCCTGGCCACAGCCTCTCTGGCCCCTTCCCAGCCCCTTGCCCACCACCCAGGATATGGCCTGAGGCACAACCTCACTCCTTCACTTGGAGATCAGTGTGGAGGTTTTTGGTGGATACTATCACTGTCCATTTTACCTTAGTCTATTCAGTATTGCTTTTTAGTTAAAAATACTCAGCTGTTTTTTTAGATGAAAGTACATATGCCTTTCATTCCTTCTGCTTCTAATTATTAAGTTATTTAATAATGATTCTAATTATTAAATTATTATGAACTGCTTGTTATTTTTCTTTGATATTTTTAAATCCAAGATGGTTTCTGAGGGAGGCAAGTGACCAAAAATATTTATATGTTGTAATTCGACTTGGTAGACTCATTTAGTTTAATTAGCTATAATGTGGGAGTTTAACTCTTGTCATCAGATTAGAAACAAGTTTACCACTTTGTATTCTTTTGAATTTTTGTTTAAAAAGGTATTTTTTTCTGTTTTTCTTTTCTTTCTTTCCATAGTAAATATATTATTTTTGCTGTTCCTATGCTAAAATTTCATGCTCTCAGTGCTAAACCACCTTCCCCCACCTTCTTTCTCTAGCTAGGGATTTATAATACACCCCAGAAAAAAATAGGTGCTGATTGTGCTGTGAACAGTGCCCCTTCATTATGGAACAGCCCTTGCAAACTTTTGGAAAATGGACCTGCTGTGATAATAAATCTTCTCCCTTTACATACAGCACTGAATGTGGCTGTGACCACATAAACTGCACTCCCCATGATTCTGGGGCTGTTCACAATGCCAACCATTTATAAGCCAGTTGGCTTTACATTAATTAATTCCCAAGTCATTCACAAATAGCAACAATCACCTCAAAGTGCAGGGCTAGGAAAGGGCTGGCATTTTTGAAAGGGAGATCTGTATATAAAAATTTACCATGCTCACAATAGGGAAAAAACCCAGCCCTTGAAACAACAATGGCTTTCAGCATTCGGGCTCAGAGTTGCGGCTGCTTTCGATTCAGCTTGTGGTGGTTTATTTATGACGAGTGCTAATTTCTGATATTTGACTTCTTCTGCGGACAGCCTTGGCTGGACATCCTACCCTAAGTGCAAGGTAGGGCTCCCTGCACTATTGCCTGCAGGACAAGGCAGGGGAAATATGTATTACTTTGGAGAGGAGCTCAAGGACTCCAGGAATGCCAGGGTAAGATTTAGCTTTGTGACATCCTCTGCCAGATTGCCAGCTGCTTCTCACCTGGATTTCAGTCCTCACAGCCTTCCCTTCCAGGGTTTTAGCATCAATCAGTAGTTTTATAGTTTTTTTCAGACGTTAATGGGAGTAATTTTAAAAATCTGTCCAGGAGAGGTCTTGCTCTCCCTGCCTGTCATAGCTTTTAGGCTTTTAAGAGAATTTTTTTTAAGAAGTGATTGAATCACATACCTTGTTCCCACGGGGTGCAGTTTCCTTTGGCTGCTGTTGGCTACCCTGTCTGCCATCTCCTTCCTCCAGCACTGGCCCACACCCCTTGTCCTTGCCTTTGCTTCAGGTGCCCTTCTGACCTTCCCCATCTATGCCTCAGGCTTCCTGCCCTTGGCTTTACTTCCTGGGGGTTCTCCACTGGCCAGGTGAGTTACCTGTTGCCACTCAGCCCTTCCATTTCCACTGATTTATCTTATTCCATCTGTTTTGTGTCCTTGGTGTTTTGCCTTGGATAGGCTGTAAGTGTGTAAGGGTAATAATACTTTACATTGAAAGTCAACCTAGAGAATGAAAGAGTTCGGGATGGGAACATTTTTTTCACAATTGGCCACCCATTGCTGGGTGCACGTGGACTTTCACCCCCTCCCTGCCAGTCCCTACTGGGACCACAGCCAGAGAGGAGCTGCCAGGGCAACTTGGCTGCCATGTGAAGGTGCATTATGGCACAGGCTTAAAGGACACAATTACAGATGAGCTTCACAGGACGGTGCCTCATCCAGGCCATATGATTGACAGTGCTCATTCACTAAGCAGCTATTCAGTAGTTTTTCTTCATCATTTTTTAGCAGGAGAGGGAGTAGCTGATCCCTTAATTCCAACATCCTATTCCGATACTGCACTGAAGACAGAGTTATTAATTTCCTCCGAGGGTTTTTTGCTGTCATTCAGCATGACAGTATCCTGAATGCTTTAAAAATATTAATGGGTTTATTTTCGTAGTAGAACCATAAGATGGAAGAGCATTGCTTTCACACTGTAGTTGTGAGCAACAGCAAAGAGTGCAGGATCAAGGTCAAAGGGAATGCAAGGTTTAGACACATAATAATTTTTTTTTTCCCAGACGATGTTCTGTTTATCACCTTACCCCTATGTCTGCATTTTATACAGCCCACTGATTTCCATTTTGGCTGCTACTGCTCAGCAAATGGTTCTGCCAGTTCCAGAGGTAGTACTGTGAGCTCTGCGCTGATAAAGTCCTACAAGCTCTTTGGTCTAAAGAGACTCACTCAGTCCCACAATGGGCAGATGCATCTCCCCAGGTCAGTATTTCTCTGCTCTACTTTCTCCTACTGTAATCTTCAGTCTCAGTACCCCCTTTTGCAACAGGCAAGACAGGAGCAATGCAAGGAGCTGTAATTCATGCTCAGTGCCTCCCAGCCAGCTGAGGCAGAAATCCTATGGAGGGAACACAGTAGCTGCTCAAGTGTTGCTGTTGGGGTGGCCACGACACACACAGACAATGCCTCTTTCAAGGGCCAAAATGGCGTTTATTCAACAAAGCACCTTTTTCTTTATATACTTTTGTATGTTATCATTTGTGTTACATATTCATTGGCTGCTAAATTACTACAGTAGATTCATTGGCTATTATTAACTACAATATACTGCCTTTGGTTACCTGAACATAAGCATTCAAGCATTCAGAAAAATAACAGGTGCAGATATGTTGCTGGTTTTCTCCTTCTATTGTTTAAATTTCTTGCTTCTGTTGATATTACATTTTCATGGGTAAAAACTAATTGTTTTTCTTCTCACGAGCTTTTCTCACGGTCCTTCTCTAGCCGAAGTAACAGGCCTGAGCCATGATTTTACAAAGGCAACAAGGCCTTCATTTTATAAGGTTTTACCTAAATGCCACACTCATGAAAATAAGGACCTCTTGCTCTGCCCAACAAAATCCCAGTTTAGTTCATTTTTTCTGATACTTTTCAGGCTTCTCTATAACTATGACCCATGACCTCCTTGTGCAAATACATCGTTTACCTGCTCCTTCTCTCCATTCCCCATGTGGTTTCTTGTCCCACACTTCTGACCAGACAGCACTCCCATTTGATGCAGTGGCAATTTCAAGAAGTGGTAGTCCTGCTACCATGTTTGATGAAGATATTGATAATCAACTCTATAGGTACTACAGTCTGCTAATATATGGATTAACTGCAATATAAAATAAAGGTTCACTGCTTTTTATGTGGTTTGGTTAGGCACACCACATGACAGAGCTTATCATGGTAATGGTATTTCTGCTGGATTCAGCAAAAATAGTGCCATAAAAATAAAACACATTGAGATTCATAGAAATCTGTCTGCATTCTGCTTCCAGTGAAGCTATTTGGGGCCAAATTTTCAAACACCAGTTTCTAGTTGCACCAACAAAAGGAGCCCATGCAAAATACAAATATGTACACTTAGGTTCTTACACATGCGGGCAGTGCCCATTCTTGCTGAAATGTGACATTCTGAGAACAGATGTTGCAAAATACTTGCACATATTTTGTGGGAGCAACAGTTACATCAATCTTGCTGGAAACATAGCTCCCATTTTTACTTTTCTTTGCTTGATAGGCCGTTTATCTTGTTTCCTTTGGCACTGGAAGTCTTCCCCATGCTGTTTTCTGTGTCTGGAAAATCTGCCCACCCTCTGCATGCCAATCACACTTCTTTTTCAAACCTCTTCTTCAAACTTCTCCTAATTCCTTTTATGTTGATCTTCCTACTGTCATTTCTTTCCAACTCAAGCCTGAATTGCCTCTTACAGGGAGTTTTAAGGGTGTGTATTTATTCATAGCCCTTTGTGTAAGCTGTCTAAGTTAGTGCCCCCTTCATTTTGAAGTGAAAAATTAATTTTATATAGTTGTATTAACTTAATACATGCCTTCATCTCCACAATGCAAAGCCCTTTTATTGAATAGTCCAATTTCTGTTTTAAAGGTGAGTTTGTTAAAACGTAGAGATTAAACAGGCTACTGGGGTCAAAGTTAGAAGGTAACAAGTCCATGGGAAGAGCACAGTTTTCATGGTGACCAGACTAGCAGTTTCAGGGCCGAGTAATGCACTATTGGCACAGCTCGACCTTTTTCCTCCAGAAAAAATTAAAGACAGTAAATCAGTTTGGAAGGTATGGTTTATTTTGGCCTGCCGACACTACAAATGTTATTTCTGAAATAGCGATGGTTAATTGCTCGAACTCCTCAGCTGTGCAGACAACATTGAATGTTTCCATGTAAAGAGTGAGGGACGGGAGCTGGAGCGGGGCCTGGTTAGGGAGCTCCTGGAGGAGGCAGGGGAAGGTGGGCACAGCCAGGACAAGGATGGAGCCTGCTGGCAGGCTCCCTGGACTCACTGCCATGGACAGGGAGCGGTGGAGCAGCTACAGTGGCTGGGGGCTGCTGTGCCTCCCTGGCTCTGGGGTGCTGACACAGGAAAGGAAGTATGGGCAACACTACGAGTAATTTTGCAGGCAATTTCTTGCTTTGTCTAAGCCTCTCGCTAACCCTGTTCACAGGAGGTTTGACTCCTAAAATTGTTGTGTGCATATGTATTTTTTTTCCCCCTGTATAGCACTACTATTATTATTATTTAATCTCCATGTGGTCTCTCATTTCTGTGACTTAAGTTATGAGCATTTTATTTTTCATTTTCAGTTACTTTTTTCCAACATAACACGAAATTGCAGACATTTTCAGGCCCTAATTTTTAAAATTGTCTCTCATTATCATAATTTACTGCTCTTAATGATTTTTCTGACAGGTTTTAATAGCAAGATTCCCTAAGTATTCCTTTTTTTTCTTGGATGCAGTTAAGTATATTATACAAGATAGTATGGATAATATTAAGATCCTAGTAGTGTAACATTCAGGAAAGTTTCCAACAGTCAATGTTATCTGTCATCTCAGGGTATGCATCACTTGGGGATCCTTTCTATGGAAAGATTGAGAAGAGATACTTCTCCAGACAGCATTTGTCATGTTGGCCTAGGATTTCTGGGAGCTCCTGCAGGAACCCAGAGGTGGCTGCCGTCTGCTTGTTTTGATGGTTTGCATTAGGATCTGGATCAGACTGTGCTGGAGAAAACCTCCAACAGCTACCATGGCCCTGGCAAGGCACAGGCCGTGCTCTCTGCACGCCTTCTCCAGATGCTGGGCATATGGGCCTGTCCTGAGAGCTCCAGGATGGTTTGGCTTAGTTGGTTTGGCTGAGAAGGCAGCTGGAGGAGAGAGAATGGAGAGAGACTTATTGCTCTTGCAGATAACAGCCTTGCTGAGTTTGATTGATGGATGCTGCTTTATCTGCCAGACATAAGCTAAAACTCAGGAAATGGAGCAGAAATATGCAGCTTGGGCAGAGCAGCTGTGAACAGCAAGGGAGAAGCACAGTGCTGGTTTGGGCAGAGCTTGTGCTCAGCTGCCCCAGAGCACCACACGCTCCCTGGTGAGCACAGCTGGGTGTGAGGCACCATACCCACGTGTCCCAGCCATGCAAGGCCCAGAGACAGGGTGCCATGCGTGCTCCAGCCATATGTACCGAGGGAAAATTCCCTCCTTCCTGTTTTCCCAATCCTTTCCCTTTGCTATCCTATTGAAGCATCGCAGGCCCTCCATCTGGTCCTGAGAGCAAGTATTTCCCAGCTGTGCCTCCAAAGTGATGCTCAGGAGTTCTGGGCTCTGCTTCTCTGGCTTTTAGCAGGCTGGCTCCATGACACTGGACATCACCCCATATCCCTGGCCATCTCAGTTCCCTCTGCCCGCCTCTGACTTGCTCCATTGATGCCTTAGGTTTTAACTTTTGTATTTTTCAAGTCCTGTACTGCTAGTGTAACTCTAAAGTTTCTTGTAGCTTTTTAAGTGCTGTTCTTTTACACTAAGATAGACATAACAAAGCCTCTCCAGCTTGCTCTCCAAGGACACCCAGACTGTTCTAGGCCGAAAAACTGTAAACCATCGTCTTGGGGAAGGCGGGGAGAAAGCCTGGGGAAATTCCATCATTGGCTGGGCTCTAGTTGGTGAATTTATGCTGATAAAAAAGCGTGAAGAACTCATGATCGTCCATTTTGAGATCCTTCTGGACTCCAGGCCTCTTCTGAAGACCTTTCAAATAAATACCTCCTTTATTCCTGTCTAGTCTCTGTTTCTAGGTAGCCATTTAAGGCATCACCATACTCATCATATGTTCCCAGCCACTGACTGGGTAGCAAAGCAGAGCAGAGAATAGCATTCCTGCCTCAATGACAGATGTGAAAGGCTCTAAAATGGAAATGGTTGTAGTGGTATGGATTGCCTCTAGCTAAGGTAGCTTATCCTGTGAAGGAAACTGGCTGCGACTGGGGCACCATTTTGCTAATATACACTGCATTTTCACTTTGCTGTAAAACTCTAGAGTGTGAACAAGGCTACAGCCTGTACATTTTTAACAAGTGCTACTGTGCCCCAATCCTGTTTGTCACTGTCTGGATCCCTGATACCCTGGTCTTCATTAAGTCCTTTGGGAGCTAACACTTAGCAAATAAAATTAGGAGAGGACAGAATTTTTTAAAACAAGCAGAATTAGGCATGTTTGGTTTCTGAGAAGATCGTGAAGATAGACTAATGTTACTTGTACAAGGTTTTTGTCAAGTATGATCCAATTTGAGAGAACAGTTGGACATTTTTCTCCCTCTTAGAGGTGTTAATAGTCTCAAAGGTGGAAGAGGAGGCAAGGGCAGAGTGGAAAAAAGACCTGACAAGCTCGAGTGATGGCAAACACAGCAGATTACACTGAAGACAATCTCTTCTCTGCCACTCATTTTTTCTTACTCAGCACAGAGTGCATCTGGCTCTTCATTACAGAGGAGCTGAAATGAGCCCTTGTGAGTGATCAATGCACATGCTGGGAGAAATCTTACGAACACAGGAAAAGCTACTGATGATATTCTATCTGGAAAGAGATTGCTAGTGGTGTATGAGATTTCCCCAAATTCAGTCTCTGGTGAGAAGACAGATGAACAGTGTGTCTGTAAAGAAAATTTAAAGGCTTCCATTAAAAGAAGAGACACAGACCTGAAAAATGCACATGCGCTGGGGTAACATGTATCTGATCCAGAGAATGTTCCATGTTTCTTTCCTACCTTCTAGAGTAAATTTATGTTCAAATCCTTGTTTTGTTCAAGAAATTGGTGAAATAATGTATTTTTCTATTTGATGTAAATGCTCACCTTCATTTGCTTCACAGTGGATGTGCCTACACCAGCCTCTCCAGTTAGTCTTAAATGGCATTTGAGTTGGCTTCAGAGTAGAAAAGCTTCCTGCTGAGAAGCTGGAGATAGTGGCATGGTCTTTGGATTTTAGAAGCGGTCTTTTTGGGTTTAGGTCAAAGACTTTTAACCAAACAGCATTAGAAAGCTGTTCCTGCTGTTGTTGTTTCAAGTGACAGGGAGCAAGATACACAAGGCATCTGGTGCATCCTATCTGCACAGGAGAAGAAGAAATTTGCCCTGTGGCTGTCAGGTCAGTGTGATTTGGCATGCACAGAGGTGTAAAAGTTTTTTCTTCTCAGAGCTTCCATATTTTGTGCCTCATTTGATATCCTTCAGACCAAATTCAACAGTTTCCTTGGTAATGGTGTTTTGTACTGTGAGTGCTAGTAAATCAAATATCCATAACAGGGAACCAGATGTAATTTACAATCAATTTGCCATTTTATGAAAGGGCAATAAAATACTGGTATCCCATCTGAAAATTGTTTATTGAATATAATGAAGAAACCAGTGGGGATGTATGGTAATCAAATAGGGGCTATGAAAATTGCTGTAAATTCCGTAAGAAAGAGCATGATACAAACTTCTTTGTTGAACTTTCAAACTGCCCCATGGAGTTTAACAGACAATAGAGTTCTCTTCCAGAGTTCAGAATTTCTTTAGGTTATTTTCAGAATTCTATAGTGTCATCTTTGTTCTCCATTTAGTGACTTGATTTTTTTTTTCCATTTTTTTTCCTTTTCCTTTTAAAAGAGAATTATCCACTAGCATAGCAGCATGAAAACAAGTGGGTTAGTGATATTAATTGGCTTCTCTTTTTACTTGCACTGGAAAAATCTTCAGATTCTTAGAACCATGTTCAGCCTAGGTTGAAGTTGATGCAAATAGTGAGTTTGGTGTAAACTTTGTGTGTTTACTAATACAAGTCAGTCATTTTTCCTGTCCAATTTAGTGTTTGAACTGTTTTGGTTTTTTGGGGTTCCCCACCCACC